>OZ018327.1:156407668-156682668 GCA_963969495.1 Ceratothoa steindachneri | reverse complement strand
TCAGCATGTTTCGAATATAGTTAACAATGCTTATAACCTTTTGCAAAGTGTCATTTAAAGTTACAGATTTTGCAAAGAGATTTTGCTGATGTAAAATACAATGAAAAGAAATCAGTACATTTGGTTCTTGGGTTTCTCTCTTAAGATTTCCAATAAATCCTTCATTTTTAGCCATTATAGCTGGGGCAGCATCAGTGCACACACTTACCAAATTAGTAAAATTTAGTCCTATTTTATGACATTGCTCTTTGAAGTTGTTAAAAATATCTATCCCCCATGTCCTTCCTTTAAGAGTGTCTAAAGCACGCAATTCTTCATATAATTGAAAATCATCTGTTATGGCACGAATAAAATACAATAATTGTGCTGAATCAGTGGAATCTGTTTTCCTCTTACATTGCAGGCCAATTAATGTTGTTGATCTGTGTTAGTCCTTATTGAAAGAGGCACCTCATTATACTTATTAACTTTATCGGGATCTATACATCCTTCTACTTCTAAAATACATTCCTTTATGAGTTCTGCATTGCTGAATGGCTTACCTTTTTTTCCAAGCAAATATGCAACTTTATAGCTTGCTTCTGTCTTAGCATTCCCTTGATGTAACACAGACTGGAAAAATTGTCTTTGCTTCTGTTTTCTATCTTTCATTTTCTGCAGTACTATCTTTCGAGGCTCACCCTCTAATTTGGCATATTTATTGTCTTTATGAAGAGCATAGTGTTGCTGTGCATTGAATTTCTTAACTGTTACAATTGCAGTATCACAAAGCAAGCAAGACATTTTGCCTCCAGTATTCAAAAAACATATTGCAGTTCCTATTCTTCATTAAAGATCCTGTTTTCATCTTTCAAAGTCCATTTTAACTTTTTTGACATAATTATGGGCCAAAAAGAAATGTATTTATTCTGAAAAGCCATTAAAAAAAAGGTTAATAATGAATTAGTAAGGCCAGCCACACACTGACCCAGACAAAATATTCTTAGACAAGACATCGATAAACCTGCATCCACAACCATGTTATGATAATTATAGTTATTATTATTATAAGAACAATAACAATATAGATTAGTTATATTTATTTCTGTGATTAGTATTATTATTTATCATTACCTAATTGTTGCACAAACTAATTCAGTCTCACAAAACAAGTTGGTATGATGTAAGCCATGACAACACAATTACTGAGTAGAGTACGTAGTTATTCGGAGTAGCACAGACCACAGTGAGGAGGCCGATGAGACAGGAACTCTTCCTGTATCATATGTGAAATCACTCACTCCCACTAGGCTAGTTTAGCTTACACAGAAACATTGCCTTTATATAGCAGTTGCTTTAAGTTTAGATTCACTGAATTTTAAAAAAATGCTTCCAATCTCTGGGAGCGACATCACTAAACACATACCTTTCCTTTTGTCTGTGTGTGTGTGCATAATGATTTTAGACAAAATGTTCAATGTCAAAAAAGAAATATATATCAAAAGGCTATAGAAGGCTGCATGTGGCCTTAAGGCCGCAGGTTCCCTATCCCTGCCCTAACCGCTCAGAAGACAGTCACTAAGCTGGATCCGTGATCCTGATCTGCCAACCACGCCAATTGTAGAATTTGGTCTGGGTTTTTCCAAAGGGTGGCGGAGAAGGCCTATACCCTCCCCCCCCCCCCGTGCCCAGGGATAGTGGTTGGGGCCAATTAAAAGCGCCCAGTAATGCCGTTCCCTTGTCTTGTGGGGTCAGTGTTGGTTGTCACAGGCATGAGTGGTAAAATCTTGCTTATGGCCATGGACAATGCCCCCCCTCCCCAAGACAACCTTACCCCACCCTTTACCATCGTCGGAGGAGCTGCTCTTGGGCAGCTCCGCAGCAGAATAGAAAGTCCCGTCTCATGTGCTTTCTCAGGGGCCCCTTCAACCATCTTGCACCGGAGAGGAAGCTTACTCCTCTCCTAGGGGTTTTGGGGATTCCCTTCGGACCACTCCATTGTTTTTCCAATGGCAGTCCCTCTTTTTTCTTTCACAGGGAACTGCCAAAATTTACTGCTCTCACCGCGGCTCGATGATGCCAACCGGGGGCAAGGGATAGCAGGGCCCGTCGGTCCATGCCCCTAACGTCCTGCAGTCCTGTATTCTTAGACTCCCGAGGGCGAGCGTACCTGCCCCCTCTCTTCAATGGATGCCGGTTCGCCGGCTATAGACAAGACAAAAGGTACCTCGAATGGAGGCTCACTAATGAGATGAACATGGTCCCGGAGGTGACCCAGCCCCAAACGGCAGGATTTTTCCTGGGCTCGGTGCCAAGCACCGAACCTGAGTCCGCTCCTGTGCAAGCTTCTCCTTGACAGCTCGGGCTGCCCGAGGACTCAACAGAAAAGGACAGATCTCCTCCTCGTGCTGGTGCTCCTTTGACATCCATACCTTCTCCATTTCAGAGAAAGATCTTGCTGTGGCCGGTCCATCCAGCTTAGGGGCTCCTTCCGGCGGTGGAGGGAAGCGGGTTCATTCTCCACCCTCCTATCCTAAAAAAGAAAAATACTAAGAAAATTTAATAAGTCTTACTCTCCCCACGGGAGCTGCGGGAACGGACGGGTCTACTTACGTTTCGGCAAGCGACTAGGCCAAGATCGGCATGTGCCCCCGATGCTACCCTAGATGTGCAGAGCAAACACTCAATTACGTCGGGGCCCCTCATTGAGAGACTAACCTTGCGTTTTCGAGCCTGCTGGCTTCATACGCGCTCTAGTTTTTCGCATCACTGATGGCAGCTTGTTGGCCAAGGGCAACATGTTCCATCAGAGAAGAGCACTAGCTAGTCTGATTGGTAGAGAGCCGAAGGTGACCTGTTTCTCGGACAGGAGCCTTTGGCGAATGCGTCGGATCCCTCCGAGGCTGCCATGGTTAGTGTCTTTGCGATATTTGATGGTACTCCAATAAGTGTAATGCTGCACTCCAGTATGAACTTCGTGAAAGGAGTGGTTTATGAGAGAGATCAATGAACTACTCCATAGGTGACATCACCTTAGAGCTGGCCGATCAAGGAGTGGTCAAGGTCGAACGTGTGATGAGAAAAAAGGGAAGGGCCTTGAGACCCACCCCAAAACTCTTCGGGCAAGTTAGACTGTGACAGGTTCTCTGATTCGGTGCGTGCCGCTCGGTATTTCTACTGCGTAAAGGCAATCGTGCCACGGCCGCGGAAGTGCTACTACTGTCACCGCTTCGGCCATACGAATCGCTCGTGTACATGTGCAAAGTCTGGGTTACCCGAACTCTTGTATAAATTGCTCCAAGGCCGCACACAATAAGTCCAAATGGTATATGGCCAAGTGTGACAATTGCGAAAAGCCGCACCTCGCTTCTTCGAAGCAATGTGGTGCGTATCTCCTGGAGATGCAAATCCTACAAAGGAGGGAGCCCCGCTAACGATGCCGCCCAACCTTCCAAAGGTTTCGAGGCGGAGGGAGGAAAAGAATCCTATGGCGAGTCCAACCTTCCCTGATAAGTCCCCGAATTCGGATAGGGCTCTCAGCGCATTTTTCGCTCAACAGCGCCCGGAGTTCTGCCTCTGGGTAGCGTAGGGCCATTTCCGTGAGGGTCTTTTCTTCTTAGGTGGCCCCCGCATCTCCTCCGAGCTACGTCTGGAAGTCATATACCTTCCATGCAATTGCCGCGAACTCCGAGCCAACTGGGAGTAGCTGCGGAAGCTCGTATTCTCCCGTTTTTCCTTAGCTATCTTTTTGCAGGAGACCACGCTGGGCGCGTACCCCCTGCCTACCCTACCGTGATATAAGGGGTTTGCGGCTCCACCACCCGGGATGGGTTGGGGCCGGGCAGGAGGATGCGCCATTTACACCTGGCATGATGTCTTTGTTCTTCTCTTTGCTTTAAATACCTCCTTTCAGGCAGAAGCAGTGCGGCTGCCCTGGATAGGACGTATAGTGTTATTTCGGCGTACGTTCCATCGTCATCCGAGGCATTTCTTGTTAAATGTCCGAGTCTCGGTAATCTGCGTGCACGTTACTTGTCCCGGCATTGAGATTATCGGCGTCGCTACCTCTTGTCCCTTGTACTCCAAACGGGTTTCGTGTACACAGACTTGTAGCCTATATGACGTTTTGGAGGACGCTAGCCTCCTCCTTTTTATTTGACTATCATTGTTGTAGGTCGTATGTTCCTGCGCCTTGGGGGAGGCTGGCCTCCCCCCCCCCATACGCCGGACCGTTCTTACTTTTTGCTTTTGTTGTTGTTTTTGTTTGGTTTTATTGCCTTTTTGTTTTTCTTTTACTTTTTGTTTTGTGTTCCTTTGCATGTTTTTTTGTTTTTTAATCTAGCCTTGCCTTTGGCTGTAAGTAGTTGCCAGATGGGTTTATAAAAAAAAAAAAAACTGACAACAGTGCAGGAATCAGGTCAGCCCTCAGGGCTGCCTGGCAAAGAAGATGGGTGTTGGTAGGTGTGGACCATCGCTCTGCGACTGTCTCTCAAGCCTCGGTGGCTTCCTGTCATTTTGAATTGGGCACACTCTTGGGAGGCTTTGCCATTGTTTGGCCCCCTCCCCCCCCCTGCACTCACTACAACTACTGCATTGTTCCCTAGACTCCTGCACATTTTTATTGAACCTTCCAGTCTGGGGGATCTTCGCGTCCATTTCCTGTCCCGGCATTGGTTCCTGTGGGCTCGCTACCGTTGGTCCCTTATTTCCGGGATAGTTTTGTGGACTTTTTGGAAGTGGCTGTTTCGTCTTCTTTAATCAACCTGTCTTCTTCTTCTTGGGTGTGTTCTCGGGCACCAGGGTGGAGGCCTCCTTTTCTCCCTCAAACATTGGAGCATGTTTTTATTTTATTTATTTTGGGGAGGGTGTTAATATAGCCTAGGAATAAGTTAAATTAATTGCAGTGACGTGTGTCCTAGGTGGCAGTTGCCAGATATCTCCTACAAAGTGATTAATTCATGGACATAAAAGGTTGGCAGGAAATGACCATGATCGGGTTGTCACTCTGTCTACACAGATTGTGACTTTCTTTGATTACATGGCAGAACTCAGGTCAGCCCTTCAGTCTGCACATCAGACAGGAATTTAAATTGCATGTCATTATGCTCATACTTTCCTCTGGACCTACCATCCAATGCCTCGATGATATTAGGTGATCTTTTGTTGCCTTCGAATCGGACACACTCACAAGATGTGTCATTTGATGGAGAACTCCCTCAACCTTTCAAAATTGCTTGGTGACATAAATGTTAACACACCCTTTGGTTCACTGTCCTCATCTGGAGAGGGGGCTTCCTAAGGTGTATGTACTTTTCCCAGTATTGGGACAGGCAGGGTCACTACCGCCTTCCCAGAGTCCTTGGTATGGCCTACAGCACACCAAACTAGCATGATTGAGTTCTTGGGAGCAGGGTACCATCTAGATATTAATTGTTTTTGTTTGTTGTTTTTTTTTTGTTTTATAAAACCAGGCCTAAAGATGGTCTTTTTGCAAAATCGTTTTGAAGTCCACCCATATGGGACTGCTAGACAGCTTTTTGGAGGATATTAGTTGGGTATAAAAGCCATGCTAGAGAAGAAAAATCAATCTCTACATCATTTTCCCTTAGTCTTATGAGACTAATGTCTCCATTTGTCCTTACTTTCAGAGGAAGGTGGTAGTGGCACTCTATGACTACAATGCAGCACAAGTCGGGGATCTCTGCCTCAGGAAGGTAATTTTCTTCTCAGTAATCAGTTTGGTATCTATTGTAGCCTGAAAGGAGATGGTTACTTCGAAATTCATGATGATGTGGCTTTTGGTTTGATTATGATAAAGCTTAAGTTACAGTGATTTCTGAAATTTGAATGTGAAATAAACAGGATTTATTAAATTTGAAACCAATCATGGAAAGTTAAACTAAATATTATGATGGATGACCCGTTAACATTTAAGAGAGACCATTTATTCCTAACACTTATACAAGTCTTTAGAACTACATGTGTCATTCTGAAATGCTTGTCTACATTACCAATATTTCATCATTTACACTCCAATCTCCCCATGTTTCTCTTGCCATTTTGAACTTACTTTTATAACATTATTTGTTCCCATATTTGTAAACATAACTATTTTTCGCACTACCTGACATCAAATTATTCCACTTCTCAATTGTATCTTCCATTACAGCACCAATCAAACAAACTCATCATCCCTTTCCTTCCTTGCTAGTAACTATCACTAAGCAGACTGAAGGGCTGACCTCAGTCCTGCTATGTAATCAAAGAAAGTCACAGTCTGTGTAGACAGACTGACAACCTGATCATGGTCATTTCCTTTTCACTCTCACAACACTTTTTATCTAGCCTACTAAAAATACAGAATGTTTTACTACATGCAATTAGGCTTAGACCTACTGATTTGCTAGCACTGTTATATTCCATAATCTTCTCTATCTTAGCCATTTCTTCATTACTAGAAATCCAATATCTAGCCAACTATCATGCCTTAACCCCATACACTCCTCACCCTCTAACTTAACCTTAGGCATAATAGCCTCCACACATTCTAATTAGGCCTGACTTCTGCTAGAACCCTTACTAGTTTTAGAGTCGTACCCTCTTTCATTGTCATCTAGATTTAGGCTCTTACCCCCATTCATTGTCATCTTGTATTTTAAGGCTCTTACCCTCATTCATTGTCATCTAGATTTAGGCTATTACCCCCATTCATTGTCATCTTGTATTTTTAGGCTCTTACCCTCATTCATTGTCATCTTGTATTTTTAGGCTCTTACCCTCTTTCATTGTCATCTAGATTTAGGCTCTTACCCTCATTCATTGTCATCTTCTAGATTTAGGCTCTTACCCCCATTCATTGTCATCTTGTATTTTTAGGCTCTTACCCCCATTCATTGTCATGTTCTAGTTTTTGAATCCTACCATGATTCATTGCTATCTTCTAATTTTAGACTCCTAATCTCATTCATTGCTATCTTCGAGATTTAGGCTTCTACCTTTATTCATTGCCATTTTGTAGTTTTATTCTCCTACCCTTGTTCATTGCCATCTTCCTTTTTTAGACTCCTACCCTAATTCATTTCCTTCTTTTAGTTTTAGACTCCTACCCTCATTCATTGGTATCCTATAGTTTTAAGTTCTACCCTCATTCATTTCCTTCTTCTATTTTTAGTTTATGATCCTCATTTATTCCCAGATTCTAGTTCTAGATTCCTACCCTCATTCATTGCCATTCTATAATTTTAGACAAACCTTAATTCATTGCCATATAGTTTTAGCTTCGTACCCTCATTCAAGGCCATCTTCTCTTTTTAGACTCATAACTTCATTCTTTGCCATCTTCTAGTTTTAGACTTGTACCCTCATTCATTTCCATCTCCTTAGTTTTAGGCTTCCACATTTATTCATTACCATCTTCTAGTTTTTGTCTCCTACCCTCATTTATTGCCATCTTTTATTGTTTTTCCCCATTTATCCTCCTATCTAAACTTCACCTTATACTGTGATCAGCCCCTCTCAAACCTCATGGCAAAGGGTTGCTCCATGTAGATCATTACACCTTTACTTGCAGGCACAGAACACCCTTCCACTTCTTTGCCCTGGCAGTCTCAAACTAGATTGAGACTACCTGCCCTTTACTCATTTACATTTCAATTTTAACCTTTTATCCTCATATTCTATTAAGCGCCTTTCTCACCTCTCTTTTGGATGGTGGTAATTTTGGCGGATCAACTTCTCTTTTTTATTGATCCCTGGTCAGGAGGAGCATGGGAGTTTCCCTCTTTACTCTGCCTCTGCTTATGGGGTTGGCTTGCACTCTGCCCACCATTTAATCATTTAACCGCCCCATCTGTTCTCTTCTGTATCCATTCCCCCATCTGTTCTCTTCTGTATCCATTCGTGTTGACTTAATTATGGGAGATTACCTCCTTGATTTTCTTTTTTTTTCAATGACAGACAGATGACATTAGAACTGTTAATAAGACTACAGGTCAAAGTGAAAGCATTTTCCCTTCACCTGTACCTTGTGGTAAATGGCTTCCCTTTTACCACCTGTTCCTCTCTGGGAAATGCCTATGATGACCTCCATGATGGAGCATTGATGGTCCCCCTTCTCTGTTTAGGAGGACCTCCAAAGCAAAAGTAGGTCTGCCATAAGATGGCTCCTCCATTCATGAAGGGCGGCTGAAGCCCCTTTGTATTCTCTAAAGTGGACAAGCACCTGAAAATACCCCTTCCCACAATTCAGTATCTTCCCCATGGGTGAATACTGACTCGGTAGGAGACACCCCTAGAGCTTAAGTTTGCTGCCCCTGGGTAGACTTAACACAGGTCTAACACACATTTAGACCTGGGTCACTGAGGACTCGAGAACAGAGGGCCTTCTTCCCTATGATGGGATCCCACTGACTGCTAGATTTTTCTCCATTTCAGAGAATGATTGGGCTGAGGCTCGCCTGTCTGGCCTCGAGGCCCTTTCTGATGGTGGAGTGGCTCTTTCTCCTCCTTGGCGATTTGAGCTGGAGGTTTCTTAGGTGGACTCCATGATCACTGACAGATGCCAGGTCTTGGTGGACCTGATCATCAAGCTAAAGATCACAGTCCTAAATTTGGATCAGTGCATGCATCATTGTCTGAGAATCACATCATTTTCTTGTCTCTCCTTTCTGGATCCTAATTTGGGGTAGGGAGTTAATGACCTTCCTGGTACTGATCATTTTCCCATCCAAATATACTCTCTTGGACCACTAGTGCCTGAAAACTACTACAGTGGTGGTTGGTGCAAGTGTAGTAGCCCACATTTCTGGAAATAACTGATTAATCTGAATCAGTGAAGGAGTTTAGGTCAGTTGATGAAGCCATTGAGTTCTTCTTTGGTACCCTCATTGCCATCGGCCTGAGTACCATTCCTAGAATATCTGGCCAATTTGCATACCCACTGCTTCCTTAGTGGCCAGCACCTGGGTGAGAGATGCATGACCTTTTTGTTAGCCTTGTTCAAGAAGATCTAGACAGAGTGTATTCTATCTCTAAGATATGATAAATCACTCTTACCATCTGATTTAAGCCCAATTTCTCTAACCTCTAGTGAGTGAAAGTTGATGGATAAATTGGTAAATGTTATACTAGCCTTTTTCCAGGACAGTCGAGGCCACTTGTCTTCTGCACAGTGCTGCTTCCGCAAGTTCCACACCACGTCGGATGCTCTGACATAAAAATGCCATCTGCCAGGCCTTCCTTCATAGAGAGCATTAAGCCACTGTGTTTTTCGATCCGGAGAAAGCATATGATACCACATAGCGATACGGTATCATGGAGACTCCACACGATGGGGGCGATGGGGCGCCTCCCAATCTTTATTTCAGAGTTTCTGCGAGGTTATCAATTTCGCATGCAGGTGGGACCCCTCTTTTGTCCGAAGGAACTGGAAGAGTGTGTCCTGCAGGGAAGGGTACTCAGTATCGCACACTTTGCCCTGAGCATCAAACGGTATCTCTTTGGCGCTGCTATAATATTTTCTGGCTCTGCTCTACGTAGACTACCTTTTTAATCTCTCTAGGATGGCCCAGATACAAATTGTGGAGCGTCGACTCAAACAGGCATTGAACCGCATCTTTCGCTATGCCGAAATACAGGTTTTGGTTTTCTGGGCCAAGCCTAAGGTGGTATGTACACTTCCGCTGTCATACACGGCTACTCCCCGACCCGAACCTGTTCCTAAGCGGGATTTGCCCTGGAAGTGGTGGATTCGCATCGTTTCCTTTGTCTTGTTTTCGACCAACGCCTCACCTGGGAGGATCATATTCGTAGCCTTATGGTCTCTTGTACCCGCACCATAAACATTCTTCGTTCCGTGATGGTCAGTACTTGGGATGCTGATAGGGCTACTGCCTTGCTTCTCTAGCAATCCTTTGTTCGTTCCAAGCTTGGCTACGAATGCGAGTTTTATGCATCCATACCCGAGCGTGTATTGCCGAGGGTGGACTCGATCCATAACACTGGTCTCCGCCTGGCGGCCGGTGCCTTCCGCACGTCACTCCATTGAAAGCCTACTTATCGATGCTGGCGAGATGCCGCTCTCAGTCGCCAACGGCTCTCTCTGCATTCGCTGCCGATCGCGACGTAGTCTATGCCGCCGAGAGACGCCAGTTATACACTAGGCCCTTTAGGTTTAAGCCTTTGCTCCCAAAGCTTCTACAGCTCCGAGTGTATTGCGTTCGGCCTTTTGGGAGCACACTTCGTGTCCTTCTGGATTCACGAAAATGTATAAAGATTTCTCCAAGTCCCAGTACGCGGTCAGTTACCACGCTGGATTCCCCCTGTTTGAAGTCAGAGGTGCTCTACCAGACACTTCGTCTGTATTAATGGCCGAGCTGGTTGCAATACACCTCTCGGTACGAGAGATAACGCGCCTATCCTGTTCGGAGACCGGATTGTGATCTTTAGCGACTCACAAAGCGCCCTGAGTGCTCTCGGGGCATTGGAATCTCCGCACCCCCTGGGTCGCGGTATCTGTGTCGCCACGATTGCCGCGAGCCGGGTGAATGTTATTATCTTTTGCTTTTTTGTGGGAATTGCGGCGATTGAGGGTGCCAAAGAGTGCGCGAGGACTGGGCCACCAGACTAGCAGTTGTCCTTCCTTACTCCCGCAGCCCCTGGCTCCTAAGCAAAAAAGATGGGAGACGGCCTAGTGGAATTTAAAGTTGCGTACCATTACATTGTGACTGTTCCCATGGTAGGGCCCCTCCTCAGTGGACTTAGTTGTGATAGTACTTTGTGGTGGTGGGCCTTCTCTGTTTGCTTGCTTTATTCCCTGTGACATCTGGGCATCCTCCTTTTCAGGTGTTTCTCATTTAAAGTTTTTTTTTTTTTTTGCTTTCTATTATTTTTTCCTGTCATTTCCGCTCTCTGTTCATTTCAATAATATTTTCCAGTCGCCTAAAAATCGGCTTATCTATTTAATTTCAGCTGCTGTACCCTTAACGGCGGCAGTACTTAGCCAGAAGGGATCATAGAGAAAATTTCCTATTTTCCCCTCCTTCACCTCACTTCCCTCTTTCAGAATGAAGAATACGACATTTTGGATGACTCAGAAGAACACTGGTGGAAGATGAGGGATACCCAAGGGTGAGTGTATGATAACTTGTGGTCTCATTGGGGGTGACAGCGTTATTATTTGCCTCTGTTTAAATTGATCGGATTAGAATTTTTTCATGTTGAGTAAATGGCTTCCCTTGTCTTTGTTGACCATTTTTAAGTCTGGCTATTATTTTCCATAATTTCTTGCTCTATTTCGTTCTTTGTGTTGAGGAAGACACTGGTACTTGGTACCTAGAGGAGCAGCATGCGCTCCTGGCCTGAGTGCCTGTAGGGAGAGCCCCTATCACCTGTTTGAATTGAACTCTTTGACAGGGACTTGAGAAGTTGTTGCTGCGCTTCCCCCTCATTCCTTTTCAGCATTCCTTTTTCTCTATAACTATCCCCCAACCCTCTGTCTAGGCTTAAGGACCTGACCAGCTACCTCATACTGTGTCACAAAAAAGGCTTTGGAACCTCTCTAAACAATGCCCATAGGTTGCAATAGACATGGCCTTGAGGGGATCTGGGCATGGATAATGAGAATATCAGTTTTTTTCCCAATAAGCTGACCACCTCCCTGTGGCCGTTCCCAGGTGAATAAAGCTATACTGCTTATCGAGGGCCGGCTTTACTGCATTGTTGTCTTCTAGGCCAACTAAAAGTCTCAGGTCCAGTTTCAGGCTCTGCCACAACAGATCTTCGGATCCTGGCTGTCCTGTTGAGAATTAGTATGTCCTACTAAGGATATCTGCCCTATCGCCCTGCATCTCTGGCTCCACAGTTGGGAGCTGTGACCTTTGTGAAACGACCAGCCATTCGATAACTTCTGGTCAATTTGAGTTACTGTCTTAGGTTACAAACACCATCTTTAATGTACCCAGGACAGAGATCCCTGAAAAGTCTGAAAACCCAAGTCAAGATAGGCTGAAGTGGCTGGACATGGGATATAGCCAAAACTACCCACCTTTCTGTTCACTTGTCACAAGTGCAGGGAATTTTTGTTTGTTGGCAGGTTTTCCAAGGGTTTTTTTTTTTTCACTGACATTCGGACTACGCCCCCCTCTGTAAATCCTTGCCAAACCTTGGTGTTGAGGGTGGATGAGGAGTCTAGTGCCAGCACTTCTCTGAGTGGTGGAAAGGGCCCCCCTCAAACCTATTAATTGCAGAAAAGTGGTTTCCTCATTGCGTTCGGATCCGCTCTCAGACAGCTCGACCTCTGTGACGGAGGTGCCCCCGCATCCTCCGTGCTTTCTCAGGGGTCTCTACAAGATTCTTCTAGCGGGAGGATCCCTTCTCCCTCTCTATTTTTGACTGGCCCCTAAGCCCCTTTTGCAGAGCTACCTCAGGGCGACTCTGCTTGCAGCGGATCACCCTTTGCTTTCTCAGGGTCCTGCTAAGAACACGGCAAGACATAGGACGCGCCGCCTCGGTCCCCACCACAACCTCCCTTAGAGGGGTAATAGACGGTATCGTCCCCTGAGCCTTGCTGAGGCACCTTGTAGATCCGACGTTTGTTACGCTGATCAGAGTTGGCATGCCCGCTACTCATTACTTACCAATGTGGGTTGGGATGCAGGCCCCAGTAAGTTGTGATGGGCCATAGGCCCTATGAGTCCCCTGGCGGAAGGCCTGACACCTTTGAGTGCATGGCCAGTTAGAGGTAGAAGTGATCCCGGAGGTGCCACATCACAGATGGCAGGGTCTTCCATAGGTGAGAACCTGGGCTCGGTCCAGACACCCAACTTGAGTCTGCCCTTGTGCAAGGCCTTCTTCATCCACCTGGTGCCCCCTTGACAGCCAAGATCTCCATCTTGGAAAACGATCTGATCAAGGCTGTTCAGTTCAGTCTTGTGGTCCTTTACGGGCGAGGTGAGAAACGTATTCAATCCCATCCCGCTTCTCCAAAGAAGAAGAAATCGAAGAGGGCCCCGAGAAGCCCTCGATCCGGTAGGCCTAGACCAAGACCAAAGTTGCAAGTGCGATGCGCGGAGACTCGATTACGCCGGGATCCCTCATTCAAAGATTACCTGTCTTAGCCGGCTGGCTTCAACGCTTTTTAGTTATTCGCTCCACTGATCGCAGCAAATTGGCCAAAGGCCACATGGTCCATCAGAAAGTTTTAGCTAGACTGAATGGCAGAAAGCCGAAGGTGTCCCCTTTCTCGGACGGGAGATATATGCCGAATACGGCTATTCCCTCCGACGCCGTCATGATACTATAACATGAATTTCAGGAAAAAGTATTTTATGCGAAGGAACTCTTGGATTACTCCTTCAAAGAAATCACCCCCATAAGGGGCACAGCGATTTGCTTTCCTGGCCGCCGTGCTGGCGGGACTCAGCGCTCCGTCCGGCCCCATCTTAGCCTCTTATCCTTCTTTCTCACAGCCTGTGTTTTTACCCTACTTCCTCACGTTCCCTACCACCTCTCCCACAACTTTCTCTGGTCGGCCTCTAATTTTACAGGGTAGACGCCGACCAGCTTCCTCTCACACAACTATCCTGGATGGGGATTAACAGGCGGGGGGGGGGGACAACGATCCCTCACCCATGAGCTCCGGTTTGGGATGGTGGGTTTTTAACAAACTACTTCATCCCCACCCTCACCTTCCTCACAAACCCTTTCTCTCTCCTTTCACAGTCTATCAAATTTATGGCCAGCATATCGAAGGGCTTCCTGGAAACAGGGCGGGTAGTGTAGTCCTAAATGGTGGCAGTTGGCTTTTGCTGACCCCGTGTTCACCCCTCGCAGAGTGGGCTACTGCGTGGGGTAATTAGCGTTTTTATCTCGTGTTACTAATAGGGTCACCATACTCGATGATGAGAATAATAAAAAAAACTCTCCACTTCCCTTTCACCACCGCCGGCGCCGCCCCCCTGTACTTTCTTATGGAGAGGAGGCTTACTCCTCTCCCATGCCTACGGGTGCAGGGGACTCCCCTTCACCCTCTTCTTTGGATTCGCCGTCGAGCGACTCCCTCCTACTAGCGGCAGTCCTCCCTTTGCTTTCGCGAGGGACTACCAAGAATGCACGCCGGCGGCCGATAATTGACCTGGCTCGATAGGCGAGAGATGACGGGGCCCGTTGGCCCATCTGCCTGTATCCTCTAAACTCCTGCTGGCGCGACTGGCAAGTCGCCAGATAGCCCCTTAATTAAAAAAAAGAAAAAAAGAAAAAAGCGACTGGCAAGTTTACAGGGGATCACTGTACATCCCCCTCTCTCCTTCCCGACGGGTGTCGGCTCGCTGGCCCAAGAAGAGACAAAAGGCTCCTCTAATGGGATCTTTGTCTTTGGGGGAATGGCCACATGGAGCCCTCCCCTCCCCCTGAGATGAACATGTTTCCTGATGCGACCCAGCGCCAGACGGTAGGATCTTCCATGGGGTCGAACCTGGGCTCAGTGCCGAGCACAGAACCCGAGTCCGCCCCTATGCAAGTTCATATTCAGACGAATCAGGCCCCGAGGCATCACAAGTAGAGGAGGAATCTCCTTCCCCGGCTGGTGCCTCTGTGACACCCAAGACCACCATTTCATAGAAGGATCTTGCCGAGGCCGGTCCATCTGGCTTAGGGGCTCGTGCCAGCGGAGGAGAGAAGCGGGTTTATTCCCCACCCTCCTCTCCTAAAAAGAAAAAAAAACCCAGAGGAACAAGACTAAACAACTAAGGGCTCATTTCCCTCCGCGGGAGCCACGGGGATGGACGGGTCTGCTGCTGTTTCGGCAAGAGGCCCATCGAAGATCGCCACGTCCGCCCCCGGTGCTCCCCCGGGTGGGGAGGCGGGGAGTCCCTGCCCAAGATCAAAAGTGCAAGTGCGCAGAGCGGAGTCTCGATTACGTTGGGGCCCCTGAATTAGAGGTTACTTGGTGTTTCCGCGCCCGCTGGCTTCAAACGCTTCCTTGTTATTCACTCCACTGATGGCAGCATGTTGTCTAAGGACAACATGATCCATCAGAGGAGAGCTCTAGCGTAATTGGTCGAGAGCAGAAGGTGACCCGTTTCTCGGACGGGAGCCTTTTGGCGAATGCGTCGAATCCCTCCGGGGCGGCCATGATTAGTGCCCTTCGGACATTTGATAGCACGCCGGTGAGTGTGACGCCGCACTCTACCATGAACTTCGTGAAAGGAGTGGTTTATTCGAGAGAACTCGTTGACTACTCCATAGATGACATCACCTTAGAGCTGGCCGACCATGGAGCGTTCAAGGTCGAACGTATGTTGAGAAAACGGGGATGATCTCGAGACCCACCCCTACGTTCTTCGTCACGTTTGACTTTGACATGCTCCCTCAGTCGGTGCGTGCCGGTTGGTATCGCTACCGCGTGAAGGCATGCCACTGCTGCGGAGGTGTTACTACTGCCACCGCTTCAGCCATACTAATCGTTCATATAGACGCGCAAAGTCAGGGTTACCCAAAGTCTTTGTAAGTTGCTCCAAGGTCGCACACGATAAGTCCAAATCGTGTGTGGCCAAGTGTGTCAATGTGGAGAGCCGCACCTCGCTTCTTCGAAGTAATGTGGTACGTATCTCCTTGAGAAGGAAATCCTAGCCGTTCAGGCCGAGGATCTCTCATTTTACGTAACAAAGAACTTGCTCCTGGCACGCCCGGCGCTTCTTGGGACGTACTATGTCCCATTGTTAAGAAAGACACCATCTCTTCCTGGCCCATCCAGGCCTACGAGCACGGTCGTTTCCGCGCCTATTCGGAACCCTTCTGCGGGTTTTACCCACCCTGGGCGTTCCCCTGGTAAAGCTGGCGGCTTAAAGGGTTCACATCCATTCCCGGGTAAATCCAGGGCTTTCCCCTCCTTCCCCCAGCGTGACCGTTTCCTGTAAAGCGAAACCTCCGCGCGCCTCCACCGAGTCGTTAGACTCACAGGAGGCAACACCCCTCAAGTTGGTCGTGAGGCCATCTGCCGGGGTTTCTAAAGCTGCCTCCCGAAAGGAGGACAGCACTAAAGGAGTTTTGACTGTTACTCCTACACCTAGTGTTAGGCTGGAGGACTAGCACCCACCTGCTTAAGGTTTCGAGGCAGAAGGAGGATAAGACTTGCATGGTGATCCCAACCTCCCCCGATATCTCCTCGAAGTCGACAGTGCTTTAAGCGCAATGTTGGGCCAACAGCGCCGGGAGTTCTCCCTCTGGGAAGTCTGGGTCTTCTGCTCGAAGAGGGCCCCCGCATCTCCTCCGATCTAGGCTTGAAGGGCATATTCCTTCAATGTAATTGCCGCGGACTCCGGGCTAACTGGGAGGAGCTACGGTGGCTCGTCTCGTCCCGTATATTTCGAAGCACGCCCGCCCCTCTTAACGGGAAGACCCCTCTCGCAGAGGTGTGGAAGCGAGTCAAAAGGATTCGGGAAGTTTTCGCTGAACCACTCCTCCCGTTCTCAAGGAGAATGGGACCGCAATCTTGGACCCCGCGTCCGTGACGGAATCCTTCGCGACCGCATTCTCTAGCCGGGATGCTGCTCGGCCAGCATCCAATGCGTGTCGTGATGTCGCAGAAGGCCGCCGACTAGACTTTACTTCAAGAGGCGGAAAACCCTTCAACGACAGCTTTACATTCAGTGTGTTGCATTCTGCTCTCTCTTCGTGTGTGGACACCGCCCCTGCTCCGGACAATGTCCCGTACGCAATGCTTCGAAACCTGGGTGAGCGAAGCATGGCCTTTCTGTTAGATATGTTCAACAGGATCTGGGTAGAGGGTATCCTCCCAGATTCCTGGCGAATCGCTACTGTGATCGCTTTTCGCAAACTGAGGAGAAATCACTCTACCCCTGCCGGCGTCCGCTCAATCTCTCTGACCTCCTGCGTGTGCAAGTTGATGGAGAAATTGTAAATGTTACATTAGCCTTTTTTCTGGACATCGGAGGCGATCTGTTTTCAGCACAGTGCGGCTTCCGCAAGTTCCACTCCACATTGAATGCTCTGATCCGCCAGGAAAATGCCGTCTGCGAGGCCTTCCTTCGTAAACAGCACTACGCCACTGTGCTTTTCGATCGGAGGAAGCCTATGATACCGCATGACGATACGTTATCATGGAGACTCTCCACACGATGGGGGCGAGAGGACGCATACAAATCTTTATATCTGAATTACTACGAGATCGTCAATTTCCCGTACGGGTGGGGAGAGCCCTATCCACCCCAATGTAGCACGAAGAGTGGGTCCCGCAGGGAAGTTTCCTCAGTGTCGCACTCTTCGCTCTGAGTATCAACGGCATCACCTTGGTGCTGCCTGAAGATTTTCTATCTACGCTCTACGTGGACGTCCTTTCGATCTCTTTTAAAGTCGCCAGATAGCCCCTTAAAAAAAAAAAAAAAAATCGATCTCTTTTGGCGCGGCCAGCTCTGGAGCGTCGACTCCAACAGGAAGTGAACCTCGTCTCTCGCTATTCCGAAGCGCACAGGCTTTAGTTTTCCTTGGCGAGCGTTGCTTTTAGCACGTTCCCCATTGAGAGCCTACTTGTCGATGTTGGGAGTATGCCACTCGCTCTGCGCCGTGCATTATTCACCTGTACGCGCAAGCCCGGCACCTTCTTCATTCACCAACAGATCTCACTGTATCCACATCTGATCTCGACAGTGCCTATGCCGCCGATAGACGCCAGTCATACCTTAAGCCATTTGGGTTTAGGGCTTGGAAACTCCTTCGATAGCTTGGTATAGCTCTCGGGCCGGTGGCGCCCCTGGTTCTGCCTAGGAAGCCACCCTGGAAGGTACCACATTTGACTCTGTTGCCACGCCTCTGCTCCCAAAGCTTCTACAGCGCTAGGAATATCGCGTTCGGCCTTTTTGGAGCACACTTTGTGTCACGCTGGAACCGTTCCCGTGTATATGGATTGCTCCAAGTCCCAAGAGGGGATCAGTTTCCACGCCGTATCCCTTTTTGAAGTCAGCGGGGTTCTGCCATGCGCTACGTCTGTCTTCACGGCCGTGCTGGTTGCTATACACCGCTCGGTACGAGGGATAACGCACCCTCCCGGTTCGGGGACCGGATTGTGATTTATAGCGACTCACAAAGTGACCTGAGTGCTCTCGGGGCATTGGAATCTCCGCATCCCCTGGTTTGCGATATTCGTGACGCCACGGTTTTGGCAAGCCGGGCGGATGTCGAGATTATCTTCTGCTGGGTTCCTGGACATGTAGGAATTGCGGGGGATGAGCGCTCCAAAGAGTTCGCGAGGACTCTGCGACCGGACCAGCGTTTCGCTCTTCCTCACACCGACTACATGGCAGGAATACGGGCAGCTCTTCGGACTGCTTGGCAAAGAAGATGGGAGACGGTCGAAGGGAACTTAAAGTTGCGTGCCATTGCGCCGCGACTGTTCCCATGGACCAACACCCTAATGCTGCGACGGCTTCAGGTTGCTTTCTGTCGTCCCCTAATTGGACACACTCGCGGGACGCACCGCCATTTGATGGAGCGCTCGCCTGCGCCTTATTGCAACGACTGCTTTGTATCCCTACCCGTTTGGCACATTCTTGTTGAATGTCCCAGTCTGGGTGATCTTTACGCACGTTACTTATTCCCGCACTGAGACGAGCGGGGTCGTTACCACTTGTCCCTTGTACTCGGGACGGTTCGTGCATGCAGATTATACGACTTTTTTGGAGGAGGCTGGCCTCCTCCACTTTATTTGACCGTTTGTTGTGGGTCGCATGCTCCTGCGCCGGGGAAGGCGGGCCTAGCTCCGAGGCTGGGACGCGCTTCCTTGTTACCTTTTTAATTTTTTTTTTTTTTTAGCCTATGATCTTTTTATTTGTTATTTAAATTATTTGTTTTTTTAATATAGCTTAGTCGTAGGTTGTGGTGAATACGGCGACTTATGACCAAGTAGGCAGTCGCCTGATGGGCTCCTAAATTTAAAAAAAAAATCAAATAAATCACCTAAAAAAAAAAGCTGGCTGACCAAGGGCCAGTCCAAGTTCTGCGTATGATGAAAACAGGGTGGGTGCGTTGCTCGAGACCCACCCCTGCACTCTTCGTCATGTTCGGTCATGACAAACTACGAGTCACTCCGTGTCGATTGGCATTGCTACCGCGTGAACGCATTCGTGCCACTTCCCCGGAGGTGCTCCTACTGCCACCGCTTCAGCCATCGTGCAAATTCGGGTTTACATGAAGTCTGTGGAAATTGCTCCGGCCCGCAAACGATAATTCCTTATCGTGTATGACCTAGTGTGGTTATTGGGCAGAGGCGCACCCTGATTGATGAAGGAGCTCCCCTCCCAGCATCCGCATGCTTCAAAAGGGCTTTCCCTTTGCCATCTTTGGAGCCGTTCTTGGTCAGCTCCACATGTGAAAAATTGCTGGCCACCCCATGTGCTTTCTCAGGGGCTCTCCAACACTCTTCTAGGAGGCTTACTCCTCTCCTAGGCCTACAGTTGCGGCTGTTTCCCTCTCACTCCCTTCTGTGGAGTCACTCATGGACGACTTCATCTTTCGACCGATAACAGTCCCCCCCTTTTCTATCACAGAGGACTGCAATCCCCCTGCAGTCCTGTCTTTCCACTGCGGAGGGTCGGCGTGGCTGTCTCCCTCTCTTTCCCGATGAAGGTCGATTTACTGACCAGAGACTCGACTCTGACTGAAAGTATTTCGAATGGGATCTGGTATTCTTTTAGGAGGGGGGGGGCACATAGAGGGCTCCCCATCCTGAGCTGGACATTATTCCCAGGTGACCCAGTCCCAGACGGCAGGGTCTTACATGGGGTCGAACCTGGGCTGGGTACCAAACACCGAACCTGAGTCCGCCCCTTGCAAGCTTCTCCTCAGACGGCTCGGGCCCCCGAAGACTCGCCATGAGAAGAGTGATCTCCTCCTCTCCGTGCCCCTTTGATAGCCAACCCCTGGTCCAACTCAGAGAAGAATAATGCTGAGACCGCTTCTTCCGGCCTAGAGACTCCTTCCGGCAGTGGAGAGAAGCGGGTTCACTCTCCACCCTCCTCTCCCAAAAAGAAAAAGAACATGAAGAAGACAAAGAGGACTAAAGGTTCCTCTTCCTCCACGAGGGCTTCGGACACGGATCGGTCCGATGCCGTTTTGGCAAGCGACCAGGCCAAGATCGGAACGTCCAGCTCCGAGGTGTTCTTGGGTAGGATCCCTCATAGAGAGACTACCTGGCTTTTTTGAGCCCATAGGCTTGAAACGCTTTCTGGTTATTCACTCCACTGATGGCAGCATGCTGACCAAAGACAACATGATCTATCGGAGGAGAGCATTAGCTTGCTTGATTGGAAGAGAGCCGATGGTGAACCGTTTTTCGGACGGCAGCATTCTGGCGATCCGTCGGATCCCCCTTAGGCGGCCATGATTAGTGCCCTTCGGACATTTAATGAATCGCCGGTGAGTGTGAGTGACGCCGCACTCTACCATGAACTTGGTGAAACGAGTGGTTTATGCGAGGAGACTCGTGAAATATTCGATACAAGACATCACTTTAGCCCTGCCCAACCATGGTGCAATCAAATCCGAACGTGTGATGAGAAAGCATGGATGGGCCTCGAGACGCGGAGCTACTACTGCCACCACTTTGGCTATACGAATCTCTCGTGTACACGTACAAAGTCGGCCCTGGAGGGCATATTCCTTCAGTGGAATTGCCGCGGATTCCGGGCCAACGGAGGAGCTGCGGATGCTCATCTCCTCCCGTTCCACGTTAGCTATCTTTATATAGGTGACTATGATGGGTGCGTTTTCCCTGCTCACACTCCCCGGGTATAAGGGTTTTGCTACCCCTCCAGTAAGGGATGTGGGTCGGGCAGCGAGATGCGCGATTTACACCTGGCATGATGTCTACGTTCTTCTCTTTGATCCAAATACCTCTTCCAGCTGTAGCAGTGCAGTTGCACCTGGATAGGAGGTAAGCTGTTATTTCTGCGTACATTCCACCGTGATCCGACATCGACGCGGTGGACTTCCGCTGCATCATGGCACTATTGCCGAGGCCCTTTCTACTGCTCAGGAATTTGAAGGGTAGACACCCCTCTCTAGATGGACTACTCGATCAACCCCAGGGGTCCGGTCCCTCCGGCAACCTCGTTGCCCTGGGCCTAACTACTATTCCTAGAACGTCTGGCCGTTTTGCAAGCCGACCGCTTCCGTAGTGGTCGACTGTGAGACGGCACTCAAACAGAAGTGTTATGCTACATGTGCTAGATTCGACGCCCGATCAATTTCACTGTCGGCGAACTTTCGTCGAGCTAGGGCCAGGTTCCGGTATATTTCAAAGCATGCCCGCCGCTCTTCAAGGCATGACATACGTATCTTCACTTAACGTGAAGACCCCTATTGTAGAGGTGTGAATGCGAGGTAAAGAGAACGCGACCGCTTTTCCCACATGCTGCTCCTCCAGCACGTGGTTAGCTTAGCCTTTTACCTGGACAGTAAAGGTGCCCTGCCTTCTGCATAGTGCTACTTTCGCAAATTCCATCACGTCACATGCTCTGCTCTAGCTGGAAAATGCTATTTTTCTAAGCCTTTCTTCCTACACAGCTCTACGTCACTGTGTATTATGATAACGCATTGATATACAGTATCCTTGGGACCCTCCATATGATGGGGTAAGTGCAAGCCTTCCAATTTTCGCATAGGGGTGGTGGACCCCTTCTGCAACTTCATAGGCTAAGAAGAGACGTGCCGAAAAGAAATGACCCCAGTGTCACACCCTTTGCCTTGAGCATCAGCAGTATTACCTCAGTGCTGCCGGAATATCACGCTACACTACTTGGACGACATTTCGATCTCTTTTGAACGGCCCAGAGGCCAACTCTGGAACGTCGACTCCAACAGGCATTGAACTGCATCTCTCGTTCAGGTCGCTTTCTGTCGTCTTCGAATTGGGCACACTCGAATGACTCACCGTCATTTAAGGAGCGCTCCTCTACACCTTAATTCAACGACTGTGTTCTCCCCCAGACCGGCACATTCTTGTTAAGTGTCCCTTTCTGGGGGAGATCTTCGCCCACGTTACCTGCCCCAGTACCATGACGAGCAGGGTCGCTACTTCTTGCCCTAGGTACCCTCGACGGGTTCATGCACACAAGACGTTGACTATCCGACTGTTTGAGGAACCAGGCTTCGTCAATTTTGTTTTACTCGATGCTTTAGATACCTTTTTTGAGTGTATGCTCGGGTGCCGTTATAAGGTTATCTAGTTGTTTGGCTGTTTTTATTTCTTATATGAATAGCTTAAGCATAAGGTTAAGTTGTTTTTTCGGTGACCGATGCTCTTGGTAGTAATCACCAGATTGATACCATTAAAAAAAAATACTGCTTGTCCCCATTCTGGGGATGGAACTCCTCTACATTCTTGCGGTGTGATTATTTTCATGGAGGACGTGTGCCTCCTCTTTAATTCAGTGTGTTTCATGTCAATCGACACAAAGTTGAAGGTGTGCCTAAGGGTTCTTGACTGGCCCAATGTAGGTTACTTGTTCTTGACCACACTCAGTAAGAGTTTAGCTTTCATGAGTAACAGCATACGCAGTTTCTTCTGAGAAAGCCAGCTGAAATCGAAAAATGATAGGCCATAATCGCCACCCTCCGCACTGGGAGAAGATTGAAGGAGATTGAATTTGTTTAACTACCATCAGAACTTCATTTATAAAGTGAAACGACAGTATGATGAGGCTGAGAATAAGTACAAAGTGCTTACGGTCATGCACATCAAAATTCCCATATTTTTTTATGGTTCTTGGTGTGGTCAGTAGCAAGGGCCACGTTATGCCTCGTCACATCTTTTCCCAGGGCCTCGAGGTCATTCCAGACATTTACTTTAAGGTACTGGAGACTAGTCAAGCTTTGGATGGACCAAGTGGCAGCAGGAAGGTCTTATGTTTTCCAGCAGGACTCTCTTCCCGCACACAAGACAAGGAAGACACAGGCGTGGTTGTTCAATAATTTCCCACACTACTGGTCCCCAGACTTGTGGCTGCCCAGCTCCCCCTACTGCAACCCCCTAAATTATTTTGTGGGGGGGCATTGTTGAGAAGGATGTCAACAAGGATACGCACAATGCTTTACGATTTCTGAGGGGTGCCATTATGTAGGTAATGTCATCCATTGACGAGGACCTTGCAACCAGCTCAGGTCCCGCCTGGATAAGGTCGTGGAGGACATTTTGAATGATTTCGCAACTATATGTATTGCTTCATTTGGTACACAAATTGTTTTCTTTTCCTGTGTACAATTTTTATTGATTTACCTGCATCCCTCTTTATTTAATTATTTTTTTGTGTTGATGCCTGTACATTTGGCCACTTGAAGCACCACGCCTATCTCCTGCTTCCCTTTTATCTTCTTTTTTTTATTATTGTTAGAGCATTTATCTCTTCTTTTTTGTTTGTTGGTATTTTTTGTTTTTCTTATTGCTTCGTGTTTAAGTAACTGAATAGAGCATTGAGTAAGGTGGATATAGATGTTTATGGAAGCTGCATTAAGGTGGGTGAGGTGGGAGGTTTGATAGCTTCTCTCTAACATAGTATACATACATTAGTTCTTTTTATAACGTTGAAGCGGGTGTTCTACCATGTAGTAAGGTGGGGGTGCCCTGGGTTCGTGTAGGCTGCAGCTAGAATTTGTAGGCCTCGTGTCGAGGTTATCCATGACCTTGAGGTTGTTGTGGTAGTGATGTCACATCTGATTACTTTTAAAGTTTTGTTTTGTAAGTTCGAGAGTGCTTGCATAATACATTATTGACTGAATGAATTGTTTATCTGCGGTAGTCTTTCTTTTTTTCCTCCTTTTTTTGGGAATGTTATGTAAGTGATTTAAAGGCACTAAGTGTTGGTTTACATTTGTTCTATCTCTTTGTGGTGCTGTTTGAATGTCAGTGAAGTATTGTATGTCTTATGGGTGTGTGTTATAGGAGATGTTGTTTATTGTTAGCTGAGGTGTATATTGGAATTCTCATGGAGGAGGTAGCTGTTGATATGGTTTGGGCTATTTTGTGTCTGGTAAACCACGTTTGTAGTGTGTGAAGCTAGGGTTGGAGGAGATTATTAGCTGTCTTTGTTTTGGTTTTTACATGTGAGAGTTATGTCATCTGCATATGGTGTGAGGCAGATGTGGTTGGCAAAATTGGTAGCAAAATTTGGGTAGCATGAGGAGCAAGTCCAGGTGTTTGAATAGCGTTTTGTAGAAGAATGTGTTGTACATGTGAAGTGGGTCCAGCTTTTGCAAGAGTTGCATTGGACTGAATTCTTAGCCTGTCCCTCCAAGTGATATGTTTGGAGCATGTTTGTCATGTGTATTTGTAAATGGGTCCAGGTTAGCTCTCAATATTTCCAGCTAGGAGAATCTGAGAAATGACCATTGGAGAGCTTAATCTCAATATTGAAAACAACGTCTAATCATTATGGTTAGGGATATGGTACTTGTCCACTTGAACAAAGCCACTCGCAGGCTTTCTTTACCCATAGGAAGGTGTGGGGGGGAAGGGTTTGTGTGGCAGGTTGTACTCTGACATTTATTCTTGCCACTTCCAGGGGATGGCCCCATGCTGCAAACACCACACCAAGAATTGAAAGCAAGTAGTGTTTGCATAAACTCCAATATTTGGGGCATTTATCTGCTGATTACTTGTCTAATTGTAAATTTTCCTCTTTGGCAATTATACTACAGGGTGTGGCAGAACCGATTGAGCAGTTTTGAGGAGTCAATGCTCAGGGGGAGGAGGGGGAGGGAGGAAGGAGCGCGTGGTTTCACTCTGCTCCGTAGACATCCCCATTTCAGTAGCAAACATGGTGTGGACGGGAGCACATCTCGGCTTTGCTTTGCGCGCGTATTTTGAGAACAATCAATCTGTGATTGCCACGCAAAGAGCTTTTCGGCGACGGTTCAATATTCCGCGCAACGATGCCATTCCTCAGGCGAACACAATTCGGTCTTGGGTTAGGCAGTTGGAAGCAACTGGTAGCACACTGAGAAGAGATACACATGGCCGACGCAGGTCCATCAGAACACCAGAAAATGTGGAGAGGGTGAAAGCAGCGATCGTGCAGTCGCCGAGACGTTCTGCTCGATGGCATGCTGTTGCTTTGGGAATTTCTGACCGCTGTTTGAGGAGGATTCTGCATATGGATTTGAATTTCCATCCCCACAAAATAATGATGGCTCAAGAATTGAACCAAGCAGACTTTGCCAACCGCCAAAATCTGTGTGAAAACATGCTTGCACAGACTGCTTCCCAGGCAGCTTTCTTCAGTAGCGACGAGGCACATTTTCACCTCTGTGGGGCTGTGAATAAGCAAAATTTCCGTTACTGGGCTGAAAATAACCCCCGAATTATCCAGGAAATACCGCTACATTCCCCTAAATGAACGGTGTGGTGTTCCATATCACAATTTGGCGTGATAGGCCCGTACTTTTTGAGGAGGAAGGAATGACCATGACCCTGAATTCTGAATGTTATGTCTCAATTTTGCACAATTTCCTGCAGCCCAGAATGCAGGAGAGTGTTGAAGATGAGGGATTGGGGGACGTATGGTTCCAGCAGGATGGGGCTACAGCTCACACAGCCCAAAATTCACTCAATGTTTTGAGACGAATGTTTCCCGGACGTCTGGTGTCTCTGAGGGGTGATTTAGGGTGGCCTGTGCAGTCACCTGATTTGAGCATTTGTGACTTATTTCTTTGGGGATATCTGAAAGAAAAGGTATTTAAACGTCGCCCTCACACCCTACCACAGTTAAAGGAGTGGATTATTGAAGAAGTTAACGCCATACCCCGCAGTATGTGCGAACGTGCTGTACCAAACTTCAGAGATCAACTCCAACAGTGTGTTGCTGTTAATGGCCACCATCTTCATGACATTATTTTCAGAACCTAGGGATTATAAATGGTATGTACTGCTAACCTCGAGTATAATAAAATTTCTTCTCTATATACCCCCCTTACTTTTTTATAACTCCTTAAAACTGCTCAATCGGTTCTGCCGCACCCTGTATGACCATGGATAAAACTGTCTCCATGCTCATGCATGAAATACCTAATTGATTGGTAGGAGTTCCCTACCAAACTAACTATTTTGTTCTGGTCTTGCTGAGAGTTAAACCTGAGTACCAAGCTGTGGAAATAGAGAGCCAGATCTACTGGGCCATGAAATAATGACTCTTTTTTTTTTGGGGGGGGTGGGATTTTATTTTTGCTCTAGTGAATTGTGATTTAATTGAAAACCTCTCATCAAACAAGGTTAAACTCAACCAAGCTTTACACTCAGTGGAAGAACAAACAAGTAGGGGTGGAATGAATGGGCGAAGAAGTAGAAAATTAAAGTAACAGTGTGAAAGAATCAAATGTAGCCAGAGACGAGGAGGATACATTTGATTTCTTCATGAGCCAAGTTCTTGCAGGGAACTCGAGTGCCTCTTATGTTATTTACTTCCTTCCTCCTAAAATGATAGCCTTGTCTTTTTCAGGAGAGAGGGTTACGCTCCAAGCAACTATGTGAAGGAGAAAGGAAATCTTGGTTTGCAGCAGTATGAGTAAGTATCTTGGTAATTTGGGGGGAACCTGTATTCAAGTTTCTTTGTGGCCATATTTATTACCGAGCAATTTCTTTTTAACTAAAATTTCTCTAGTTGAATAAACTATTTATAAAATCTAATTTTTGGATGTTCATGAAATTATTGCCATTTTTCTTTCCCAGGTGGTACCTTGGTGATTCCTCGAGGCAAAGAGCCGAGGCTATTTTGATGCGTGAGGAAAAAGAAGGATGTTTCGTGGTCAGGAACTCCACAACCAACTCAGGCATTTACACCCTCTCTGTCTTTTCTAAAATGTAAATTTCATTCACTAACCATGAGTGGACATACGACAAACTTTTATATGAATTGTTTTACCCATTAATATGTATAGGGGACCCCTTGAAACCTATATCGCATTTCTAATTCTTGTGCCATTTGTAAAATGCTCTAGTGATCTAATATGAGTGTTTTAAGTTAGACAAATGGGTTTACAACATGAGTGTGCTAAGTTATGCATGGGTTACAACATGAGTACTAAGTTAGGCATGGGTTACAACATGAGTGTACTAAGTCAGGCATGTGTTACAGCATAAGTGTGCTAAGTGAAACAAATGAGTTACTACATGACTGTGCTAAGTTAGACAAAGGGTTACAACATAAGTGTGCTAATTTAGACGGCTACAACTTGAGTGTGCTGAGTTAGACAAATAGGATACAACATAGCTGAGTTAAGCTACATTGGGTATGATTAAATGGTGGATGAAAACCCAATTTGAATTGGGTTGATTTGACTTTGCAGCAGCTGCCATGTGTTGTAGCAACCCGCAGCTTTGATCTCCTGTTTAACTGTAGGTCCCCACAGAGGTGTGTATCCAATGGCCCCAATTTGGGTTATAAATGAGCTTCGGGAGGGAGTAGCAACCCACTAACTAACTCATTTTATGCCTCTACAATCAAATCTACTTTGCTGCAATGTACAGCTGTTACCACCTTCCTGGTATTCTTAATCCTCTGCCTCGGTGAGACAGAATGAAAATTCACATAACTTCTCTTGCACGATATTATCAAAAATTGCTACGGGTTTTTTCCTCAGTAATCCCTTACACCTGGCACCCGGAAGGGTGGTACATCCTCGCATCTCGAGTGCCCTGGATTTTCCTAAACTAAGACTAAGGTTGCACAACCTTAGCTTTATCTGCTAGATAGCTTTACTTTACCCTCTTCTAAACTATTTTTTCTGTGCAAGAGAGTGGATGTTATAGGAAAGGTGAAGCCACTGCTGTAACTGTAACATGGAGTCGTGGTGCACCTTCTTGGCTCTGATATCACCAGTAGTATTTTAATAATATTGGTTTCTTGAACATGTGGTGTATGAGGGTGTCAAAGAATCCGTAAGAACTGGGGGACCAGATCAGCGTTTCTCTCTTCCTCTAACCGACTACATGACAGGTATCAGGGCTTGGCAAAGAAAATGGAGACGGCCGAGGGGAACTTAAAGTCGCGTTCTATTGCTCTGCGACTGTTCCCATGGACCTATCCCCCAATGCCGCGACGACTTCAGATCGCTTTCTGTCGTCTCCGAATTGAACGCACCGCCCTTTGATGGAGCGCTCGCCTCCACCTTATTGTGACGACTACGTTATTCCCCTGACTATTCGCCACATTCTTGTTGAATGTCCCACTCTGGGTCATCTTCGCGCGCGTTACCTGTCCCCGTATCGGGAAGCCCCGTAATGGGCGCGGCAATTTGCCTTCTTGACGGCAGTCAGCGCCACCTCCGGCCCCAGCTTAGCCTCTTCACCTTCTTTCTGACACTGTCTCTTTATCCTGCTTCCTCACCCAACTATCCCGGATCGGGGCTGAGGGGGATGGGGGCGACGTTACCTCACCCCTGAGCTCCGGTCTGTGGTGGTGGGTTTTTAACAACCTGCTTCATCTCCACTCACACCTTCCTCACATCCCCTCTCTCCTTTCATTCTCTCGATTTTTACGCCGTGCCTAAGGTGGATCCGCCATGCCGATAGGCTGCCAGGTCACTAGGGCGGGAGGAGTGGCCTCAAATGGTGGCAGCTGGTTTTGCCGGCCCCGTGTTCACCCCTCGCAGAGCGGGCTACTGCGTGGAGTGAGGAGCGTGTGCGTCCCGTGAATTACATCGAGTCACCATGCAAAATGATGAGTTCATAGAACAAAAATAATCCCTCACTCTATCTTCCTATCACCGGAGCCGCCTTCAGGCAGCTCTCCTGAAAAAAATGGAGGTCCCCCTCCCCCCACTTAGTGTTCTCTCAGGGGACCCTCCAAATTTCTTCTATCGAGAGGCTTTTTTTTTTTTAGCTTATGATCTTTTGATCCTTGTTATTTGGTGTTTTTTTCTAATACAGCCTAGTCGTAGGCTTTGGTGAGTACGGCGACTTATGCCCAAGTAGGAGGTCGCCAGATGGGCTCCTAAAATTAAAGAAAAAACAAAAACCTGTATCATAACGAGGGGGGACGCTACCGCTTGTTCCTAATACTCGGTACAAGTTCGTGCACACAGACTTACGTGCTGTATTGCTTTTTGTAAGAGCCTGGCTTCCTCCATTTTATTTAACTGTTGAGTAGTTGCATTGGTGCATACCAACCCACTTTATGGCAAAATAGTTATGAAGATTGTTCTAAAAATAAAATAATAAATAAACAGACAACAAATGATTAATAAATAAAAAAGGATCATGCTATTCAAAGACATCTAAACACGATTATAATGTTGCTATATTCAGGCTATTTGGCCTTTTTAATATGGCGTTTTTTAAATTTGTTAAATTGTATCAAAATTTGCTTTAGGACTCAAACATTGGCACGATATAGCAAAATGCTCAGAAATATTGTTTACTCTTTTACTACTGTTAAAAACATACTAAATGGTTGGGTGTATATATTAAAATTACACTCTGTGCGATTACAAATATCTATGTATCAACCTGTTAAAACAACTTTAATTAGAAATTCATCCACAAAAGGCACTAAATTCTGCATTCATTCAACCTTCCTTGACGTACAATAATGACTTTCACTATTCTTTGCTTTTACTGTTCCAGTGTGTTTTGATCATTAAAAAAACTCCTCCATTACTTGAAAAAAAACAAATAATAGTGTTTTACAAAAAATCGGATGGCTCGTAGAGGACCCTGTAAAGGGCGCGGTGATTTGCCATCTTGGCCGCCGTGCTCACGGGACTCAGCACCCCGTCCGACCCCAGCTTATCCTCTTCTCCTTCCTTCAGACACTTGTGTTTCCCCGCTGTTTCCTCGCTAATCATACAACCTCTCCAACAACTTTCTCTGGTCAGCCTCTAATTTCACAGAGTAGATGCTGACCTTCTTCTCAGCTAACCGTCCCGGATCGGGGCTGAGGGGGGAGGGGACAATGTTTCCTCACTCCTGAGCTCCGTTTTGGGATGGTGTTTTTTTAACAACCTGCTTTATTCCCACCCATACCTTCCTCACACCCCTTGCAGAGCGAGCTACTGCGAGGGGTGATGAGCTATTGCATCCCATAATAAAAAGAGAGTCTCCATGCCCAATGATGAGTCAAACAAAAAAATCCCCTTAATTCCCCCTGTTCCATCGACGGAGCCGCCCTCGGGCAGCTCAACAGAGAAAATGTAGGTCCATCCCCCCTGTGCTTGCGCAGGGGACCCTCCAAATTTCTTTAACCGGAGAGGAGGCTTACTCCTCTCCTTCGCCTACGGGTGTAGGTGACTCCCTAACCCCCTTCTCTGGAGGTGCTTTCGGGCACCTCCCTCTTTCCAGCGGCAGTCCCCCTTTTCTTTCCAAGGGGACTGCCAAGAAAGCCAGCAGGCAGCCCATAGCCGACCGCTCCCCATTAAAGCGGCTCGGTAGGGCAAACCCCTTTAGGGGGGAGAGGGAAGCCAGGCCCCTTCAGTCACTTCCCTCAAAAGACCTGCTGGCAAGAATATCAAACCTTGCCGGGGTCAGGGCATGTGCTTGCCCAGACGTGACTAAAGACAGCTCTGTCAACGGGACCTGTGATGTCCTGGGGGGGAATGGCCAACTGGAGGCCTACCCTGAGATGGTCCTTGAGGCAACCCAGCCTCAGACGGTAGGGCCTTCCATGGGAGGGAATCCGGACTCGGCGCCAAGCACCGAACCCGAATCCGCCCCTATGCAAGGTCCTCCTCAAACGGCTAGGGTTTCCGAAGCAGTACAAGGAGGGCAGGGATCTCCTCCGACCGGTGCCGCTACGATTGCCAGGACCTTCTGGCCTGGGGGCTCCTGCCGGCGGAGGGGAGAAGCGGGTTCATTTCCCGCTCTCCTCTCCTAAAAAAAAAGAAGAAAAAGACTAAAAAGACTCGGGGCTCCTCTCCATCCGCGGGGGCTGCGGGGACGGATGGGTCTGCTGCCACTTTGGCAAGCGACCAAGCCAAGATTGGCACATCCGGCCCCGCTGCTCCCCCCGGGTACGGAGCCCCCGACTAAGACCAATAGTGCGCAGGGTGGAGTCTCGATAACATCGGGGCCCCTCATTCAGAGGTTACCTGGCGTTTTCGAGCCCGCTGGCTTCAAACGCTTCCTCGTTATTCGCTCCACTGATAGCAGCATGTTGGCCAAGGGCAACATGATCCATCATAGGAGAGCTTTAGCTAGTGTAATTGGTAGAGAGCCGAAGGTAACCCGTATCTCGGACGGGAGCCTTCTGGCGAATGCTGCGAATCCCTCCGAGGCTGCCAAGATAAGTGCTCTTCGGACACTTCATGGCGCCCCGGTGAGTGTGACGCTGCACTCTACCATGAACTTTGTGAAAGGAGTAGTTTATGCGAGGGAACTCGTTGACTACTCCAGAGAGGACATCACTTTAGAGCTGGCCGACCATGGGGCGGTCAAGGTCGAACGTGTGATAAGAAAACAAGGAGGGACCTCGAGACCCACCCCTACACTTCGTCCCGTTCGACTGTGACAAGCTCCCTGAGTCGGTGCGTACCGGTTGGTACCGCTACCGCGTGAAGGCATTTGTCCCGTACGCCATGTTTGGACACCTGGGTGAGCGAGGCATGGTCTTTCTCTTAGATTTGTTCAACAGGGTCAGGGTGGAGGGTCTTCTCCCAGACTCCTGGCGAATCGCTACAGTGCTCGCCTTTCGCAAACCGGGGAGAGAGCACGCTACTCCGGCGGGTGCGCGCCTTTCGCAAACCGGGGAGAGATCACTCTACTCCGGCCGGTTTCCGCCTAATCGCTCTAACCTCTTGCGTGTGCAAGTTGATGGAGAAATTGGTAAATGTTAGATTAGCCGTTTTCCTGGACAGCGGAGGCCATCTGTCTTCTGCACAGTGCGGCTTCCGCAAGTTCCACTCCACGTCGAATGCATTGCTCCGACTGGAAAATGCCGTCTGCGAGGCCTTCCTTCGTAGACCGCACTACGCCACGGTTTTTTTCGATATGGAGAAGGCCTATGATACCGCATGGCGATACAGTATCATGGAGACTCTCCACACGATGGGGGCGAGGGGACGCCTCTCAATCTTTATATCTGAATTATTTCCTCGAGATCGTCGATTCGCGTACGTGTGGGTGGGGGGCCTTTCCGCCCTAATGGAGCAGAAAGAGGGTGTCCCACAGGAAGGTATCAGTGTAACAATCTTTACCCTGAGCATCAACGGCATCACCTCGGTGCTGCCGGAAAATGTTCTCGCTACGCTCTACGTGGACGACCTTTCGATCTCTTTTGGCGTGGCCCAGATGCCAACTCTGGAGCGTCGACTCCAACAGGCATTCACCGCGTCTCTCGCTATGCCGAAGCGCGCAGGTTTCGGTTTTCCTTGGCCTAGACTAAGGTGGTGCACTTCTGCCGCCATCCACGGCTCCACCCCGACCCAGATTTGTTTCTTAATGGAGTTCGCCTGGAAGTGGTTGAATCGCACCGTTTCCTTGGTCTTGTATTTGACCGATGCCTCACCTGGGAGGCTCATATTCGCAGCCTTAGGGTCTCTTGTACCCGTGCCATGGATATTATACGCTCCGTGACGTTCAATGCTTGGGGCACTGATAGGACTACTGCCTTACTTTTTTATCGATCCTTTGTTCGTCGAAGTTCGACTACGGATGCGAATTTTATACATCCGCAGCCGAGCATTTATTGCGGAAGGTGGACTCGATCCACCACACCGGCCTTCGCTTGGCGACCGGTGCCTTCCGCACTTCCCCCATTGAGAGCCTAGTCGATGCTGGGGAGATACCTCTCGCTCTACGCCGCGTACAGTGCATCACTCGCCTGTACGCGCGAGCCCGGCGCCTTCCTCAGTCGCCAATAGCTCTCACTGCATCCGCAGCTGATCTCAACGGTGCCTATGCCGCCGAGAGACGCCAGTCATACCCTAAGCCCTTTGGATTTAGGGCCAGGAAACTCCGAGAGCTAGGTATAACCCTCGGGCCGGTGGCGCCCCTGGTTCTGCCCAGGACGCCACCCTGGAGGGTACCATATTTGGCTATTTCTCGCCACCACGCTTCTGCTCCCAAAGCTTGTACAGCGCCGGGAGTATTGTGTTCGACCTTTTTGGAGCACACCTCGTGTCACGCTGGTACCGTGCCAGTGTATACGGATGGCTCCAAGTTCGAAGAGTTGGTTGGCTTCCACGCCGTATCATCTCTGTTTGAAGTCAGCGGGGCTCTGCCAGGTGCTGCGTCTGTCTTCACGGCCGAGCTGGTGGCAATACACCACTCGGTACGGGAGATCACGTGATGTGCCCGGTTCGGAGACCGGATTGTGATTTATAGCGACTCACAAAGCGCCCTGAGTGTTCTCGGGGCATTGCAATCTCCGCATCCCCTGGTTCGCGATATCCGTGACGCCGCGGTTTTTGCGAGCCGGGTGGATGTCGAGATTATCTTCTGCTGGGTTCCTGGACATGTAGGAATTGCGGGGAATGAGGGCGCCAAAGAGTCCGCGAGGACTCTGCGACCAGACCACAGCGTTTCGCTCTTCCTCACACCGACTACATGGCAGGAATACGGGCAGCTCTTCTGGCTGCCTGGCAAAGAAGATGGGAGACGGTCGAAGGGAACTTAAAGTTGCGTGCTATTGCGCCGTGGCTGTTTCCATGGACCTATCCCCCAATGCCACGACGGCTTCAGGTCGCTTTCTGTCATCTCCGAATCGGGCACACTCGTGTGATGCATCTCCATTTGATGGAGCGCTCACCTGCTCCCTATTGTAACGACTGCGTCGTCCCCCAGACTGTTCGGCACATTATTGTCGAATGTCCTAGTCTGCGTGATCTTCGCGCACGTTACCTGTCCCAGTACCGGGATGGGCGGGCTCCTACCGCCTGTCCCTTGTGCTCGGGCCCGGTTCGTGCACACCGACCTGTGGACTTTTAGACTTTTTGCAGGAGGCCGGCCTTCTTCCCGTTATTTAATATTTGAATATGGATCGCGGTCTTCTTCGGCGGGTAAGGGCGTTCTTCCCTCGTCGATGGAGCTCGCTCTATATTTTTTTAATGCGTTTGTTGTTTTTTTTGCTTTTTGTTTGTATTTTTGTTTTTTGCTTCTTTTTTTGGGTTTTGTTTTTTTCGTTTTTTAATTTGTCTCTTAATATATCCTAGATACAGGCTAGCTTGAGTACGGCGACTTATGCCCTAGAAGGCAGTCGCCAGAGGAGATAATAGAAAAAATATAATGGCACGTTTCGAATTTTCGTTTAAAGATTTGTCGAATTTTGGCGCACACACTTAAAAAGGTTGACCAACCCGTGGCGGGGTTTGAGACGCAAAACAGGTGCCTCTGACCAGAGGACCCGCTTTTGTTGCGCTTTCGACACATTTACACTTGCTAACTTCGTTCTCTAAAATCTTTTAGTGATGATGTCCCCATGTCTCGATTTTTTTCATATCATGCAAAAATTCCTTATTTCCTTTCTATTTTCCTTTGTCTTTCATCTGTCCGTTTTCTCCCCTGCTTTTGTTGAGTAAACGTAGCCACTTATTCCAACTAAGCATGGTGTCTGTAGGTCGCGTGTCCAAGTGAAGCATTACCACATCAAAACCGACGCTGATGGCATGTACTACCTCTCCAACTCCATCAAATGCGCGACCATTCCTGAGCTTATATATAGACACCAACACAACCCTGGCGGACTCTGTACCCGGCTCAGGAATCCTCCGTCACAAGGTCGACAAGCCCCAGCCACTGCTGGTCTTAGTCATGGTGAGTTTTCTTTAATACAATAAACATTTGTTCGGTTATAATTAAGTTTGTCATGAAATTATGCATGTTCAACAGCTGCTATCATTTCATAGAAAATGGAGAAGTTTATGTCTTTGTTCTATAAGAAATATTTGATCGCAGACGATTTTTTGCGTTGTTATCTTAACCTTACTCCTCAATAATGGGCGCGGGTATGCAGAATGTCTATTGAAATTAATTTATCTAATTTTGTCATCGAATGTATGTTTTGGTAGATAAATGGGAAATTGTACCCAGTGAACTTAACCTTCTGGAGGAGCTTGGATCTGGTCAGTTCGGGGTCGTGAGACACGGCAAACTTTGCGGCATCGATGTGGCAGTTAAAATGATGAAGGAGGGCACGATGAGCGAAGACGAGTTTATCGAGGAAGCTAAAGTCATGACGTAAGTGAGAAGGGGGGGGAAAGATTTTACACGTATAGGTGCAAAATTAACATTATCTTCGGGGTGTTTGGTCCCTTTAAACGTGTCAAGTGTGATTATTAATATTGCGATCGTCATGCACCAAGTCTCGTGGTTAGCACGCAATACACCCAAAACATGGAGACAAATAGAAAGCACGAATAGGATATCGAATTTGGAAACAGAGCAGAAGATAGATCGAGCCGGCGGCCTTTCCTTTTTGCTGCAAGGTCATTGAACGTTTTCTCGGAATTTTCATATAAGAGTAGAGGTGCCAGACTTATTACCCCAATTTCATGCATATTTAGTCGCTATTTACGACGCGCAGCTAAAACCACGTGCGTGATATTCTTACTCACATTCCATAGAGATTAAGAGTCATGTTTGTCATAACCACCACTTTACACAAAGTGGAATTGCGGCGCCCCATTGGACACACTACGGCCCGGCGACCCCTCATGAAAAGATCCGCCAATATTATATGAGAGCGGATCCTCCATCTGTACATGTGTAGGTGGATCGTTGCTGCTGCGATAAGTATTTTGTGCTCTTTGAGTTGGGGGTGAAAGGTAATAGAAGTGTGAAGTCTATGTAATTTGCGCAGGTGTGTATTGTTTTCCTGTTGTTGCGACTAGTGTGTAGTTGGCTAAGTTTTGGAATTGCGGGTCCGTTGATCCATTGGACTAGGTATTTTGTTTTCTCTGGTGAAGAGAGATCCATTGCGTAGCAGGTGGTTTGGTGTAATTTTTTGTGTGTATTTGCCAAAGTTGGGAGGTGTTGGTTTTGTGATTATTTTTTGGGGGGTGGGGGTGGGGGGGTGGGGAATATTTCGTCTCTAGTCAGAGCGATGGACGTTAAAATCGCCCCCTGTGAAGAGGTTGTAGAGCTGCAAGTGTAGGACAAAGTTGGATGACAAACTCGCTGGGCATTGGATAGAGACGGTGGGATGTAAATGTTGATGTTATATGTAGTTTTACTGATTTTGATGTCTATTTATTGTAGTTTTGTGGTATCATTTTTCAAGAGTGTTTCTGTGTCTGCTAGTGTTGAAGAATAAAATTTCCTTGTGTACTCTCATAAGTTGCGGTACACTCGATGTACATCATGCCCTAGTGTAGTATAATGTAGAAGGGTTTCAGATGAGATTTGGGGGATAGACATGATCATAGCTTTTGAGGAGATGGCTTTCCTGACCAACAGGACCCGTCAGGACTTAGTTGTATTTTTAGGGCATGGGTTGCAGACTGTGTATTCTCTAGCCCCACATCCGGACATTGTCCTCCGAAAAGTCGAAAACAATGAGAAGGGTGAATCATCATTGGAAATATATGAATATTTGTATGTCTTCCATTAAGCAAACCTTTTACTTTCTGTAGAATATTACCCTTTCCTTGATTTAATTTGTGGGTTTTTGATTATTGCAGTCCTCCTTTCCATAAAGTTGCTATCTTAAACTTTACATCTGACCATGCATGGCCATTCATTTGCGCTTGCCTGGTGTCCAAATATGAGTAAACTTCCCAGTAGTGACAATCCAATTTCCCAACTCTGACCTAAGCCAGTGCTTTCTCAATTACGTAATTCTTAGGACACTTAATCTTATTAATTAAATTGTATTGAGAAAAATGTAAATAAAATCTAGTTTGTTTTGCTCATGAAGTGGCGGGAATGTGAGCTCCATCTTTTTCGAAAGCTTTGTCCTCCTACCTTTTATTTTGTTTCAGAAAGCTCCAGCATCCCAATTTAGTGCAACTCTATGGGGTTTGTCGAAGAAAGAGACCCATCTACATTGTCACCGAATATCTCAAACACGGCTCGCTTCTTAATTACCTTCGAAATAAAGAAAAATCCCTGAATCAAAAGCCAGATGTACTGCTGGATATGTGCCTACAGGTAGGCTCTTGGAGAAGCCTTTTAAAGATTCCTTTTCTTTCTTTATCCCGCAAGCCCATCGATCTTTCTTTTTGGACCGATTCTTGTTTGTTTGTTTGATTTTATTAATTATGAGGCACATAATATCATAATATTGTTTTATTCTAAGTACAGGACTAGTTTGATACTTCTAGTCTCATCATTCAGCTGTGCATTAAGCATTTACGTTGCTTGTATACAAAACCAATCCAAGGGAAAGGAGCAATAATAATAATAACATGAAAGTAAGCAAAAAATATATATAAATGCCTAATTTTTTTTTTGTGGGGGACAAGAGATCAGGCTGTGATGAACTACTTAATGATACCTGTGTGTGGTGATATTAATCTATTTAGAGAAGGGCTAAGGTTTTTTCATTTTTGGAGCCCATCTGGCCACTGCCTACTTGGGCATAAGTCGCCCTACTCACGACAGCCAAGTACTAGACTATATTAAAATTAGAATATGCAAAACAAAAAACAATAACAACAAAAAAAGGAAAAGGGCAACAAGAAGGAAGCACCGCGCAGGAAAGTGTAACCTACAAAAAAAAACAGTTAAAGTCATAAAGTCCACAAGTCAGTGTGCATGAATCCTTCCCGAGTACAACGGACAAGCGGTAGCGACCACGCTCATCCCGGTACCAGGACAGGTAGCGTGCACGAAGATCACCAAGACTGGGACATTCAACAAGAATGTGCCGAACAGTCTGGGGGACAACGAAGTCATCACAATATTTTGCAGGCGAGCGCTCCATCAAATAGCAGTGCGTCCCGCGAGTGTGTCCAATTCGGAGACGACAGAAAGCAACCTGAAGACGTCGCGGCATTGGGGGGTAGGTCCATGGGAACAGTCGCGGCGCAATGGCCCGTAACTTTAGGTTCCCTCGACCGTCTCCCATCTTCTTTGCGAAGCAGCCCGAAGAGCTGCCCGTATTCCTGCCATGTAATCGGTGTGAGGAAGAACGAAATGCTGGTCCGTTCGCCCAGTCCTCGCGGACTCTTTGATGCCCTCATCGGCGTGCTCATTTCCCACAATTCCTACATGTCCAGGAACCCAGCAGAAGATAATTTCGACATCCGCCTAGCTCGCCCAAACCGTGACATCACGGATATCGCGAACCTAGGTGATGCGGAGATTCCACTACCGCGAGAGCACTCAGGGCACTTTGTGAGTCGCTATAAATCACAATCCGGTCTTTGAACCGGGCACGTCACGTAATCTCCCATACCGAGCGGGTATTCCAAAAAGGGCGAACGCAATACTCCCGGCGCTGTAGAAGCTTAGCGAGCAGAGGCGTGACGATAAATGGTCAAAGGTGGTACCCTCCAGGGTGGCATCCTGGACAGAACCAGAGGCGCGATCGGCCCCAGAGCTATACCTAGCTCTCGTAGGAGTTTTCTGGCCCTAAACCTCAAGGGCTTAGGTATGACTGGCGTCTCTCGGCGGCATAGGCACCGTCGAGATCAGCTGCGAATGCAGTAAGAGCTGAGGGAGGCGCCGTGCTCGCGCCTACAGGCGAATAATGCAATGTGCGCGGCCAGAGCTAGTGGCATCTCCCCAGCATTGACAAGTAGACTCTCAATGGGGAAAGTGCGGAAGGCACCGGTCTCCAGGGGAAGGCCGGTGTGGTGGATCGAGTCCATCTTCCGCAATACACGCTCGGCTGCGGATGCATAAAACTTGCATTCGTAGTCGAGCTTCGAACAAACAAATAATTGATAAAAAAGTAAGGCAGTAGCCCTATCAGCGCCCCAGGCGCTGAACGTCAAGAGAGAAGAATATTCATTTCGCGGGTACAAAAGACCCTAAGGCTGCGAATATGAGCCTTACAGGTAAGGCGTCGGTCTAATACAAGATCAAGGAAACGGTGTGAGTCCACCACTTCCAGGCGCACCCCATTTAGAAACAAGTCTGTGTCAGGGTGGAGCCGTGGATGGCGGCAGAAGTGCACCACCTTAGTCTTGGTCAAGAAAAACTGAAACCTGCGCGCTTCGGCATAGTGAGAGACGCGGTTCAATGCCTGTTGGAGTCGACGCTCCAGAGTTTGCATCTGGGCCCCGCCGAAAGAGATTGAAAGGTCGTCCACGTAGAGCGTAGCAAGCACATCTTTCCGCCTACAGAATTGATGCCGTTGATGCTCATGGCAAAGAGTGCATCATTGAAGACACTTCCTTCGGGATATCCTCTTCCTGCTTCAATGGGCCGCAGAGGGCTCCCCCCACCCGTGCGCGGAATCGACGATCTCGCAAAAATTCAGATATAAATATTGGGAGTCATCCCCTCGCCCCTATCGTGAGGAGAGTCTCCATGATACCATATCGCCATGCTCTATTATAGGCCTTCTCCAGGTCGAAGAAGAGCACCGTGGAGTAATGCTGTCTACGAAGGACGGCCTCGCAGACGGCATTTTCCAGTCGTAGCAGAGCATCCGACGTGGAGTGGAACTTGCTGAAGCCTTTCCCTGGCGACCGGTGCCTTCCGCACTTCCCCCATTAAGAGCCCTCTTGTCGATGCTGTGGATATGCCATGCCTGTGCATAATTCGCCTGTACGCCCGAGCCCGAGCCCAACTGATCTCGACGGTGCCTATGCCGCCGAGACACACCAGTCATACCATAAGCCCTTTGTGTTTAGAGCTAAGAAACTCCTTTGAGAGCTAGGTATAGCTCTTGGGCCGGTAGTGCCCCTGGTTCTGCCCAGGAGGGTACCACCTTTGACTATTTGTCGCTACGCCGCCTCTGCTCCCAAAGCTTCTACAGCGCCGTGAGTATTTTGTTCGGCCTTTTTGGAGCGACAACCGTGTCAGTGTATATGGATGGCTCCAAGTCCAAAGATAGGGTCGGTTTCCATGCCGTATCCCCTCTGTTTAAAGTCAGCGGTGCTTTGCCAGGCGCTGCGTCTGTCTTCATGGCCGTGCTGATTGCAATACACAGCTCGGTACGGGAGATAACGCGACGTGAACGCCATTGTGTTCTTTTCCGTCAACCTCATTGCCGTGGGCCAAACTACTATTGTTGGCCGTTTTGCACGGCGTCCACTTCCTTGGTTGACGGCCGAGTGTGAGGCGCCATTCATACAGAAGCGATATACCTACATACGCTATAAACGCTGCCCGAACGATTTCACTGTCGGTGAATTTCGTCGAGCTAGGCCTAGGTTATCCCCCTTTTTGGGGTGTTTTTTTCGTCTTTTTAATTTTATTTTAAAGTAGCCTAGAACTAGGCCAGTTTTAATACGGCGACTAATGCCCAAGTAGGCAGTCGCCAGATGAGCTCTTAAAAAAAAAAAAAAAGGCCTAGATTACGGTATGTTTCTAAACACGACCATCGCTCTTCCTGGCAGGTATTCGTGTTTTCACTTCACGGAAAGACTCCTCTTGCAGAGGTGTGGAAGCGAGTCAAAAGGATTACGGGCAATTTTTCGCAGGACCTCCATATTCTTTAGCCGAGTTACTGCTCTTCCAACATTCAATGCACGTCGGGATATCGCTGAAGGCCGCGATTGGACTTTACCTCCAGAAGCAGTGAGTGAGTTGCTTTCCGCTCTCGCTTCGTGCGTGGACAACGCGCCTGGTCCTGATGATGTCCTGTATGCCATGTTTCGACATTGCGACTGGTTTCCGCCCAACTTTGTGTGTGGAACTTTATGGATAAAAGGGATAACTTCAGTTTATCTTATTTCCCGGACAGTGGAGATCATATATCTCCTGTCTAAATGCGACCTTTGTAAATCTCACTCCTCTTCGCAACGGTGTTCCGTTAATTGAATAAAGACTACGATACTCTATGGCGATATGATATGGGAGCAAGGGGGACGCCTCTGAATCTTCGTATCTCAGTACCTGTGAGATCATCGAATATGCGTATAGGTGGTGAGAGACCACCTTTCGATCTCTTTTTGGTGTGATCCAGATCCAAACTATAATACGCTACAAAAATATGATACTATGCCCTCAGAATTCACCTTATTCTTATTGGAGCCAAAAGACTGAGGGCAACTAATGAGCTTTTACCAAATTTTGGTTTGGGATTGACAATCTGGATTTTAGAAAGCTGTTTTCTAGTTGCGAAAATCCTACTCGTGGAAATGGTTGGATGCAAGAGGGAAAAATATTCTTGAGTAGTCTGTGTGGCAATTTTTTCTGAAATCGACTGCCATAACATGTCCGTCGTGAAAAGCCCTAGTGTAAATATATTTAAAAATAGGTTTGACAAACTTATAGACGCCATTCGCCTTTTGCAAGGCAGTGCAATGATTAATAATGATTAAAAATATTTCCTCGAATTAAGGAGACTACCTCAAGTGAGCCGTATGACCTTTGAGGTTTTCTATATCCTTGTAACTCGCTCTTCTCAAGGCCTCACCCGACAAACCATTACAATAAACCTTGTGTGGGAAGAGCGATTATTGACCTTTGTCGCAATTCTCTTTTTTCGATGGTTTAATATCTTCCCTTTGATAATTTGCTCCTTTTTGTATGTCGTCTCAGGTGTGCGAAGGAATGGCCTATCTCGAATCTCAAAAATTTATCCACCGGGATTTGGCTGCGAGAAATTGCCTCGTCGGTTCGAATAATGTGATCAAAGTGGGCGATTTTGGATTAGCGAGGTTAGTATTTATTCACTCTCTCGACTGGTTGGGGAGTAATGATACTGTCACTAGTCGTCCTTTGAGACTAAATTTCGTTGCACCCATGTTTGAAACGAGCCAACACATTGGTCGCTAAATACGCTTTGTATATAATAATCCTATAGTTTCGTCATCCTACCCTCGCATCGTGCACTAGATCACCCGACCGGATAATGAAATGTACATAAAGATCAGAATGATATTCACTCGCAAGACCAAAGGCACCAGGGATCGGTCTTCATTAGAGGAGGAGGGGAGGTGTCGGTATTATTGTGTTTTTGACACTAACCAGTGGTCATAAATGCCTCTTTCAGCCATAGTCGAACTTCGGACCAGCCGAGTGAGTGGAAAGGTATTACCACCATTACCAAATTTCGCGCTCATCTGGCTGCGCCCCACACACACACACCACCACCACGGATAGCCAATCGTCAGATAAGAGTTCCGTGGTTTAGATTCCACAATAAACCTTAGGTCCCCACTGAGATATACACCGAATACGCGGATAACTCATCATAAGAAACTGCAAAATCACAGACTCTTCCTCTTTCTAGAGAAAGAATAGGAAAGAGGACAAACGGAGAAATAGGGAATAATGATAAACGGGTTCACAAAAATGTGTTGTGGTAATGACGTCATTTTTAATGCTGAACCTGGAAAACTCTACTCACCCCAAATGGCAGGTGACCACATAAATAGGAATTTTAAAAGGGATCGGTCGAATAGCCCTGGAATCCTTGGTGTATCCGACGAAAGATCCAGAAGAGTCGGTTTATTTTTTGCGATATAACCCCCCCGCCCTTTTTTTTCTATGGCAGGTATGTCGTAGATGATGAATACACAGGATCTGGAGGAGCAAAATTCCCCATTAAATGGGCCGCCCCAGAAGTACTCAATTATATGAGGTTCTCTTCTAAGTCGGACGTGTGGGCATTTGGTGTCCTTATTTGGGAGGTTTATATGTGTGGCAAAATGCCATATGGCCGACACAAAAACGCTGAGGTGGTTGAAATGGTTCAACAAGGAACCATTCTAGAAAAACCGAAGTTCTGCCCCGCCGAAGTATACGAGGTAATTCCTTCATTGGTTTCACTTTTTTATACGATTTGGAATTTGTTTCTAGTTTGTTTGTTTGTTTTTGATTTGTTTTTTGCAGGTGATGAAGAAATGTTGTACTCACAGTCAGGAGCAGCGACCAGGGTTTCAAGAAATCAAAAACGAGATACTTAAAGTTGTAAAAACCTTCGCCGAATGATGAGATGCTTCTCCACTGAAAGTAACAACTTTATCTTCTTGAATAATGAATATTTAATTCCGCCTTGGATATTCGACGCTCAGGCAATTCACGCAAACTATGCGAGACTGGAGTGGCAACGCTTCTAAACCTATTGCAGCTATTTTTGCATTCAGACTAGATTTGTTTATTACTTTTGCTACCTTTTTAATTAGCATAATAATCTCAAAAAGTGGTGCACGATATGTTGCATCATTTTCTGACATGAATTTTAGACTAATTCGTGACAGTGGAATTATGACGTTATTGGGACTTAGGAGTGAAACGACATCCGTTGAATTAACGAATTAACACCTGGTGCTTTCAAACCATTACCCCATGTCCCCCCGCAAGCTTGAACAAATTTCAAGTTTTACCGTTCTTCCTTCGTTCCTTATTAGGGCGATGTGAATCTTTTACGAACGAAATATTGATGAATCACTTTTGTTTCGCCCGCTATATAATTTTAACGGCATTTAATTGTAACTCATATTATTTTCAATTTCTAGCTCTGTTTAGAATAAACCTGCCCGTGCAATATATATATATATATATATATATATATATATATATATATATATATATATATATATATATATATATATATATATATATATATATATATATATATATATATATATATATATATATATATATATATAGTGTATAACGGGTGGAATTCTTTTTTCTCTGTGATTTTGTGCCGAACATTAGCATAGGTAGAAGCAGCTCGCTCTCGTATCATAAATGTGACTAATTTCCTTAGATTGAATTGGAAGATGGATTCGCTATTTCACACACTTCTTGGGTGGTCCATTATTATAATTATTATTATTTTTTAATTATATTTCTTAGCATTTTTGTATGCCAACTCGTAGTTTGGTTGAGATGAAAACCATGGTGTATGATTTCCAATTTAACTCTATACTGCTACTTGTCGTTTGCTCAGGAAGAAAGAACTATGATTATAATAGTTGCTTATTTGAAGGCGAATTCTGCTCCTTTAATTCTCCTGACCGCAGGCGAATGTTATGGAACATTTTTTGCCTTTTTAAAACTACACCTTGAAGCGGAATGTTGACGGAAATTTATTATTCTGGGAATATGTCACTCTCATGCAAATCCTACCAAACACCTTTGTTTGGTAGCTGGGTCGTATCGCTAAGTGATTCATTCACTGGCGGATGAGAAACTTGTCTTCTTTCTCTTTCTCATAGCTTTATGATAATCCGATCTATGTATTAATTGTAAGATGGTCATAGTATATTTTTGAGCGTTTCATTCATTTGATGTTTCAAAGTTTTATAAACGTAAGGAATATAGATATATATTAACATGTATATTTTACTAGTTTACACGAAGCCAGATTTATATTTTGACATTTCTTTGTCTCATCACTACATGTGATTGTTGTAAAAATATATTTTTAATATTCTTTAAACATTGGACAACTTCAAAGTATGCTTGGCTTGAAAAGACAAAAAAATGCTCTTGTGATAGAGAGATGGGGAGGAGTTTAATCTTTTAAGCGAATTTTTTTTAAATGTTGATCACTTTATTTCCGGATCTTTCATTCGACAAGTTTATATTATTCAGATTCAAAGCAATCCTAGTGTTAACACTAATGTCCGGCATCGAATTAAGTAAAATTCAACTTTTACTTTAAAGAAATTCCCTAGAATATGTCAGCCTTCCATTTTTATTGTACTTTACCATACCTGTTATATCTTAGCCAGCACAATTTTTGTCTAATTTTGGCCGAAGGCTCTCTGTTCTCTCGGAAAACTATTTTTCCTCTCCTTTCAGTAACGCGGCTAATGTTCTAACCGCTTTTATAAGTCCCCACTGAGTCTTCCGGCACATTTATCCCATTCCTAGTTTCAAAATACGTATTAAATCTCGTAGAAGACAAACAAGCGTCAATCAGCGATGTTGTCTTCTCCCCCCACCAAATTATCTTTTCAATCCACAATTCATAGTTACCTTTAAGTAAACAAGTTCCCTCTGGCGTTTGATTAACTCGTTGTGGCGTCTTGTTTGCGGTTTTCGCTTTATCTGGAATGAAGTCTTGTGTTCAGTGCCTGCGCGAAGCGAGGCACGAGACTGTCTTTCCCACTTCGTTCTAGTGTAAAAACTATAAAATATTATCATATTTTGGGATTGCTTTGGCTGGATGAAACGTTCCATTTTATCCCTTAAACTTTACTCTCGAATTCCATAGACTAACGATAGTTTGTTGCTCCCCGGTTTCTCGTCAATTGAATCCGACAGTGCTCTGGAATGACACCACGGTTGGTGGTCTTTTCCAGAGATCTCCTTGAGAGGTTACAGTGAAAGAAGTGGTTCTGTGATGGTTAAGGTGAGGAGCAATGTTTTCACGTTGCTGTAAGTTACATCCTGGAAAGTCGCAAGGGGAGGGGGGTCTTTATATGGGATTTTATAATATGTATGGCTGCTTTTTTGTAATGCTAATTGTTTAAAAGTGTCAAGATATTTGTCTTCCTAAGCATGGAGGAGGAAATCACCTATTTTTTTAAAGTTTTTAATATTTTCTCAATTCTAGCAATTCTAGAATATATATATATATATACACACACACACACACTTTATCGAATCCCCTATCTGAGCATGCGTGAATCGAAAACCTACCCGTTATTTTTAGAAGGGGGGAGGGGGCTTAGTGCTTTGTCCCTCTTTATATTTTTTTATTCCCTTTATCCCCCAGGTCTCATTTCTTCAGGACCCAAAGTTAGTCGCTATTAGGAATTGAATAGTCCTTTTAATTCTAAAACCGCTCCATCTTTACCCCGTCCTTTATGCGGTGGCTATCAGCCTTTTTATAAAACTATGACAGTCCATTGCATGCTCGCTCTACATTCCTCTTCACCACCCTCCTTCTTCTTACCTTATCCGTAACCTTATCTTCCAGCAGCCTAAGCCCTTCCTTCCTTTTCGACAGCTTGGACCCCGCCCCTGCCGACTGCTCTCTCATCTATGAACGCTGGCTCAACCACCTCGCTCTCCTTCCGACGACACTCTTTCCTCATTTCTAATGAACCGCTGCCAGACTTTGCTCAGGATGTCTCAGGAGGATTTGGGTAGCGACCATTTTCTAGTTTCTCTTTCACTACGCCCCTCCCTCCCTTGCCCAATTGTCCCGAGACAGAGATGTCACTTGCTGGAGAGCAGACTGATGTCAGCCGATTTCCCAGTGTTCTAAATCACTCCCGATTTAGCCACGACGTCTAGAAGACATTCTCGCAACGTATTGCCACGCTGGCTCCCTTATGCTTCCTCTTCTTTGGGATAAACACGGTCACTTCATGCTTCCACGTACAATTATCAGCACAGTCTACACTAGCTACCTAGTGATCTAGTACTGTGGTAAGTGTCTTCCCTTGATGATCTTCAGTTAGATCCAACTAGTCATCATTGCGGCCCTCGAGTAGGCTTCTTCTCAGGCTTTCGCTCTCCCTCCAAGGGTCTTTCTGCGTCCTATTTTGCTACCGCTACTACTTATATGGTGATGTTCAAACCTTACTTATATCCGGAGCCGCACTACCGGCGAAACAATCCGTGAAGTTTCTAGGCCTCATCTTTGATGACAAACTCTCATGGAAGTCTCGCCTCTCCCAACATATCGCTGCCACCCAGTCTACCTAACTTACATCGGGTGCTGACCGCCGCACTTTACTTCGACTCTATACCAGAAACTCGACTTTGGAAGTACGGTGTACAAGTAACACCCTCGACCCTCTTCCCTCTTGATCCAATTTTGAACCGAGGTCTTCGATTGGCTACAGGGGCTTTTCGCTCCTTTATAGTAGCTAGTATCACCACAGAATACAACATCTCTTCCAAATCGGACACGCGCGCCTTTAGTCAGCAAAGACTTTTCTTAGCTTCTGCCAGAACCCGACCAGTCCATCTTTACCTCTGTTGTTCATTGCCCACTTCACTGAAGACCACCGACACCCCTCAAGGACATTGACCTCTCTTTTCTCGGACCTTCAACCCCCCCCCCCCACCTCTAATCTATCAGATTTCTCTCACGGCGCTCAATAGACGATGTCTCGAACAAGAATATGTAACTATCTCGCGAAGAAGCGGCGGGTCTCTGAAGCCGGCCTGGGTTCTCCGCTCAGAGTCCCTCACCCTGGCTACTCCATTTCATTTCGTACTCGTCCGATGCCGTTATAGTGGAGACAGTGCCTCGGTGCTCTCTTTTCTTCCGCCTTCCTCCCGGATGCTCATCATACATGGGGGAGTTGTGCACCACTCGAGAGGCCCTCCCCCTACTATGTACCTACTTCCTTCTCCCGAATTCGTGTTATTCACTGATTCCCGAAGCTTGATTTCTATATTGGCCCAATGGTCCTTATTCCGCGAGGTTTCGGTTTCTCTTGCTTTCGACTTCACCCAATAAGCTTTCACCTTTTGCTTGGGGGGGGGGGGAGGAAGATAGAGGGCCTGGCAATGAAGCAGCACCTGACTTCCCGCCCCCTCAAGGTGAGGCTGGTTACCAGGCTTGCCTGTGACGAAGAGGACTTTTATCATGTTCTTTCTCCCCATTTTATTTTTTCTCCTTTCTCCCTACTATTTATCTTTTTTATTCCTTTACATAATTCCATGTGCCACTATCGAACACCCCTTGAGCCGTTCCTTACTACTTAATGAGGGCCACCCCCTCCTTCTGAGAAACCCTTCCCTCTGTTTCTGGGACGCATCCTGCCATAATGAAGTGGCGGAGACAGTGGGTTCATACCCGGTTAATCCACGGATACCTTTTGTTCCCTGTCGCCGTTTCCTTCATTCTCTCTCTTCCTAACATAACTCAGAGCATTTGCGTTTAATCCTAGCTGAAGGTTGTTGGTTCTTGCTAAATGATCTTTTCTCCCTTTGATATAATTATGCGTTTTTCTCCTCCCGCCCCCACTTATTCTTTTCCTACCCGTCGATATTGATAAGTTCTCGTTGAGTAGGATCTCATATGCATCAATTCGCTGTCATCCCCCGTCCCACAAAGGAACTATCACTGCCCGTTCATAAGTCCCGTGTCTTCGGTCGTTTTGTTTTCTGACCTCTAATGCGTACCGTAGCCCTTGCCGCCAGGTCCTGCCACCTTCGGAAATTTCGTGTTTTCCCTCCTGACCAAGGCGCTAACTCTGCCATCTTGACAAATGATCCGCACCCTAGATGCTTAAACTGTCTCGTATGCTAATTGCTGCCTCCTTTTCCGGTTTGTGTTACTTTTTTTCCTGCTTCCAGTCACAGTATTCCTGGGTATCTCCCCGGTATCCCGCTCTACGATGCCACTGCACTCCTGACCCTAGACTGCCAAAGGACCTCAGGTCCTCTACTTTGTCTTCTTATCCTTGTCTCGATATACAACAATGTCGTACCTCCTTTTCAAAGCTGTACCGTTAGTATCTTTTCCGTTCATTGCCATGCTCTTCCTATCAGCACAGCTTGCAGAGACCTTATCCTTTAACAGCAGCAACTCTGCTTCTGGCTACCGCTTATTTTCTTAACTCTAGCCCTAATTTTTGAGTTGTCCTCTTTCCTTAACTGATATCCTACCTACCCCTCCCTAACTCTCCACTGCTGCCGATTCCTGCCGCCACCTTACAGATTAGGCCGGTTTCACGGTCTATACGGATAGCTCGCACCTAGTATATGATTTTTCTACCAGGGTATAATGTTCTGTGCTTCCTTACATCCCAATATCGTGCCTACATCCTCCTCTTATTCAGTCATCTTCATCCCTCCCCCATTCACTCGTGGTTTTCTCGCTGAGAAGCACCAGCTCACCGGTATTATGGTACTCGTCTTCCTCCAATCGCAGGATGGAAATGAATCGGGCAGTTGCTCTCTCACGGAAAAAATATGACGTCTCCGACTGGCATTCTGCGTCCCTCTTTAAACTATACTTTATATACAGATATGGCTTAAAGTTTTAGCAGGGAGAAATTTTTTAGTTCCTAAGTGTCGTTGCTTTATATTATTAACCCATACAGGATGCATGATTTAACAGTATCAGAGAGGAAGTTTATTCCTAAATTTAGTATTTATTGCGTTAACCTTAATCTTATCTTTCTGACATCAGCAACTCGCTTTTTATATAAATCTCTAGACCAAATGTGAGTGATTGCGTTATATTCTTCACTTAGCAATTCTCGGAGGTTGTGACCCTCTGTGAGCTTGTCTTCTGTTTGTCCAATTTCTTAGCACCACCTACAAGTTCTCGATCGGCTTGAGTTAGTAGTTTCCTCCAGGCCAGGCACCCAATAATTCATTGCTTCGGTGTTTGAATCACTTTTACCACTTTTGGTATGTGACACTTGGCTCCATGCTGAAAAACGCTCGGATCAGTACCTAACTGTTCTTGGATTCTTGGTAGGAAGAGCTCGCGGAGGAGATTCAGTTACCATTCTTTATCCCTTGACCTGTTTCTGAGAAGAAATAAGAGAAGGCCAATTGCCTTGGATGAAAAGCCGTCCCTATGGATGGTCGCAAGATATTTCCCTGGCACGATTCACGGTAGCGTTTCCTTTTTCTTCTCTGGAAGGTCGATCTCGAAGTTCGAAATAGTGAGGGAGGAAGGTGCTTCATCAGAGAAAATAGCTTTGCTCCACTCTTCCACCGGCCAATCCTTCTACCTTCTGCATACAAATGCAAACACACCCACTAGCTGCCACTTTGCACAATCTCGATTCCGCATAAATAAACATTCATAGCACATATTACTCACAGTTGCCAGTCTCCTCGAACCTCGTTCGTAGCAATTCGGTTTCAGCAATTTCTGTATTCTAGGCGCTGCGTGGAGCAAAGCAATTATGAATGAAGAGCCGAGTTTACTTGGGGTGATTATTGTCAACAAAAGAATAAAATCTCATTGTTTCCCCCACACTTCCTCTGCCTGCCTGGCGAAGGTTTTAGTGAGCAAACTACTATTCACATAGCTGAGTATGGTAGTCGAGTGGGTGTTTGGCGATTAAGTCTGCGAAGTTAAAGTAGTCAGAATTGTGTTTTGAAGATAACTTATTTTTTATACGCCCGACAATATTTGGACTCAGTGTTTTGGTAGTTTATGCACTAATATGGAGCCATGAGAACCTCATACATTGTATATTTTTATGAATGGAATGCAAAAAACTTTTGGCCATATCTGTAAGCTCCCCCCATCCGTTACTGGGCTCCAACTTTCCATTGATTCGACCATAAAGAGGTGATGTTGATTCGCGAACCTTCCCTATCTGCACTTTCAGCCACATAAGACTCATGGATTTCCATTCGATGCCCCATTTTTACTTAGCCTTTCTGGCTCACGCCTTTTCTCTGCTTCAACCACTCCTATAACCTTCACCTAGTCTCGTTCCCCTCCCTATTCCCGGTTTGTAAGGAGTTAATCCTCGCGCTGAGCAAGATGCACTGGCTTCAGTTGACGGTCTCGGCCTCTTAGCACCCTCCCTGAAATGTTTTTTTTTTAAACATAGAGATTTTATATTTCGAGTTTCATTTTATCCTACTTTGAACAGAGAATAAGAAAAATTGCAAGAGAATTTTTATTGATAGCAGAAGTTTGAAAAAAGAGAGTAACTGGAGTAGATATAGTAGCCGAAATGCTAAAAAATGGCGGTCACTGTGAGATGAAATGGGCCTTGTGGTTGGATTGTAAGGCCTTGAAAAGTGGCTTACTTCCTGACGAATGAAAGAATGCTGTGAGAGTATCACTATAGAAAATGGGGTGAATACAAGAGATAATTCCCCTCACCTCGACCGCTTTGCAAAAATATGGTGTTACCCCTCGCCCAGGGATTTTCTTAGGCTGGCTACGGACGCGCTCCCAACTCGAGTTGAGCGAAGTTAGCAAGCTTGTCTGTGACGAAAAGCTCGTTTACCGCTCCTCAGTCACTATCTCGGAGACAGGAGGGATCTGCTTTCAAGCGGAGAGGGGTTTATTATTTGGAGCAGAGTATACGCCACTAAAATCTATAAAGATTGGAGTAGCATGGCATAAAAGGATATGGAACCTTTTATTTCTTCAGGGGTGCTACGAACTAGACTTTTAATATACCACCCCCATCCCATTACTTTCTTTCACTGCCCTTTATTTCCCGATGCACGATAGTAAATATCGATTGTGTGAGTGGTAGGATTCTCCAGGTAGTGTACACAGTGGGAATTGTCCAACTATATCGATATGCAGTTTCGAACCTTGAAGATGGAATATCAATTTAGCAGGGCCGGGGATTTAGTGTGGCTACTAATCTTTTGCGCATGAGAGGCACAGGGCACTCCCTTGTCCAGGAGCGAATACCCCTGTCCATATTGAGCCAGAAATATCGAGATTTGATAAGACGAAACGAATCCTTGACCCCAAGGTGTGACAGATTATGTAAATGTTTGAAGATGGTCCTTCTGCACGCCATAGGGACAAACGGTCGTGGGTATCTTGATGTTACTTCACACTATAGTTGAGCTTCCTCGGGAAAGGGTAAATATCTTAATCGCGAGTGAAATTCCTTCGTTTCTTCGTCACCATCCTGCTCTGCAACCAAAGTTCGGAGGTCAAAAGAGTCAATTTTGACCGAATTGACGTTCCTTGAAAGGCAGTCAGCGACTACGTTGTCCTGACCACAAACTTAGGCGATATCGCTGATGTATTCAAAATGGCTATCCAATGGCGTTGCTGCCTGTCTGTTTTGGCATTGAATGGAGACCAAGAGGCCGATACTAATGGCTTGTAATTAGTGCACAAGGTAGTATGGCGACCTTCAATTAAGTGCCAGAATTGGATAACAGCAAGATACGTAGCTAGGAGTTCTCTGTCGTAGGTGGGGTATGCTTGTTGCATCTGGCTTAGCTTGCTCAAAAAGAATGCCACCGGTCGTGGCGATCCGTCTACCATTTGTTGCAGGGCAGCACCTCCCGCGTATTGGGAGCAATCTGTCACCAGCTGATATGGTGAATCATTGGGCAGGGGGTGACAGAGTTTAACGGAGCCTATTAAAACCGATTTGGTATTCTCAAATGATCCTCGTGCCTCATCATTCCACTCGAGCTCACGGACCTTAGGTTGCAGGCGTACAAGCTAGGTCAACGGGGTTGCAATCGCGGCAAAATTGAATCATTCTTCGGTAGTATCTCAATATGCCCAAATGTCATCAAAGTTCCTTGTAGTCCTTTGGTAATGGCACGTCTCCAATTTCCTTCATTTTCTTGGCCGGTGGACCTTCCACAATGCGTTAAAAAATCGATTTCCTCCTTTGCCAACTCGCATTTCTCCAGGAATATTCTCAGACCGTATTTGACCAGGAATTTGAAGACTATCCAAATGCTTCAGGTGGTCGTCCATATTGTCTAAAAGTATCACGGTGTTGTCTATATATACATAAACGAATCCGAATCCTCGAAACAGGTTATCCATGTTCCGTTGGAATGTGCGACTTGCATTCCGGAGGCCGAATGCGAGCTTCACGTACTCCCACAAACCAAACGGCGTTGTTACCAGAGTATTCTCTATGTCTGCCTGGTTCATAGGGATTTGATGGTACGCACGAACCAGATCCAACCTTGAAAAGATATTTTTGCCATGGAGGTGGTTCGTAACACTTTGAATTCGCGGCAACGGATACCTATCGGGTTTTGTGATCGCATTGAGCGGTCGGAAATCGCCGACCACCCTGTATTCATCGGGCGACTACTTCAGCGACTTCATCGACCCCGTCGATTACTGGCATTCAATGGGCCAATAGGTGTTGTAGGTCATTAATAATTTCAAAGCTAACCGCAGGCTCTCCTGATAATTTCACTTCTGATACATGTTTGGTTTGTTCGTCAATAAGTATACCGCGCACACAATCACTAAAAGATTAAAATGCCTTAGAAAGTCAATTCCTAATAACGGTAAAGTGGTATCTGTGACCACACCATAAATGACCACCTAAATGATCGACGAAGACAGCTAACTATATCCGTGTGAACCTCGCCATGCACTTTCATTTTACCGCCCTTAGTCGTTGTAATATTTATATTGGACTCGCGCAATTCACCCGACTTCACCAATTTTGCCGGAATTATTGATATACTCGCTCCCGTGTCAATTAAAAACTCATTTATTATTATACACTTTAGTGGCGACGGTGAAAACAGATGCCATACCAGCGGCCGCGCTTGCAATGGCATACCTAGCTAGTTTTCTGCTGGAACTGGCGTAGATGGCATGGAGGAAGGTTGTATCTCCACTCGTTCTCTTCTTTTTGGACCCCTGCACCAGGGTTTGCAGAATTTAGCATTCTCACCAAAGTACACATTTGAGCGGCAGACTACAGGTCTTTGGTTCTTTCGGAAGGGTCGCAATCTTACTGGTATATTATACGCACTGTGATCATTACTTTTCTACATACAACTGGGACGATTCCCATTAGGATACGCACCTTTGGGCACTGACCGCACATTTGCGGCCGAATTATTTATATAATTATCACGCGTGTAGTTATTAATATAAGGCATTAACGCGTTGGATACGGAAACTGCACTGCGTCCTATCGACTCACTACTCGTATTTACATTTAAGGCACTGCGCTCTATCGAATGTCATCAGTTCATCCGCCAGTTTTCCTAATTGTGCCGGGTTTAGTTCTTTGTGTGGCAATTATAGGCGTGATGTTGGCCGACAGGGATTGAATGAACTTGTGCCTCACAAGCTCTTCACTAACTCCTACCTGAAAGGCAGTTCGTCCTAGTTTCTCTAAATTGGTAGAGGGTCGGCCTGTAAGAGGATGGGGAGGAGGGGGGGGGGGCGATGAGCTTCTCGAAAAGCTCGGGTCTAGTATTTTCGAAGAGCCCAATCACTTCCCCTCTTAAAATTTAATAATTATAATTATGTCCGATATAATGGCCGCTGGAAGACGATCGACGGTCTAAGGAGGAAGTGAAGCCAGTACATGGACAAATTTAGCATCCTCCTTCATTATTCCGGAAATGTGAAATTGGGCCCCTACAATTTGGAACCAACCTGCGAATGCCGTTTCATTAAAGATGGATGGCTTGATGGTGAAAGCGTTTATGAACTCGGTATAACCTTGTCCAGCATGAAAATGGCTTTATTCGCCATTTCTTCGACACCTTCACTGTCTGGCCAAAAGGACAGGGTCATCAATTTATAAGGGGCCTGTTTATACATGAATGGGGACCGGTTTATGGGTGATGAAAAGGGATGATAAAAGGTGGTTTATTTAATAGGGAAGTGGAGGTAAAATTTACCTGGTTAGTGGAAGCTTGGTCGTTAGTCACAATGGCGAGTATATTGAACAGTCCCCGTTGCTATTGCGCACGACGGGTGGTGACGACCTTTGGCAAATGGGCTTACTTTATACCTCCATCGAATTGTTTCTGACTCCTTAAAAATTCTCTACGAGGGTTATGATTTAGGCTGGGCTTACCAACGGTTTCCCAGTAATCTGGGTAAAGAAGGACTCCGAAAAGGACGTAGCAAAAAAATATCATTTTATTCTTACTGTAAAGGGTAGGCCCTCGGATTCCCATGTTTGTCCTTTCTCATTATAGCTTACGATGTTTATCGCAGGTCAACCCGCTTCGAGGCTACCATTTTTAGCCTAAACTTCTGTAACTTACCAGTTTAATTTGTGTAGCGGAAACGACTCTTCCCCCTGCCCCTGCCCCCCCTTGTGCTCCACTTACCTTTTCCACCTTCGGTCTGGAGGATATAAATGGGGCTGTGAGGCCTTTTAATGCATTCTGTTGCAAGGATTCTGCCTGATTGCTCCACTGAATCGTTGTCCGTCACTTACCTTGACGTTAATTTTTTGGAGACCAGTACTGAATTCCTTCGTGCAGCGACGATTTTATGCCATTGATTTCTGCCAGCGTTGTCGCTTCCCCTCTGTCGGCTGCATCGATTTGTGCTCTGCCAGTTACGTTTGCAAGTGTTCTCCTTGGGAAGCCGTTCACACTGGGCACGTGAAAGTTCCCCCCAGTCACCTCGCCATCTCCTCTCTGGGGAATTCTGTCATCTCTAATTCCCTCTCTCGGATCGTTGGGCCTTCGTAATCATCGTTCCCTGTGGTCTCGTCGCCTTTCGCCGCGATACCGCCGTCTGTGGGTTTCTCCTCTCCGAAGACCGGCATTGCATTTACCCCTGTGGACTTGGGTCGAATTCCCTCATCATCGCCGAGCCTCTTTCGCCTGGGTTCCCGACGTGGGTTATTGCTTCACTGCTCTGGTATCAGGTATTTTGGAGTATCTCTTTCTTTTTACGTCCCCTTTAAATTAATTAAGTGATATAAGTGTTATTCGTGTAACTTTGGGCCTTCGGGTAAGGTACGTAAGACAGGGAGGTTATTCCGGGAACACCTGTCACTAGAGTAGCGAAGCCTATTTTCATCTTCAACGGCGCGTGTCGTTTCGGCTTTAAACAACTTATTCATAGAACCCAGTTTCGTATGCGCGAATATCTTTTTGATTAAAACGACATGTGGTCGTTCGATGGTGATAAGCATTTGTGACTTTTCTTATTGTTTGATGACACCTGTATAATTTGTTAACAGTTCATTTATTTCATTTAAATTTTGTTGTAAATAATACTGTAAATACTTTTTATGTGTGTATTTATTTAACCCCTTGTAAATACCTCATAATTTAGCACGGTCCTGATTAATTCTGGTGAATTTCTGTAGGCCTTTAGATCCCTGGTTTTCTATAAATTTTATGTGTGTAGTTTCTTTTTTTTTGGGGGGGGGGAGGGGCGTGTGAACCGGGTTCCGCGATAGCCTTTACACTTACATTGGCCTATTAAAATGGCAAGCTATACGTCACGTGTACTTTACGGTCAATAAGTAGGCTTTCTATTCTACGCGAAGTATTGGGTTCAAATGCGATAGGACTTAAGCGAATTAAACGGGTTCCGTAACGTTACCAAGGGAGTAAACGGTGTTATCGAATAATGATTATCTTTCTCTGACTCTTGTTTTCCTTCTGACTCTCGTTGCCCTTCCTCCTAAGGGGCGTGACCTAGACTTGTCCGTGAGAGCGGAGCCCAGTGGTCTGGATCGTTAATTTCCATCCCTAGGGCGGACCCCAGTGGTTTGGATCGTTAATTTCCACCCCTAGGACGGAGCTACCGAACAGCTGTGTGTATAAGATATACCTACATATTTCCAATAGTTGAATCTTTATTATAGGAAGCGCTTGTTACAGATCTGTGTTTAGCCTCAATAAAAAACCACTTCCGCGATTAAAGCAAGGACTTCATCCACAAAAGACGATGTTGTGTGTGTGGTGGGATTGTGGAGGCATCATTCTTTATGAGCTCCTTGCGAACAACCAGAATGTCAATGCAGAACTCTACGTTCAACAAATGTATCGACTCGCCGAAGCTATTCGTGAAAAGCGACCTTATCGACGTTATGGAGTCCTTCTGCAACACGACAATGCTCACCCTCACATCGCCAATATAACAAAAGACGCCATCCAAACGCTTAATTGGGAAATCCTGTCTCATCCTCCATATTCGCCAGACATGGCTCCATCGGATTTTTTCATCTGTTCCGATCGCTCTCCAACAATTTGCGCGGCGTTTCGTTCAATACTGATGTGGAATTAATAACCTGGTTAGACGAATTCTTCGAGTCAAAATTCAGAGATTTTTATTGTAGAGGCATCGAAAAAATAGTTGAACGTTGGGAAGAAGTGGTAAATAACAATGGAGAATACATTATTGATTAAATTTCATTTTGATATCAATTAAAAATTAAGTTTTTCTAAAATTGCTAATGGTAATGAATAAATTTAATAAAAAGGCAAGAACTTATTCCTCAACTCATTATATATATATATATATATATATATATATATATATATATATATATATATATATATATATATATATATATATATATATATATATATCGAAAACCTACAAATTCAAATGCTTATATACATTTCTACTCATTACATGACAAATCTGTTAAGGTATCCGTTTTCTCTTCCCCTTTTCTCCTAGCCTATAGAACTTGCGCCCTAATTTTCCTTCAGGATGAAATCAACCACATTATCTGCAATTTCATCGAACTAAAATACCTAATTTATTTCATCAACAGATGGCATTCTAAGGCACGAAGAACTCCTATCCCATCTCCACACGCCAAAACGAGGATTAAAAAAATTATGTATTAGTTTCCCACATGCCCCAGCCTTAGCTCCTGTCGTAGAATTCAAGTAGTCCGAGCCTGACCATTTTGGCTTCCTTCCAAAGATGCAGGGGAGGGAAGACGACAGCCCAAATTAGGACAAGATTTCCTCTTCGAGTGCGTGGGGATTTTAAATGGCGAGAGTGGATTAATCGTTGGCCGGTATTGCTACTATTAAATTAGGCTTTGGGGGTTGGAGGATTTAAACAGGAGAAACAAAAATAATCTTTAATCCTATACAAACACTAAACAACAATAGATATTCAAGAATAATATACAGGCAATTTATTTAACACTGTTTACTAAATGAATAAAATTGAAAGGACAAGTATGAATCGTCCTAGCCGTAAAAGGTTCAATAAGTACAATAATTACCCGAGTGAAAGCGGGAGGAGACTGCGAGGTGAGTCTTAGCCGTACGAGGCTCAATAATTATTACAATAATTACCCGAGAGGGATCGGGATGAGATCATGGGGTGAGTCGCTCCGTCAGAGAGCGTCGTGCCTCTTCAACGATAAGAGAAAATGTAAGTCTGACGATTTTCTGGAGAAGACCACGAGTATGGGTACTTGGGGGAAGGTATTTCTTCAAGGAAGCGGAGTGGAGCGTGATATTCCAGACGTAGTCTTCGTCGTTCCGAATATGGATTCCTGTTGCGAGACCGAATAGCACCGGGGGTTGTCGCTCGAGGATTGCGCGTCGTCGATGAATAATTCGAAAGACCTCTTATGGTGCCGCGTGAATACTTTCTATATTGGGTGGGCTTTCTTACTTGGAGGCAACGTGAGGACAGCTCGCGACCCGAAAGCTCTAAGAATACTTTGAAGATTATTCTCGGGATGGAGAATATATACTACAACGCCGGAAGTTCCAATGTTTGCCGACGGAAGCGTTATCAGTTCGGTCCCACAGCCTCGATGGCGGGAATCGACGGTGAGGGTCGTAACACCATAAACGGGATGGAGTTCTGGCGCGTTATCGCTCCGGAAGTTTGCCGACGGTCTGGAAGCAGGGCTCCTTTGCTCGAAGTCCCTTTCTCATGACTCGATCACACACGCTCTCTCTCTCTCTCTCTCTCTCTTTTTTTTTTTCTCTCTCTCTCTCTCTCTCTCTCTCTCTCTCTCTCTCTCCCTCATTTTCTGACGACCCCCTTAAAATCGTGTACACACGGAAATGACATAAACATTACATTTAAATATTCAAATACCATGAAAAAATACTTGACTAAACGACGTCCTACCAACGAGGACGCGGGCGTATATCTTATCCCCTGCCAAAATTGCGATTTGTCATACATCGGAGAGTCTGGTCATTTTAGTAAGATGATAAAAGAACACCAAGCAGACATGAGAAGGGGTGCAATTGCCTCAAGCCTATTTGCGCACATGCGAAACTTCGGCCACATAATTGATTTCAACCAAGCAAAAATTATTTATAAATCAAACAATTATATTGAGAGGAGAATTTCAGAATCAATCGTCTTAAAAAAGTCGAGAATTTTAATTTATCTGAAGGACAATATAAATTCAACAAATATGTACATCTCGAATAATGTTGCCAAACTCATTTATAAACCGCCGAAAGCAGCTCTTTACGGGGATTAGAAATTTGCCCCCATATACACTCAAATAGTTATGTTTTCCAGTTTTTCTCCTCGGGTTTTCATTTTGTTTAGTTTTGCGTTCGCCTTTATATACTAGAGATGCTTGCCTTGCATTTTATTGTACAATTGACAATGGCATCTATGGCATGCCGAAACTAGTTCTGTGTTTTGTTTTGTTTTTATTTGCATATATATATATATATATATATATATATATATATATATATATATATATATATATATATATATATATATATATATATATATATATATATATATATATATATAATATTGAGAATAAATCCCAGAGCCACGAGAAACGGTTGCAGCAGCTTTTAATTTTTCACAACGTTTTGAAAACTACCAGTTTTCATCTTCAGGCTAGAATAAGTTTACAAAGTTAATATATATATATATATATATATATATATATATATATATATATATATATATATATATATATATATATATATATTTAAAGCATTACTGAAATTTTAAAAAATCAGTTTGGATAGGGGAATATCGGATTTAGTTCGAATGACCAAAACACGCTGCTAGTCCAAGTCAGCGAGAAGAACTGGAACAATATCAGGTAGCACAAGGAGCAAAAGTCTAAAACTTCTGCGAACTAGTTTTTAGTTTATTTTTCTCCATATATTACTATATTATTTAGTGGGGATGGAGGGCAGTCTAGTGAAGTGCGGAACTAACCTCCGTAGTCGCGTCACCCGATGCGCACCCCCTAAGGGAGGGAAGGGCCCCTGCATTCTTCAACCAGCACCGCCTTTTTAAAAAACAGGGGGGCTTCCTTCGGGATTTTCCCTTCGACGGCACAAGGCAGCCATGGTCCGGGTACCCTCCAGATCCAGCTCAGGGTGGTTCAGGCATGTATCGACACAGCCCGGTGAGGTAGGACATGTGCACTGTTAAATCAGAAATCTGAACTTAAGCCGAGAACACGCACTAGTACCCACACATTCATTCAGTCAAACACTACAACCGCCTACAGAGATACACTCATCCGCAGTCAACCGCACTTGAGGACGGAAAGTGGGGGAAGGAGATAGAGGGTGATAGGAGAAGACCATGAATAACCTGATGAGACCATAAATAAAGGTTGAGGAGGTCTACTCTAATTAGCGCCCTCTCCAACGACAAAGCAGTAGCGATCTCGTGGCGAGCCTCTGGAAACACCACCTGGGTGGACGGGCACGAAAATACAGCTTGTTATCGATGAAGTCATCCCATTCTGACCTTCAGAGCGACCGAATGTAGTCGTTACTAAGAGGATAAAAGTCACGATCAGGCAGACTGCAGCAAGTCGGTAGACGCAATTCGAGCCGCCTTATCGGCCCGCTCGTTATACTGCACTTCCGATATGACTAGAAACCCAGCAAAAATATATTTTATATTAGGACCCTCACCCCCCCCCCCTCTCTCTCTCTCTCTCTCTCTCTCTCTAGGACCTTTTCTTTTTCAGGGATTGATCTCATAAAGGCTCTGGCTTTCTCGGAGCGAGGGGGTTCAGAGCTTGTGCCATTTGTGGTCCCCTTGGTGCTGGAACAAGCTTTTATTAGACCCCCTTTTCTCCTCGCCAATTATTTGGTTTTACTGCCCTTTATCCCCCCGTTCTCATTTTTATCCTATCTTTTGTATCAAACTGTTACCTGACCTTGCTTGTTTTTTTTAGTCACATGCGAGACTAGTTGCGGGCGACGCTACATTTCACTATGTCGGTCTCCCATTTTGCTTTTTTTGTTTTTGTATTAACATTGTAACCATTAGGCAGATTCTAACCAAAATTGAAACCTTTATTTCGTTTTACATTCTCTTTCAAATGATAGAATAGTCAAAGTCCTCCCAAGGATAGCCCTAGGCTTATTTTGTTTTGGCAATAACATCATAAATTATCCTGCCAATTCTAACGAAATTTGAAACACTTATGTTGTTTTACATTTTCTTTCGAATGATATTATGGGAATAAGTTGGTTGAGGTAGAGGTAACTGAGATAAGCCTCTTCGAGAGTTGTGCGATTACCAAGGGGTGATTTGTCACCGAATGTTTTGGCACCACTCTCGGGGCAGCCAAATGGTTTGCTTAATTCAGGTAGGCGGCTACCTAGTTGCTTCCTCAGTGAATGGTTTGTATTGACAAGGCTACGACGCTAAAAAAAAAGCTCTCTTCTTGCTAATAGGCTGGGTAAATTGGCGATCGAAGCTTCCTCAAAAGATAAAAGGAATTTTAGAGCTGGATTCAAATGTTTTTATTCGGCGGGAGCGTGGCTTAGTTTTCAGGGAATGAACGGAAAATATATCTATCTTTTTTGATGATGATAATGATATATTTATTCGAAAGAGTACAAGTATTTTATACATTAGATAAATAAATAAATTTATAAATTTATACAATGTAAAAAAAATATATAGTAAAAAGTGTTGAAAGAGATAAAAAATTATAGCCGAGGAGAGGAAAGATTTAGTCGAAGGCAAAGATACAAAAGAGGTTTCTCCTGGAGAAATACAACGCAGGAGCTCAGCTTTTTGTTAATTTACTACATTTACGTTTAAGTTGTACCTACCAATAGGTAGATTTATTTACATTATTATTTATATTAATATTGGTCTATCGATTTAAGACTTACTCGTTTAAGTTTTTTGTTTGTTTGGGTTTTACTTCTATCTAATTTCATCATTTGGGTTTCACTGACAATTCTACATAATTATTTACACTGTTATTTATTATTTACATTAATATTGGTGTATGAATTATTTACACTTGTTTCATCATTTGTATTTTTCTACATAATTATTTACACTGTTATTTATTATTTACATTAATATTGGTGTATGAACTATTTACACTTGTTTCATCATTTGGATTACACTGACAGTTTTAACATTACTTTATTATTGATACTATACTCATTATGTTTTTATGATTTACCGAATTATGCTTTCAGCTTACTTTGTTTTTTTAATGTTTGCTACGTTTTAATTTTATTACTTCTCATAAACACTGGAACTTGCGTAGAGTTTACGTTCACTTACGTGACGTATTTAAACACTTGCTTATTTGGTTGTCGCTTAATTATTTATTTGACACTGTACCTATACGCTTATTTATTTATCACTTTTATTATTTTTGCTTTATTATTTGTTTAACACTTGACACTTTTTCACTGTTAGCTAATTGATGAGGTCATCATCCCGCACTTTATATTTTTATAGGTAGCCGCGTTAACTGTATGTAGACTGGACTTCGGAATGAACATCGTACCGCTGCACAGAAGGCTTTCCATTTCCTTTGGGGACCACGGCCCCTCAAAGGTCCACTTGTACTCGCCATTTCGTATGCCTGTCACTAACTGAGTTTGATTGCATTTTTCAGGTCTACATCCAGTAGTCCCAAAAATCTTTAGCTGTAATTGTTCCCCGTCGAAAAAATGTCCTCTTTCCAGGACATCAACTTTTTCGGTCAGGGGAACTCCGGGGTAAGAATCGTCGTCTTCGGATTCTCCGTCATGCTTCTCCTCTTCTATTTGTCTTGCTGCGGGTGTGTTGTTCCTCTTCTTCTTTGTTCTCTTCTCCTTAGGGTTATTTTTTGTGTTTACAACGTTTTCGTCCTTATTATGTTCCTGGTTCCCGTCTTCTTGGTTGTTTACTGGTTGCTTCTCATCTACTTTTTGTTTTGTGGTTTTGTCGGCAGTCTGAGACTGTGTGTCATCAGCGAACCTGATATTCAACACGTCTTGAGATGCTGGATTAGGTGGAAACCACAACTTTTTCTTCATTCCATTGTGCTGTAGCATGGTGTTAAGCTCCTCTGAGAAGCAGCCGGGTCGCGCAAGGTTGGCCAGGTGGGCCACTATGACCATTGTCATGATCTCCTTGCTTTCGGCCGGCAGGATTAGCTTCGGAGTTGCTCTATCGGTTGCTGGTGTGACGTTGCTTGGAGCAGATGCCGCGGTTGCGTAGGAGCTTGCTCGGGCCTTTTCCTCCTTTTGTGATTTTAACGTTTCTCGTTTTTTCCTTATGGCTTCTTTGCGTAGAGGGCATCTCATGGCCAGTGCCCGATGCTCTCCTCCGCAGTTCACACATTTGAGTTGTTCTTCGCGGCAGTCTCTCCAGCCGTGGCCAGATTTTGAGCATGCCGCGCAGATTTGTTCCTTTGTCGGGCAGTTTTTCGTTGCGTGGCTTTCGATGGCCAGGCAGATTTGGCAGTTTTCCAAATAAATGTACTCTTCTGCCTCTATCTGCTCTGGAGCCACTCTCAGGTAGAAGCCCAATAGGCCGTCCCGCAACGCTCTCTGAGCCATCTCGCTGGTGCTGAAGGTGACCTTAATAAGATTTTTGCCAATTTTGTCAACCTTATCGACTTTTGCCCATGCCTGTTTCGCGTTTATTTCATCCTTAATTTCGTCTGTGGAATTATCCGCAAAGAAGGGGTCAACTCTTCTGAGGATGACGGCACGCCTCACGAGTAACTCGTAGGGGACTACCGCTTCGAGCCCAATCTTGCGGAGGGGATCTTTCGCCTGTTCAGACACTAGGGCCTCCACATCTTTATTTTTCCAACAGACGGCGGCCCATCCGTTGGGAGTTTCAGTGAGACGGGTAAGTTCGATATTAATTTGTCCGAAAATCGTCTCGAACACCGTCTCCCTGGGTGGCTTTTAGTACCCCGCTATTAGACGGAGGGGGATCCGTTTGGTGTCCTGGGGGGCGGTGGGACCCATGTCCCCCTTCGGGCAGTCTGCCCTTCCCCCTAGTGAGTCTCACTTTCTTCCCGGGGGGTGGAGAATACCACTCCGTGGCCGTCGAAATTGAGCGGTTTTGGCGTTTTGCCGATTCTTGCCTCAACGGTTTCCTCCTTTACCGGATCAGGAGGTTAGGACACTACGCGCACACAACTGTACTCGGTACTACTACTCTACTCCAGAGGTACTCTACTTACTATCTTTTTTACTTTGACTTTGACTTTGTGTAAGTGCGGGTGCATGTGAGGGGAGACGATAGGGTGTGGGGGAGACAGAGAAAATAGACAAGTGGAGAAGAGAGAAAAAAGTGTGGAAGAGGTGCAAAGAGATGCCTAGGGTCTGGTGATCAGACTTATCACTTTCATTTATTTTTTTTGGTTGTGTGAATTCGTTTTGTTGTCTTTGGATTTGGTAACAATTATAAAGTTATAAAATTATAATTATTATGGCGTTCAAGCCATTTGTCTTAGCAACTTTAGTATTTTATGGTTTGTGTTGTGCATTGCCTGTTTTGTATATGTTTTTAATATATTTAAGTGCGTGCTTGTTGTATTGTTTTATTGTATGTGTATTTTAGTAGTTTTATTGTTTCTTCTTTCTTCTTTCTTCTTTTGTAGTTAACTTCTTTCGAAGTTCTCTTCGTAATCGTTGGGTTCATAATTTCTTGGTAAGGTTGTCTTTTTCGGTATCTTGACGTAGTAAGGTTTCGAGTTTTTTTCTTTATTCTTGTGAATGATCTTGTTTTCACAGGTATTTCTTTGTCTCACTTTACGCATAGAACGGCACTTCGTCTCCGCCAGCCACTCGGTTGGCGGAGAATACCACTCCGTGGCCGTCGAAATTGAGCGGTTTTGGCGTTTTGCCGATTCTTTCCTCAACGGTTTCCTCCTTTACCGGATCAGGAGGTTAGGACACTACGCGCACACAACTGTACTCGGTACTACTACTCTACTCCAGAGGTACTCTACTTACTATCTTTTTTACTTTGACTTTGACTTTGTGTAAGTGCGGGTGCATGTGAGGGGAGACGATAGGGTGTGGGGGGGGACAGAGAAAATAGACAAGTGGAGAAGAGAGAAAGAAGTGTGGAAGAGGTGCAAAGAGATGCCTAGGGTCTGGTGATCAGACTTATCACTTTTATTTATTTTCTTGGTTGTGTGAGTTCATTTTTGTTGTTTTGGGTTTTTGGTAATAATTATAAAGTTATAAAATTATAAAATTATAACTATTATGGAGTTCAAGCCATTTGTCTTAGCAACTTTAGTATTTTATGGTTTGTGTTGTGCATTGCCTGTTTTGTATATGTTTTTAATATATTTAAGTGGGTGCTTGTTGTATTGTTTTTATTGTGTGTGTATTTTAGTAGTAATATTGTTTCTTCTTTCTTCTTGGTAGATTACTTCTTTCGAAGTTCTCGTCGTAAACGTTGGGTTCTTCAATTTTTGGTAGGGTTGTCTTCATCGGTATCTTGTCGTAGTAGGGTTTCGAGTTTTTTCCAATGTTCTTGTGATTGTTCTTGTATCACAGGTTTCTTCATTCTCATTTTACGCATAGAACGGCACTTCGTCTCCGCCAGCCACTCGGTTGGCGGAGCTGGGGAATCTATGGCGACATTCAGCTCTTCTGTTCTGGTTAATCATCTGGGTGATTTCATCACTCAGTTCACGATTAACCAAATCCTGCATTTTCCGGGTCCGTTCTTCTATTAATTTGTTAATGGGAATTATCCCCGCCTCTCTGTGCAGGTCTTCTTGCCGTCTTCTTTCGTGCCTGCGTGTACCCGTTATTAGGTACATGCATTTATTTTGCACTACTTGAAGACGTCTCTTTTGTGTTTTTGAGACACATGAGAGGGTGGAGGCGGGGTAAAGCAACATAGATCTTACAAGGGCATTGTAGATCTTCTTCTTGTTGCTTTCACGTAGATTTCTGAAGCTGTATAGAGTTCTGACAGCGGACGAGGCTCGAGAAATTCTTTCTTCGACGTGCTTTTTGTACCCGGTAGAGGTGATTTTCATACCGAGTACATTGCATTCGTTGGTGTAGGGGTATCGCGTATCCCCCACACGCACGTCTGCCCTTAAGGTGCGTCCGATGGGGACCACCTTGAATTTCTCCTGGTTTGTTCTTATTTTCCACTGAGCCTCGTAGTTGTTAAGGTTCGCGATTTCCATCGCTGTCATGCGAGCTTGCCACGGCGCATGCCTCCATGGAGATACGATTATCTGGCTGAAATCATCGGCGTATTGAATATTGAGGGAATTGGGGTACACAGGGTCTGGGACGTCCGCGGTGTATATCGAGTAAAGGGTGGGGGACAGACACCCCCCCTGCGGGAGGCCCGCAGTGAGCGGAAACTTTGGTCCGTCCGTGCACCCTAGACTGACATACGCCGCTCTCTCCATGACATAGTCACAGATAGTTCTTTCTAAGTTTTCACTTAGACCCAGCCTTAAGATCTTATACTGCATGCCCCGCTGCCACACCTTATCAAACGCCTTTGACACATCCCGACAAACGATATCCACATAACTCCTGTCCCGTTTGGCTTGGGAAAGCTTTTCCGTTATGACATTAATTGCCATTTCCGTACTTCGCTTCTTTCTAAACCCGAATTGGCAAGGGTTGTAGAGGGAGTTTTCCTCCAGGTGAGACACCAGTCTTCCGTTGAGGATCTTCTCAAAGAGTTTCCCGCCAAATTCCAGGAGTGAAATTGGGCGGTAGCTCTCTCTCAACGTAGGGTCCTTTCCATGCTTGGGCAAAAAGATCATTTTTGCCGTTTTGTAAGCATCTGGAAAGTACCCTGTATTCAGAAATGCGTTAAAAATTCGTCTCATTCCTTCGATGATGTTGGCTGGTGCCTTTTCGAAGTTAAGCTTCGTAAGCCCCGATTGGCCTGGGGCTTTCTGTCGGAATGAGCGGAGTGCGCCAAGGATCTCTTCTTCTGTGATCTCGGCGTCTCCGTCACGCAGTCTATCCACCTGGTGATGAGGATGCGTTCGATGTATTACCGTGTTAAGCTCGTCTACGATGTTATTTTCGAACTCTATATCGAAATCTTCGTTTTCATCTTCCGATATGCTGAAGATTTTTTCCCAATAACGCCGGAATATCACTTCGATGATATTATCTGCAGTTTCAATGGATCCATCTTCTTTTTGGATTTCCATTTTCTTCTTTTTTCCAGATGATCCTCTGAGACTTTTGACTTTCTTCCAAAAGTCCTTGGGAGATGCATCTTGATCGAGGCTCTCGATCGCATCGTCCCATTGTCTCTGTTGTTGTTCGAGGATCAGCTGGTTGAGCTCTTCCTTGATCTCTCTACTTCGTTGTAGCGAGTCAAATGTTGCATTTGTTATATTTAACCCGTACATAACTCTCAATTCTCTATATAGATCTTTCATATACCCAGTCCACCTGTATGAGGAGATGGTTTTAAACTGGGTTTTGGGGATGCAAGCCCTATCTGCAATAATTAGATGTTCGTTGAGGTCGTCGAGTGCCTCGTCTATCTCCTCGAGAATTGCCTCGTCCAGATCTGGTGGGCGATAGGCCTCGAGGAGACCAGCGTACCGTGCCCAGTCGGCTCTCCTGTAGTCTTTTCTGACTGGAGCTGGGACTTGTATAGGGTTCCTATTGATGGTGAGTAGGATCCCTATATGATCACTACATGGTACCTGGACTGGTTCCATGTAGTAATTGAACGGCAGCTGACGATTAGCCAGACAAATGTCTGGTTTTGTGGCACTTCTTCCTCGAGTATAGGTTGGGAAGTCAGGGCCTATTCTGTGGACCATGTTTCGGTCCATCATAGTATCCAGGCACCTTCCAATTCCATTGAAGGTCCTGTACCCAGAATCCCGACATCTGGCATTAAGGTCCCCCATTAATATGGTGGGGGTGCTTCTGCCAAATAGGCCAGAGAGAGAATGGATTGGTAAATATTCTCGTCTCGGCGGCTGGTACCCGGTAGCGATGACCAGCTTTCCTATATCGAGTTCGACCTCTATTGCAAGATAGGATTCTTCCAAGTTCCTTATGGGTCTATACTTGATCCCTCTTTTGATGGCGATGGCGGCACCGTCGTACCGCTCTTGAGAGTAATTCGTGATTAACACGTCGTAGTTCCAGATCTTAATTTCAGAACTACGAGTGTCAATCCCATGTTCAGAAATCAAGATGACATCTGCATCTATTTCCCTGAACACATTTCCGTAGAGAGTTCTTTTGGTTGTCCAGCCATTGGTGTATATTTCCAGAATTCTTAGTGAGTTCCGCTCCATGGTAAGATGAGTTACCTGTGTTTCTTCTTTTTCTTACTCTTGGGGGCCTGTGGGGCGGGTCTGGGGTGCCCAGGCTTTACCTTCTTCGGGGGAGGGCTGGGAGTCTTTGACCGACTCTTTGTTGCCCTAGTGCGAGTGCATGGGCCCTCGTCACTATCCGAAGAAGTGGTATCATCTTCTTCATTTGCTTCATCTTCTTCTTCTTCTGAATCTTCCGACGAGGGAGATTCAATTACATCCTTTAGTCCCGTGGCTTTTGCTTCGGCGCTATTGTTCTTGATGACACTATCCTTGAATGCCTTAGAGCATTCCGGGTCATCAGGAACGATGATAGAAGGAAGGTTGTTTGCCTTTAGCAGTGCGTTCAATACCCGGTTGTAGCATCCGGGTTTGACCGCGTTTGCCACATTTGCATGAGTAATGCAAATTAGTATCTTCGCACTGAGGTCACTTGTAAAGATCACAGGTGAGGGGGTTGCCAATGTTGAGGCCATCCCTTCACTATTCTTTAAAGTGCTCGCGTAGGTTTGAGTCTTTTTCTTCTTTTCTTCCTCTTCCTTTTTCTTAATTATGTCCTTTCTCCTTGGGCAGTTCAGGGCCATCGTTCAATGGGGCCCCTTGCAGTTCATACATTTCTTTTCCAGGTTCTTACAGGCGTCATAGCGATGACCCTGCGTGGCACATTCACTGCACCAGGTTGTGCCTTTTTGGGGACAATTTGCGGTTGTGTGTTCTTCGAGGGCATAACATACGAAGCACATCTGAATATTGACATATTTTTCGTGCTCGATGTTTGATCCTGGGATCCTCATATTGAAAATGAGGAGTCCCTCGGTTGCCGCCTTGTGGGCCATTTCGGTCGTGTTGAAGGTCACTTTGAAAACATGGGTGTGATCTCTAAATTTGATCACCTCCCTTATTTTCGCCCAATTGTGGTTTCTCTCGATTTCCTTTTTTATATCTGCGGGGGAGTTTTCGCCAACCCAGCTCTCTACTTTACGGCAAATAATACTTCTATTTGCAGAGATTGCTGGTGGGGTTTTGGCCTCCAGGTCCATTTCCTTGAGGACCTCGGCCCCTTCGTCAGAAAGGAGACGGTCGATGTCCTTGGTTTCACCGCACATGGCGATGAAACCGTTGGGAATGTCGATGAGTTTAATGAGAGCAATCCTTAAGTTTGCGAATAAGGATTCGCAAACGGTCTTTTTCTCGGGGGTCTTTTTTCCGGGCAGGGTCCGTAGGGGGACCCTCTTAGGGAGGGCCTCCATCGTCGCCGACGTCTTCTCTCTTCACTCTTCTTTCTTGAATTATTTTTTATGTGTGAAAATTATATGTGAAAATTTTGTATGTGAAAAAAGTGATATGTGAAAAAGGAGGTAAAGTCAAGGGTTTGGTTTGAAACGACGCGAGAAAAGTGCTCCCGTCCAGTTTCCTGTTGTTTCCCCGCTCGGATGGTGCCGGGATGAGGGGGGATGATGGATGGGGGATGGTTCTCGAGTGGGGACCTCAGAGGGTTGAGCTTGGTGGACTTAATGCATAGCGGCCGAATCAACGACCGCTAAGTTTGTGCCACCCCCTCACGGGTGCGTACGCCAAAACTGCATCCAACTACATAGAGACGGGTGTAACTCCCTCTATGATTCTGGCCGGGTCCCCCGGGCGATGAGGATTTCTCCTCCATCCGGGACTCGCAGTTTTGCCCCAGATTCGAGAAAATTTTGACTTGTGCTTCTGCTGTGGGATAGGCCTCAAACCAGTTTCCACGCAAGCCCTTAATTATGCCAGTCCAAGTGGCCGACATAGTTAAGACGAAATTAATGAAGGGCAGTCATCCGAGCAGGTTCCCACGCAGGTCGTTGGACGGGAGCAACGAGGGTATTTAGCCCATCATTCTTCTCCTACTTCGCAGCGAAAAGATATGTTAAATCTTTGCAGATCGACTGGGCTCCTAAAGACACCCAGGACAGAGTCGCGTTCTTAGATGGCGAAGGCTCAAAAGTCTCTCTTTCAATAAGCACGCGTGAATAAACAACGCTCTTCAGGAGGTAGTAAGGCAGTGCTACAGTGTACGAAAAATTCGCCCAGCTTTTTTACTCAACGATCAACGATCGAAAAAAGGTAGAAAATGTGTAGGAGTAGAGAAGATAGGTAGAAGAGGTGTATAATAGAGAGAGAGAGTAGTTGTGCCAGGTTGTCTGGCTACCTCAGTCTTTTTTATCTTTATTAGCTGTAGTTATTGACTATTTCCTTGCTGCAGCATTCAAGCCTTTGAAGTCTTGTAGGCCTCTTGTTGGTTGGTTGACTTTACATTTACTAATGTGTCCGCTTCGGATCTTTTGTTAAATTTATATATTTATTGTTATTTATTATATTTATCTATGTATTGTCCACTTCGGATCTTTTTTTTTTTTTTTTTGTCCACTTCGGATCTTTTAGTTAATATTGTACTTAGGTTTATTTTATTTATTCTTCTTATTTAACTGTCCACTTAGGATCATTTAGGATCAATTTGTTATCATCATTTGGGTGAGATAAATCAGTTTAGTTTTCTTTATCCATCTTTTAATATTGAATTGTCAATGTGAGTTGAAGTAGGATTAATCTTCTGGTAGTTTCTCAGTAAATCGGTTGTACCACTTGTCGAGCCGTTATTTGGCTGCTTTTAAAAGCTTGCCTGAACCTTAGGTTCCGCATGTCTAAATCTGGTAGTCTAATCGGGTTCAGCACCTCTTTTGGCATATTATCATAGACTTTCTGCCAAATGTTCTGTGCTCGTCTATTTAGAGTAACGTTTAAGGGCTCGATGTCCGTCGCTTCATGCAGTAATCTAGTAGGAATGTAGTCAAGCAGTGACACGTTGGTAATAAACCTTATTGCTTTATTTTGGATATTTTGAGCTTGTTTAATGACTGTCTTGCTTGGGGTATTAAGAGGTATAGCCGGGTACAAGAGAAGTGGTCTCACCAACAACAGATAGAGTTTCCTTTTGTTGCTCACCGAGAGATGTCTAAAGCGATAGAGAGACTGTAGCGTTTTCGCAGCAACGGCGATCTTTTGTAGGTAATGGGTTCTGTACCCATTCGATGTTAATTCCAAGCCTAGAACTTGGCCTTTTCTCGAGTACTCATAGAGCTCATCCTGCACTAGCACGTCCGATGTTTTTCGACGGCCAACTGGTATTACTCTGAACTTCTGTACATTTGTTTTTATCTTATTTCTTCTCTCATAGTTGTTAACATTTTCAATTTCCCTCCCTGTCCTGTTAGCGATATCATTAGGATTTATGTAAACGCTGGTAACGATTTGAGTGATATCATCTGCTAGCTGTACATACTGGGTAAGGTCTTGAACAGGATGTGGTAAATCCCCAGTATACACCGAATACAGGGTGGGGCTGAAGCAACCCCCTTGAGGTACCCCAGCTTCGAGACTAAAGGGTATCCCTTCTATACCATTTATTTTAATCACTGCTTCTCTTTCCTCCAGGTAGTCGCATAAAATCCTGGTTAAGTTTCCATCCATGGCCAGTTCACTAAGTTTGCTTTTAAGACCCGGTAGCCATACCTTGTCGAATGCCGAGGCCACGTCGCGAAGTACCACATCGACATTACCATTCGTCGCTTTTCCAATTGCTATTTTCTCCGTAATTAATGCCAGAGCCGTTTCCGTACCTAATTTCCTCCTAAACCCATGCTGTTGAGAGTTGTATAAGTTATGGGTTTCCAGGAAGGTCCTTAGTCTGGTATTAAGAAGTTTTTCGAGCAACTTGCCCATAAACTCCAACAAGGAAATGGGCCTATAGCTGCCGATTTCCTTCTTCGGTTTGCCTGGTTTCAAAATAAAGATCATACGGGCTTTTTTGAATTGGTCCGGGAAGTATCCAACATTGAGGCAGGCATTAAATATCTCTAGTAGACCATTGTTGATGTTATTGGGGGCATACAACATATGCATTTTAGTGATGCCTGTTATGCCTGGCGCTTTCTGTTTAAAACTTTTGAGGGCCCACTCGTATTCTTCATGCGTGAACGAACTACCTTCATCTTGTGCAACGCGGGATCCGTCTACGAAGTGATGTGGAGTGAGGTCGGCACCTAGGTCCTGCAATCTAAGTAGCTTTTTTACTTACAAAATTCTACGCTATATATAGTTTTTCAACTTAAACATAGGAGACACAAAATTGACCAATCAGCTTTAGGGAAATTTTTAAGGGCAAACTAACGTTAGTCGGGTTTTCAAACATGGGCGCTATAAAATTGACCAATCAACGTTACGACAAATTTTAAGGGAAAGTTTATGTTAACTAATTTTTCAGACATAAGCGTCACATTGGGCATTGGATATACGAGGGGCGGTCAATAAGTTTTGCAATTCGGATATAAGGAAACGAGATATGAGGAAAAGTGTTTAATTATTTTTGAATATAACTACCCTCGACTTCAATGCACTCGCGCCAATTGTCCCTGAGGATTCAAATTCCAGACAACCAGAAATCTCCCGACTGCTGTTCAATCCACTCCTGGGAGGCGAGCTGGACATCTTCATCGTCCCCAAACCGGCGTCCACGCAACCATGCGTTCATGGATCTCTTTGGCATTCTTGCCTTCCTTGGTCAAAAATTTGATCACTGCGCGGTGCTCAGCCTTCTCCATTGTTAAAAAAATTGTGACTGACGATCTGCGATCAGCTACTGCTTCTTAAGTAGAGGAGGCAGGAGCGTGCGGCTGCAGGTCCTGACTTGTCATAACTTGTCCTAACACCCCCACAAACAGCCATCCCCCTTCATCTGTTTTGCCCTACCGATTCGCAAAACTTATTGACTGCCCCTCGTATATAGAAATCCTAGGAATGACAGAACGATTCGAAATTAAATTCTTTGTCGTTGGGCTGACTATTTGATCGTGGCTGGTCGTGGTAAAGGCGGTTTAAATCGATAAGACCCATACAACCTTTTTTCTCCACTCGTATAAAGGGAAATTCTTGACAAACAAGAAGAATCAAGGAGCCCAAGGGGAAGTAGTACTCTACCCAGGGGGTCGCCCCCTCAAGACTGCAAGCGGCTTCCCCTCCACACTATTCGGGGGGGGGGGACAAAACCTACGAGGACGGCCGTCATCGAAAGTATTTACCGAAACCTTAACATCCTCCTCATTAGAATATCGACACCCCTACCGGTTATGCGACCATCTGCCACTCTATGCAGGATGTGGAGCGGCTGGTCTCTGACGAAGCAAAAACCCACCTGAACAAAATCGGGCTGGAGGACAGTATCCTCCAGGAGATACTAGTTCAACGGACAATAATCCTACGGCGCTTGGACCCTCTTTTCACGGATAACTCTTGCCAAGAGATTAAAGAAGAACTCACGGCTAAGCAACCCTAGGCCAACATCACCAAGGTAGTAAAGTTTGAGAAAGGCCAAAGCATCGTTAAAGTCATTTTTTATAATATAGAAATGGCGATAAAAGCAAAAAATCAAGGGCTGCTAGGATTTTACCTAAGAGTATCACCGGAACAAATACAAACGGAAGAATTTATCACCATCGATGCTGCTATGAGTGTTTTGCAGTAGAGAAGCAATACACAAAAGGCTGCACGGCAACTGGAGTAGCGTGCTCCAACTGCGCCAAAACAGGGCATGGATGGAAAGAATGCAAGGAAAGGAAACAAAAATGTGTTAACTGTGGAGGAGAGCACATGGCCTTGGCCATGAAGTGCTCCATCCGCAAGGAAGCCATCGGTGCAAAAAGGGAGCAAAACCAAAAAGAAAAAGAGGCAAAAACAAAAATGAACTATGCAGAAGCAGCGGCCTGGAAGAATAACGAGAGAACCAATACCCCGAAGCGGTGATGCCAAAGGAGGGTAGAGAGGTCATGGCTATAGTCATCTACGCTCATCTGGCAAACCTAGCTAATCCCGGCTCTTTCTCTGAGGAACTTAATCATCTCCTCGCGAAGAACGGGACCTAGAAAAAGGTTTGGTTCCCCGAAAACCCGCCCTCGGCAGAACTTTTGAACATTCAGTTCATTGACGTGCCTCAAGTGGAACAACATTCCTAGGAAGAAGTAAAATAGAGCCTAACGGAAGACCCCAAAAAGAAACAGCAAGGAAAAAAAAGAAACTTTGGAAGGAGAAGAAGAAGAAACGAAGAAAGGAGCGAAGAAGAAAAGAAAGAAGGGAATGAGGAAGAAAGCAGAAGAAAACAATGAAAAACAACCACAGATGAAGAGGAGGAATTGGAAACTAACTACGTGGAGGTACTTCTCACTGAAAATAAGGAGATCCGTGAACAAAGGTATTTCTTTGACGGTACAAACGTGGGCCTCAAGGTGTTTGGTTCACACCTGTGCACGCCCCCAAAAGACGACCCAGAACTATTGCTGCATGGCATGGCCGCAAGACAGTTCAAGTTCACCTATGAGGGAAAGTGAAATGAAAATAGAATGAAAGACAGATCCCTGATGAAAATGTAGTTCTGGCTTTCTTTGCGTATATATATATATATATATATATATATATATATATATATATATATATATATATATATATATATATATATATATGAATCCATTAAACCACATTGAAAGAGAAAACGGAATAATTTTTCCTTGCAGTAATATTTTTATTATTACCTTTTTCGAAAAATCCGTGCAGGGAAGCGATTCGAACCAGGCACACTGAGGCAACGAGCACCGCTTTGATCACAGTAAAAAAGTATGTACTAACAGCATACTTTTAACTGTGATCAAAGCGGTGCTCGTTACCTCAGTGTGCCTGGTTCGAATCGCTTCCCTGCACGGATTTTTCGAAAAAGGTAATCAAAATATTACTGCAAGGAAAAATTATTCCGTTTTCTCTTTCAATGTGGTTTAATGGATTCATTTCCATCATTCTCTCGTGCTACTTTGAGATATATATATATATATATATATATATATATATATATATATATATATATATATATATATATATATATATATAAGGCATTCAAGCCTTTAAAGCATTATAGCAGAGGATTTTTGGTCCCTACTGCTGGTGAAGAGTTTTTTATCTGGGTTTTTAGATCCTGATTTTGCGTTTATTCTTATTTTTGCTGTTGTTATTGTTTCTTTATTTTAGGGGAAATTTTTTTTCTAATTCAAGGGAAATATATATAATAAATATTGTTTTAACGTGATTGGCTTTGTTTGTGTTTGTTTTGTGAACGGAATTTCACGCCAACTTTGGGTTCATTTCGTTGTTAATGAGCAGTCTGCTACTTGTAAATGATCTTTTGTGTCTTGCGTCATTAAACTCTATGTGCTCGAGCACAAACTCCGGAAGGAGGTGCCGGTGTACGGCGTCCCAGATCTTTATTGCTCTATTGTGAAGCTCCACGTTTATGGGAGTCAACCCCAGTAGGCCATGTAGCTCACTCTGCCTTCTCATCTTTCTCCTTTGGGTCCCCGTTATAAGTAAGACAGCCTTATTCTGAACCCTTTCTAGTTTAAGGATCTGGGTCTTGAGACTCGCGTTTATGGGGACCGGGGGGTACAGGAGTTTGAATCGGATGCACGCATTATAGATTTTAAATTTGTTGAAGGTTCTTAGGTTTCTGAATCGGAAAATTCACGCAAGTCCCTCCGTGCATTTGCCGAGACCCTATTCACATAACTCCCATACCCACCAGTCGTAATCCGGAGTCCCATAACCGTGCCCTCCATGTGGTAAGGGATGCGTACACCCCCCTTACGGATGTCTGCGAGGATTCGTCGGAATAGTGGGATTATCTGGAACTTTACTTTTGGGCATTGGTAAATATCCTCCATCTCCTCTCGAAAGAGTTGATGTTTTCGATTTCTACCGCCGTACTCTGTGCCAAATAATTCACATTCTGATAAGGTGTCGTACAGATCATTGATGCGTCGTCCGCAAATTGGAAGTATAACGAGCCTTCTGTCAGAGGTTGGGGAAGGTCGATTGTATATATATTATAGAGCAGGGGACTTATACACCCGCCTTGTGGCACTCCCGCCTCGAGTTCGAACTCAGGGCCATTAAAGCCTTTTACGTGCACTGTCGAGAGTTAATGAGTGGGTAATCACAGTCCCACTTCCTTGGCATGTATTTTAATCCCGCACCAAGGTAAAGTGTGGTGAAGTGTAGTCAATACACCTACCGTAGCCAGCTCCGTTGAATAAGAATAACTCTGATGCTTCCCTTTTGATCAAAATTAAGATAATGATCCCCTGAGTGTGTTTTCACTCAGTAAAAGCCAGTCATGGGTGGACTGATGTAATATTGAGAATTGAGCAGAGTGGATTACTTATCAATTGCCAAAGTATCGTCCAAAATAGTTAGAACACACAGATACAAAAGTAAAATTTAATATACATAAATTGGAAATATGAAATAGCATATATATGTATAAATAGGATTAATCTTCGCACTGAATTGTTAAGTCTATATAATTATGTATCGATTACACTTGGAATCTACTTACTAGGATGCTTGCGTCTTAATTGCACCCGACAGAATGAATTGAATAATATCACAGAATTAATCACTTGTAAGACTCGAGATTATGAGCTCGGGATGGAAATTCTAGTTAACGATTAAACTAATGAAGTTAGGGGAGGGAATAATTCACTTTAACGATACCTTTGAGTTCGTAAGCATTTGGAGAATGACGGTGAATGTCTTCTTCTTCTGACGATGTTCGCACTTAGCCTGGTCGTCCGAGGTTACCGAATGTGGGGTAATCCTAGGCCGGTGTCTTGATATAATGATCCTAGGCCGGATCGCGAAGGCGAGTCAAACTGTCACTCAAATCGGAATTCTTCTCCTCGAAGTGTCCGTTCCGATTATTGGCACCTAGAGTGGGTAGCCAAAAATGATTACCTAGATGCGTCTAGGGTAATCCGCAGGGAAAGGTCCTGTGTAACCTCTGACTCTGAAGGGGGGAAAGGTCTGTGAGGAGTTTAGCACCTACAAGTACCGTGACGGCAACAACAAATTCCCCGAAGTTTCTTCCTTGCAACTGGCGAACTGTTTCCTTTGTGGGACTAGCTCCACACACAACGTAAGTCCAAGATCTTCTACCCGACTCCAGGGAGAATTTTCCCTTTTATTTCCTTCAAGAGCCAAAAACGAGAGAGCACCGGATTCTCATAAAATTCCTTTCGTCGCGCGAAAAGACATTTCGTCTGCCGCCAGGACATGCCAAACATTCACACCTCAGCGCCCTCCCAGCTTTCCTCGTCTCAAGTCGCAGGCTTATGACGGCGCAAAGAAACTCGGGCCTTCGTCGGCTGGCAGGTGTCCTTTGAGACAGATATTTTCCTGTGTGGCCGGCCGTGAATTTGGTTATCCCAAAGGCGCGAAAAGGGGTGAAGGGGATTTGATGCGAAAAGGCAAATTTGGAATAAGGGGAGGGGGGTACGCAGCTGTGTCGGTGTATTTATGTATGTACTAATGCATGGAGGTATTATGACTTGTACATGCACATACGCTCTCCTCTCCATAATGTAATCGCAAAGTATCCTTTCAAGTATGGGGTTGAGGCCCAGGTGTAAGATCTTGTATTGTAGACCTCTTCTCTATACTTTGTCAAAGGCCTTTTCGACGTCTCGGGGCATCAGATTTGCATGGCGTTCTTCTGCTTTTATTTTTGCTAACTTCTCGGGATCACGGCTAGCGCCATGTGCGTTCCTCGCTTCCTCTGGAAGATATGCTGTTGGTGGTTATGCAAATTATTTTCTTCGAGGAATGCATTCACCCTGTTTGCCAATATCTTCTCGAAGACTTTCCCTGCAAATTCTAAGAGAGATATAGGCCTGAAGTTAGCTGGACTGTCCGGTCGCTTACCGGGTTTGGGAATGAATATCATTTTTGCTACCTTCCAGTGGTCAGAAGAGTAACCCACGTTTAGGCACGCATTCATGATATTCATGAGCCCCAAAAGGATGATAGGCGGGGCTCGAAAAAATTCTCCCTTGTCAGTCCTGTACGCCCTGAGACCCGTTGACGAAAGGATTTTAAAGTTTCCGAGAATTCCTTGGCAGTAATTTTACCACAGCATCCATCCATATTCCTTTCTTGCGTCATGTAATGATGAGGATAGGTTCTATGGATCTGATCGTTTAGTTCGTCAATGATTCTGTTTTCGAAGTCTAAATCCAAGTTGTCATTCTCCTCCGGGGATATCTTAAAAATAGATGCCCAAAAGAGTATGAATTCTTCCTCGATTTTGTCTGTCTCAGTAATTTCCCGTGTTGTCTCGTGTGATTTATATTGACGTCTGTGTTTTCCCTCCTTTTAGCCTTTTTACAGTCTGCCAGAATGTACGTGAGTCGCTTTCTGAGTCAAGTCTACCTATTAAATTGTCCCAAAGTACATTATGCTGTTCTCTAATGAGTGTCATTAGTTTTGTCCCGTATTTGTCGTTCTCGTCTGTGTATAGTAATGTTGGGGCCGATGAGGTTCACTTCATTGATTCGTTCCTCGTATTCCCTCGCGAGAGATCTCATTCTAGGGGTCCAAGTGGAGGGCGGAAGTGTTATATATTTTAATCGGGGTATGGCTTCCTTATCGGCATTTATTAATTGATTGGCGATTTTGTCCAACTCTTCGTCGATTTCTTCTAAATTTGCATCAATTAAGGGGTCGGGAGTGTAGCTTTCGAGGAGTTGTTTATACGTATCCCAGTTAACGCGAGCGTAGCTCTTGCGTTCTGGGATAGGAACTTTAATAGGGTCAGTGGAGATTTTTATAAGATAACCTGGTGGTCGCTGGGGACGGGAGGGCCCGGTTCAATAAAGTAATTATAGGGAAACGAAGTGCTTATGAGCACTATGTCTGGTTTTCTAGCTGATCTGTATGCGGTGAAGTTTGGTTCAATTCCTATCATAATTTGTCTGTCAATAAGTGTCTCGAGATTCCTGCCTGCTGGGTTGGTCGACGTATAGTTTGAGGCAGCACTCCTCCATTGAGGTCGCCGGCAAAAAGAACGGTTCTGCTGTGACCACAAAGCTGCATGAAGTTGTGGAGGGGTAAATACCCTCTCCTTGGGGGCTGGTACCCTGTTGCCATGGCCAGGGGCCACACTGCCGTACGTAGCTCTAAAGCTGAGTAAGATTCTTCGAGCTCATTTATTTCTCTGTAATCAATACCTGTTTTCACAGCAATTGCACAAGCGTCAAATCGTTCTCCACTGTGATTTCTGGTTATGACTTTGTATGTAAAAATTTTGATTGGGTTTCTGTTTGTATTTACCCCGTGTTCTGAGATAAATACAAAGTCTGGGTCAATTTGTCGTATGATGTTACCGCAAAGTAGTCTTTTCTCGGTCCAACCGTTTGAATTAAAATATAGTATTTTTAATTGGTCCATTGTCTTATTCACGTAAGGTTCCTGTGTGTGTGTTGTTGTTAGGGCTTATTCTCTAACGAGCTTGTGTCCTTGTGGAGTGTTTGGTGGTGTAATCGTTTTACAATTTCGTTTTGACCTGTATTCGCCGTCTGTGACTGTAGTGAAGATTTCGGGAGTCATTTATATCTGAAGAATCAGCTAACGTAACAATTAAAAGTATTACTTACTTTTAATTGTTAACGGTTCAACGGTTCAACGGTTTATTAAGTAATAAATACAAGAAGAGGTAATTACATACATCATATGTAGTTGGAATGATAGAAAATAGTGGTGAAAATAGATTTAGCAGAGGAGGTAAAAGCACTGAGTAGGAGTAGGAAAAGATAGCTTCCCGGAGACATTGAAATCGTTATCATTTTACTTTTGGAGGTTAAATTTAAATATTATACAAAGATTAAGGATAATATACAATACATTCTTAAGATTACTGTTGTTATGTATTTGTTATTGTTCATTTAATTTTAGTTTATTTTATTACATTTTCTATTTACAATTTAAATATGCTAGAGAGGTTAAGGATAATTTACCATACATTCTTAAAATTACTGCTATTGTACACTTATTTAATTCGTTAGATTATTATATTTCACGTTAGTTTTTAATGTTTATTAATTCTGTTTTTGTTATTTGTTAATATAGTTTTACATTAATTTGATTAAAATTTGATTTATTATTATTGTATAAAATTTTTTATTTTTGCTTATTTGTTTATTACATAATTTATTCTCACTGATTTAGTTTAGTAACACTTTAATTGTTCGTTACTTTATTTTTAGACTAGATTTTCTATTGTTGTCTATAATTTACAGTTTATTGACTTTTGCTTAATTTGTATTTATTCTATTTATTTTACTATTCTCACTATATAACTTTTTGAATTAGATTTATTTCACTAATTTGATTACTTTTATTCGCTCACAGTTATTCTTCACTTTGGTTGCACTTTTTCGGTGTTCACTATTTGATTTGGGATGTTTTTTGCCCACTCTTTATGGCTTTGAATGTTGTCATATTTACGTTGTGTACATCTTTTGGGTTGATGTACACTAGGGATTTTAAGAGTAGGGCCGACACTTCTTTCCTGGAGTATGGTCCCTCGTACGTCCATTTGTACTCACCAGCAGCTAGGCCGATGATGAGTAGTTCAAGGTCGTCTTTGGGGGCCGGGGACAGGGGGGAGCCGAAGACACGTAGACCCACGTCTTTTCCGTCGAAAAAGAGACCTCTTTCGAGGATTTCCTTTTTCTCGGTGAGGGGGAACCCTTCGTGCCTCTCGTCCTCCTCTTCTTCCTCGTCCGAAGTGGATTGTGGCTTCTGTGGTATTTTTGTTGGTGACTTCTTATTTTTCCTCTTTTTCTTCTTCGCGCCTTTCTTCTCCTCTTCTCCTTCCGATGGCGTTTGTATTTTTTCTTCTTCTACTCTTTCGGTTTCCTTTACCCCATTACTTGAGGGGGCCTTTTTTCCTTCTTCGATGAACTCGAGATTAAAAAGGCCCGCCGAGTCTGGGTTTTCGGGGAACCAAACCTTTTTTTTGCAACCGTTCTTCTCAAGAAGAAGGTTGAGGTGGGACGAGAAGGTACCGGGGTTTGTTAGGTTTCCGAGGTGGGCAACCATGACCATGGCCATGACTTCTTGCCCTTCCTTCGGCATGACTAACTTCATCCCGTTTGTTTGCGCCGGAGTGGTATTTCTTGCTGTCGTGTTCGCGTACGTGGTTTTTTTCCTCTCTTCTTTTTCATCTCTTAGCTTATCTCTTTTCTTGCGGATGGCTTCTTTTCGGATTGGGCACCTCATGGCCAGGGCCCTGTGGTCACCCCCACAATTAACACATTTTTGCACCCTTTCCCTGCACTCCTTCCAACCGTGTCCGGTTTTGGCGCAGTTGGAGCATGCAGGGTCGGCAATTGTGCAATCCTTTGTGGCGTGTTTTTCGACTGCATAGCATTTGAAGCAGCAGTCGATTTGAATGTATTCTTCTTTGACTATCTGTTCCGGGCTGACCTTTAGGTAGAAGCCGAGAAGCCCGTCGTTTTTGGCTCGGTTTGCCATATCGATGGTACTGAAGACAATTTTTACCACGCCGTTTCCTTTACCGAACTTGGACACTGCTGTGATGCAGGCCCACTCTTGTTTCGCTTCGAGTTCTTTCTTTATATCTTCACAGGAATTTTCCGTAAAGATTGGGTCTAGTTTTGTCAATATGAGGGTTCGTTGGGCCAGGATTTCCTGCGGTACACTTGCTTCAAGCCCAATCTTCTGGAGATGAGCTTGAGCTTCGTCGGAGACCAGCCTCTCGACGTCCCCCATTGTGCTGCAAATGGTTGCATAACCATTGGGAGTGTCGAGGAGTCTGATCAGCACCACGTGGATCTTTTTATAAATTGTTTGTATCACTTCCATTTTTTCCGGTTTAGGTGCCCCCCCTATGGTACGGAGGGGGATCCTTTTAATTGTTACGTTGCTGATTCTTCAGATATAAGCAAAGATCTTAAACATAAGAGACGCAAAATTCACCAATCAACCTTAGGGAACTGGATGGTATAATAATCACTCTATATGAAAAGATAGTAGAAGGTAAAAAAAGTTGGTGAAAAATGGGGTAGGGTTGCCCTTGTTTTAGGGGCATCGCAGGCGTTTTTGTTTTCGTTTGTTGTCTTTTATGTTGCAGTTGGTTTGTTTTATTTGTCGGGTGTATTAGTATTAGTATTAGTTGTAGAAAGTTGTGAAAAAGAGGGGGTAGATAGTGAGTACAGAGAGGGGGGGGCGAAAGATGCGAAAATGAAAAAAGTACTAGGTTAACAGAGTAGTTGCCCGGTGTACGGGCCATCTCCATTGAATAGGTACTTTAAGTGATGGTTGAACTCTTTTTTTTTTTTTTTTTCTTCTATTTTTTCTCAAACAATTATTCTGTATGTTCTTTCATATATGAATATGTATAAAAGTTGGTTGTTTTTTTTTTGTTTTTTTTAGTTCAACTCACTTGAATCTGGGTTGTGGCTCTACGTTTTTGGTGTTTGGGAGGTAACTCATGTAACCTCCCTCTTCGTGATCCAGAGCATCGAGTGTCTCGTTTGGAAGAAACCCTTCCAGTTTTTCCCAGATGCTTTTCCCTCTTTTGTAGAGGTATAAGTTGATTGGCTCAATTTTTGTTTGTTCGTGTAGGCTCCTTGAGGTCCGGAAGTCGTACCATTTGGAGCCTGTAACGAATTTGAGACCTAGGTTCTGTACTCTTTGTAGCATCGACATGTTCCTGCCGGATGCTACATTGAGTGGGATGCTTGGGTATACCAGCTTGGATCTGACCAAGCTGATGTATAATTTTCTTTTATTGGTTGTGGAAAGATTCTTAAATCGGTGGAGTTTGTCAAGTTCTGTTTTCGCAAATCCAATTCGGGACCTCACGTGCTTGCTCATTCCGGAACTGGAGAGTCCGAAACCGAGAATAGACGCGCGAGGAGTGTATTCAATGTCGGTGTTTCCGATTTTGAAGGGGATGGTACGCTGTCTTCCAATTGCGGTTGCGGAGAACTTAGCCACGTTGGTCTGAATCTTCCAGCGTCTTTCGAATCTGGAGATTCTCTCGGCTTCAGCCGCTGAGGCCATGGCCATCAGCCTTGTCGACTTCGTCCTTCGCACCACAACTTGGGTGACATCATCTGCGTACTGGATGTTAAGGGTTTTCCCATCAGCTGGTTTAGGGATATCCCTTGTGAAGATTGTGTAGAGAGTGGGGCTAAGGCATCCTCCTTGAGGAACACCGGAGGCAAGGTCGAAGGATTCTCCTACGTGTCCTTCGAATGCTATCACTGCTCGTCTGTTGGTGAGATAGCTACAGAGAATTTTTTCGAAGTGAGGAGCGAGTCTCAGTCTGGAGATTTTGTATTTGAGGCCTTCGATCCAGACCTTGTCGAAGGCCTTCTTTACATCTCTGCAGACGACATCGATCCAGCAACCTCTAGCTCGCCATGCTGCCGCATGTTGCAGCATATGGGCTATCGCTGTTTCTGTGCCTCGGTGTTCCCTGAACCCGTGCTGCTCTTCGTTCAGGAGGTTCTTTTCAGCTAGGTGTTTAGCCAGTCTGCTGTTGAGGATTTTTTCAAAAACCTTCCCAATGGTCTCCAGCAGTGAGATAGGTCTATAATTCATGACCTGGTTAGATGGTTTTCCCGGCTTGGGTATGAAGATCATTTTGGATGTCTTCAGGCCATCCGGGAAGTATCCCATTGCAAGAGAAGCATTGAATAGGTTCAGCAGTCTGGTCTTAAGTCTTTCCGGGGCTTCTTTTAGGTGCCTGATAATGATTAGGCTTAGCCCTGGGGCTTTAGACTTAAATGATGAAATGGAATTGGCAAGCTCTTCGGTTGAGATTTTAATGCCGTCCTGAGAGGATCCTTGAAATCGGAGGTAGCAAGTGGTACAGTAATGGTCAAACCTCCCTTCTCTTCTTTCCATGTACTCAAGAACCTGATCCTCGAAGCCTAGGTCGAAGTCTTCTTTTTCTTAATCAGAGATTCTGAAGACGTTCTTCCAGACTCCGCGGAAAAGCTTCTCTTTCTCCTTAGGAGTGACCGCCTTTGTACCTTCATGCTTGATTTCCGTTCGGCCAGGGATGCAAGCATTTCCCTTTAGCTTGTTGATGGTTGACCAAAAGGTCTTGGGGTTCCTCTCAGTATCTAATTTTTCAATCAGATGATTCCATTTGTTCCGAATTTCTGTTCCTATTCGGAAATTCAGCTGATTTCTCAAGTTTTGGACGCTACGAAAGTCCATGGGTCTGGAGTAGCCCAAATTGAGGATGGTCTCGTAGACTTCCGCGAAACGATGCTGTAGCACCACTCTCTCTGGGGTTGGTTTTGTGGGTAAGATTAATTTGTGTGACGTCATCGGGATAGCAATAGCGTCGGCGGCTGATATGAGGTCGTTAATAGCAGTTAGCTCGTCATCCAGATCTTCTTCGGATGCGTCTTGCAAATCAGGGATAACTTCTGGAAATGCACTCCTGTACTCCTCCCATTTTGCATTCCAGAAGTCCTTTCTAGGGATAACTGGGACTGGGATAGGGGCTGTTGCTATGGTAATTATCATAGGCAGATGGTCGCTAGATGTTAGGGGTCCGGGCGCAACACGATGGTGAAACGGGAAGTTGGGGTTTGTGAGCACCACGTCCGGTTTAGTGGCCGTCCCGGGGTAAAAGAATGTGGGGAAGTCCGGACCAATGCGATCTGCAACGCCTCTACGTGTCAAGAGGTCAAGTGATCTGCCTCTTGAATTTGTAGAGGAGTAACCCGCTGCTCTGTTCCTGGCGTTGAGGTCTCCAGCGAACAGGACAGGGTGCTCTTTAGTGAACAGGGTGTACAGGTCATGGTATGGAAGATATGACCTGCGAGGGGGCTGGTATCCCGCACTAAGTTCAATGTCACCCATTGAGCACCTTAGGATGATGGACAGCGTGGACTCATCCATAGGGTTGCCTATTTTGTATTGAAGATCTTTTTTTACTGCTATTAACGCACCGTCGAATCTTTCGCCAGTGCAGTTCTTCTGTATAACATTATATCCATAGATCTTCTGCTTGTCCAAGTCTTTAACACTTGTTTCTGACAGCAGAAGAACATCAGGGTCCAGTTCTCTGTAGACGTTATACAGATGGTTTTTGTTCGGTTCCCATCCTTGCACATTGTGTGCCAGGATGGTTAACTTGTTTCTGTATCTATTGGCTATCCCGCTAGTCTTTATTAATCTTTGGCCGTTTGGCGGCCAGCTTTTATCTGTTTGTACTGTTCCGGGTCATAGAGCCTGAAGTTCTCGTTGTAGAGCTTTGTCTTACACGCGAGTAGAGAGGCTCGAATGGTTTCACCGGAGACTGGGGCGTTGTAGCATACTTTGATCAGTCCTTTTTTGACTCTGGCAGCAACCTCCTCAGTGGAGATCTCTTTCTTATCAATGTTTTGTGCATTAATTGCCAGAGTGAGTCTGATCTCTCTGCCGTCTAGCTCGAGGTCATCTTCTTTCTGATCGGCTTCATTTGACTGGATCTTGGGCTCCACTTTGGCTTTTCGGGGTTTCTTCTGCCTGGGTGAGTTGGGTATGGTTGCTGGGGCGTCAGACTTTTGTTGTGCTGATGCTTGTTCGATGCCTTGAGGTTTGGAGGTTACCTGAATGGATTCAGTTTGTGGCTGCTTATTATTGTTGAATGATGCCGAGAGGACTTTATTGGAATCGGGGTTGTCTGGGAATTTAACCGTCTCCAAGTCATTGGCTGCCAGCATTTTATTCATCTCCGTGTTAAATGAACCAGGGCAAGCAAGGTTCATAACGTGAGCGTGTAAAATGCATGCCAGCATTTTCGTAGGAGTACTGTCGCTTAATTGCAGCACTATCTGCGGTTGAGTCGGCGCTGGGTTCGGAAGTGCTTGTGATTTAGCGGCAGCGGCATATGATTGTTTAGGCCTGTCTGCAGCCTCTCTTTTCTTCCTCAACTCTTCTTTTCTGACAGGGCATTGCATGCTCAGGGTGCGATGGTTGCCAGCGCAGTTGATGCACATTTTCGTGCTGCTCACACAGTGCATCCAGTCGTGCCCGGTCTGTGAGCATTCCGAGCAGATCTTTGGCTTTCCAGAGTCGGGGCAGGCGCTAGTAGAGTGGTCTTCTACCTTATAACAGTTAAAGCAGGTAAGAAGTTCGAAGAACCTCTCCCGCTCAATTTGGTCTGAGGAGATGATCATGGAGAACATCCTGAGACCTGATTCCTTGGCTTTTGCAGCCATGTCCATGTTTTGAAATACAATTTTGAAGACATGGGAAAGGCTACGAAATTTCACGACTTCGATCACCTCCGCCCATTGATGGTTCCTCAAAATTTCAGCTTTAATTTCTTCTGCCGTTCTTTCCCCTACCCAGGGGTCCACCCTTCTGCAGATGACTGCTTTCCTTGCAGCTAGTGCCCGAGATGGTCGAGGTTCTAGACCGATCTTGCCGAGTTCTTGTGAGCCTGCTTCGGATGAAATTTTTTCAAGGTCATCTTGCGTGTGGCAGATGACCGTATAGCCTCTGTTGGTTTCAAGAAGGCGCTTGAGACCGATGCCAAGTTTATCGAATATGGCTTCGAATACCTCGGCCTTTTCCAGTTTTTGATTGCCGGATAGTTTAAGCTGGACTCGAAAGTCCAGCGGCTCCCCCCTCACGTTCATGGTGAGGGTAACTTCTCATTAAAGGTGTTTTCGTGACCAACACTAAACTGGTCGTGACAGAAACAGGAGGAATCTCCAATCAGTCCGCCCGGCCAAGGAGCGCCAGAAACAGGAGAAATCTCCAATCAGTCCGGCACTCCCAGTTAGTTTTGTGTGGATGAGAAGTAGGGGTTTTAGGAGCCCACCACTGCTATAATCTCTGGGATTGTGTCTCTTAGGGAAATTTTGAAGGGTAAACTAACGTGAGCCTGTTTTTCAAACATAGGCGCTATAAAATTGACCAATCAGCGTTACGACAAATTTTAAGGGAAAGTTTACGTTAACTGATTTTGCAGACATAAGCGTTACGTCATCTCTCTTTTCATTTCGCCAAAAACACAAGAACAATCACCAACAAAGGAAGCAGTGCGACCGAAAGAGACCAGGTCTCCGAGGTCGAGGAAGACATCAAAAACACGTGGCCCCAGGTCAACCTCATCATCTCGAGGCAGAGAGACCCTAAAATACCACTCGAGAGGTTTCAATTTGAAACTTTATGCTCCCGAATCGGCCCCTTTCCCCACTGAAATCGAGTCTCACGAAGTATCCGATGGCCTAAAAACCGGAAGATACAAGTGGGAATGCTCAGATTCAGTTCCGGAATGGCAAGTTGAGGAGGCCCTCTCGAGAAACATGGTTAAACTGACCACCGACTGCTTCCATACAATCACGGATACAGAATTCAGGAAAAAACGAAACGGCAGGGAGCGCACCCCGCCCAGTACACCACATGGGGCTAAAGTGGACCGCGAATAAGCGACCACTTTAATCCCACATACATAAAAACCCCCAAAACGTTACACAAAATAACTGATAGACTAACGATAATACAGATGAATGTCAATGGGTGAGACGGAAAAGGTTCCATCTATGGCAACATCTTGCGACAAAATGACCCCGACATAATACTCATTAATGAACACGGTATGACCGCTCATAAAGAGATAAAAAATTTTCAATACGACGTCATAAGCAAAAATCATAGTCAGGAACGGTATGACGGCTGCGCAATAGCCGTCAAAAAAGGTATAAAATACAAAAGACTACCAGACTTAGACGAATCCTACCTTGCCATTGAGGTAGGCACTACCCTGGGGGGTCTAGTCGTGGCCACGGGGTACCAACCCCCAAGACGCGGCTATGTACCCCTGCATAACCTTCTACAGGTCTTCAGCCATAAAAAGAATGTAATCTTTGCTGGAGATCTGAACGCAAGGTGTGCAGCGTCAGGGTATACCTCCTGCAACAATGCGGGTAGGAACATTGAATTCCTACTAGACAGAAAATACGGGACTAGAATTGGACCAGAATTCCCGACATTTATTTCAGGTAATGCAGCAACGAAGCCTGATATTGTTTTATCCAGTATCAGGTTTCCATACAACTATTACATTGAACCAGGCCCCGTTATTCCAAGCGACCACCAGGCAGTTAGAATCATAATTGGCGTAAATCCCATTCAAATTGCAATCCCAGAACGCAAAAGCTATAAGCAGGCGGACTGGGAAAGCTACAGAAACTACCTTCTAAATTATATCCCAGACCCTTTAATAGATGCAAATTTAGAAGAAATAGATGAAGAGCTGGATAAAATCACTGACCTCCTTATAAAAGCAGATAAAAATAGCATTCCCCGCATTAAATATAAAACCCTTCCAGCTCCTATTTGGACTCCTCCCATGAAAGCCCTGGCCCAGGAACATAAGGACCTGTCCGATGTAATAGCGTTGATAGGCCCCGACCACAATTCCCATAGACGAATGAGACAGATAAAAGACGAACTCCAGACACTCATTACAGACCAACAAATACAGGTATGGGACGGACTAATTGAGGGACTTGACATAGAGAGAGACGCACGAACTTTTTGGCAGACTTACAAACGGTTAAAAGGACAACCCCCTCAAAAGAAAATTGTACTTAAACATGACGACAAAGAAATTGACGAGACTACAGAGATTGAGGAAATTTTTAGGATTTTCTGGTCTTCAATCTTTAAAATTACCCCCGAAGAAAATGACAATTATGACCTCGAATTCGAAAATGACATTATCCAACAGTTAAACACGCAAATACATAAAACCTCCCCTCATCATTGTGTATCGCAAGAAAGTGCGATGGAGGGCTATGGGAGTAAAATTACTGCCCAAGAGTTCTCCTTCGCACTAAAATCCTTTCGTCAAAGAGCACCGGGTACCACGGGTCTGACCAGGGAGAATTTCATTAAGGCCCCGCCTAATGTTCTGAGTGGGCTTCTTAACATCATGAATGCCGCTCTGAACACAGGCTATTTTCCCGACCAGTGGAAAGTGGCCAAAATGATCTTCCTTCCCAAATCGGGAAAGCCCCCGGACTGCCCTGCAAACTTCCGGCCGATATCTCTCTTAGAATTTGCTGGCAAAGTCTTCGAGAAAATATTGGCAAATAGGGTCAACTCTTTTCTTGACGAAGCCAACCTGCAAAACGAGCAACAGCACGGCTTCATAAAGAAAAGAGGGACTGACACGGCACTAGCCGTTATTATGGAAAAACTTGCAAACATCAAAGCAAGTAAAAGGCATGCTGACCTGGTGCTCCGCGATGTCAAAAAAGCTTTTGACAAAGTTTGGAAAAGAGGCTTGCAATTTAAGATCCTGCAAGTGGGCCTCGACCCCATACTTGAAAGGATCCTATGCGATTATATAATGGAGAGGAGAGCGTATATACAGTTCAAAGAGCACAAAGGCCCCGAGTTCGAGCTCGAATCTGGGGTTCCACAAGGGGGGTGTCTCTCCCCCCTTTTATACAACATATATACACGCGACCTACCACAACCTCTTTCCGAAGGTACGATATACGTTCAGTTCGCTGACGATATATCGCAAATTTGTACAGCCGCCTACGTTCACAGGGAATTTATGGCGAATAATACGGCTAGGGAGATTTCCAACATCAACTCTTTCGAGAGGAAATGGAAGATTTCGACCAATGCCCAAAAATTCAAAATAATTCCCATGTTTCGCAAGACCTTCAATGATATACGGGTAGAGGGGGAGAGAATCCCCTACTGCTCGGAAGGGACGGTTCTGGGGCTCAAAATCACCACAGGAGGATACAAGAGTCATATCGGACGAACAGTCGCGAATGTCAAGAGAGATTTGAGGGAGTTTTATAGGTTCATGGACCTAACCCGCTCAAATAAGCTCAAGATATTCAATGCGTGGATTCGCTCGAGACTCTTGTACCCCCCGGTGCCGTTGAATGCGTGCGCCAGGACCCACATTGCGAAACTACAAACCATCCAGAACAAGGCGGTTTTACTCATTACAAATACCCGAAGAAGAGAACATAAAAAACAGAGGGAGCTCCACGCCTCGGTTGGATTATCTCCGATCAACGTGGCGCTCCACGAGAGAGCTAAGAGGATATGGCAAGCCATTGGTGCGCGCCTGACCCCTGAATTCTCTCGTGCACACTTAGACATCGAGGCCGACAGACAAATAAGACCCTTTAAGAGCAGTAAATTACAGTCTGACGGTGACGTGACTCCCCATTACACACAACGCGATCGACAATAGACGAGACTCAACCAACCAGTGTAATGTTAAAGTTTTTTAACTAAAATTCAACCTCACAAATGAAACAAATTCACTTAACTTTTTAATAATAATCAAAATAAAGTAAATTTCAAATTAACCTAAAATTTAGGAAAATTTAATATTTTTTCAAATACCCAAAGCGGGATGTAAAAACCCCGACTCTAAAAAAGGCTTGAATGCCAAAAACAAAATTCATCATCAAGATGAGAACCTTTAATCAAATCAGCAATGCTGATTTGATTAAATAAACTATAAATCTTATAGTTTATAACACAAAGAAATCCAAAGGAAAAAAAACACAAACAGAGCTACCCTTTCACCAGGGATCTTTTATTCTTTCTTCTACACATCATCTATTCTTTAAACTCACTTCTTAACCACTTTACTCTCTTACTTTTTCTCTCTAATTCTATCTTTTCATCTCTTATTATGTCCAATGTCCAATGTCCAATTTTCATTTCGCTGGGCGAATTTTTCGTACGCTGTAGCACTGCCTTACTACCTCCTGAAGAGCGTTGTTTATTCACGCGTGCTTATTGAAAGAGAGACTTTTGAGCCTTCGCCATCTAAGAACGCGACTCTGTCCTGGGTGTCTTTAGGAGCCCAGTCGATCTGCAAAGATTTAACATATCTTTTCGCTGCGAAGTAGGAGAAGAATGATGGGCTAAATACCCTCGTTGCTCCCGTCCAACGACCTGCGTGGGAACCTGCTCGGATGACTGCCCTTCATTAATTTCGTCTTAACTATGTCGGCCACTTGGACTGGCATAATTAAGGGCTTGCGTGGAAACTGGTTTGAGGCCTATCCCACAGCAGAAGCACAAGTCAGAAATTCTCTCGAATTTGGGGCAAAACTGCGAGTCCCGGACGGAGGAGAAATCCTCATCGCCCGGGGGACCCGGCCAGAATCATAGAGGGAGTTACACCCGTCTCTATGTAGTTGGATGCAGTTTTGGCGTACGTACCCGTGAGGGGGTGGCACAAACTTAGCGGTCGTTGATTCGGCCGCTATGCATTAAGTCCACCAAGCTCAACCCTCTGAGGTCCCCACTCGGGAACCATCCCCCATCCATCATCCCCCCTCATCCCGGCACCATCCAAGCGGGGAAACAACAGGAAACTGGACGGGAGCACTCTTCTCACGTCGTTGTCAAACCTAACCCTTAACTGTACCTCCTTTACCACTTTTCACTTTTTTCACATACAAAATTTTCACATATAATTTTCACACATAAAAAATAATTCAAGAAAGAAGAGTGAAGAGAGAAGACGTCGGCGACGATGGAGGCCCTCCCTAAGAGGGTCCCCCTACGGACCTTACCTGGCAAAAAGACCCCTGAGAAAAAGAACGTGTGCGAATCCTTATTTGCAAATTTAAGGATAGCATTAATTAAACTGATCGATATTCCCAACGGTTTCATCGCCATGTGCGGTGAAACCAAGGATATAGACCGGCTCCTATCCGATGAATGGGCCGAAGTTCTAAAAACCCTCAACCTCGAAGCGAAAACCCCACCAGCAATCTCCGCAAATCGAAGCGTGTTCTGCCGCAAGGTAGAAAGCTGGGTGGGTGAAAACTCCCCCGAAGAAATAAAAGCTGAACTTGAAAAGAATCACAACTGGGCAAAGATAAGGGAGGTCATTAAATTTAGAGACCATACCCATGTCTTTAAGGTGACATTTCAAACTACTGAAATGGCCCACAAGGTGGCAACCGAGGGACTCCTCATTTTCAACATGAGGATCCCAGGAGCAAATATAGAGCACGAAAAGTACCACAACATACAAATGTGCTTCGTGTGCTATTCTCTGGAACAGCACACCACTGCCAACTGCCCCCAAAAAGGACAAATCTGGTGCAGCGAATGTGCCACACAGGGTCATAGATATGACTCCTGCAAGAGCGATACGAAACAATGCATGAATTGCAAGGGGCCCCATCGAACGATGGCCTTGAACTGCCCCAAGAGAAAAGATATAATAAAGAAGAAGGAAGAAAATGAAAAAAATAAGAAAACCGCTACATACGCGAGCACGGTGAAAAGAAGTGAAGGGATGACATCGACTCCCTCACCGATGATTTTCACCAACGACCTGAGTGCAAAGATACTTATTTGCATAACTCATGCGAACGTGGCTAATGCGGTAAAACCTGGATGTTACAACCAGGTTTTAAACACGCTTCTTAAAGCAAACAATTTGCCATCTATCATTGTGCCAGATGATCCTGAATGCTCTAGGGCATTTAAGGATAGCATAATGGGCAATAACAAAAAAGAAAATACCACCGGATTAAGCGAAGTCATGGAGTCTCACTCATCGGAGGAATCCGAAGAAGAGGATGAGACTAATGACAAGGAAGAAGAAGAGCATTCAACATCTTCGGATAGTGACGAGGGCCCATGCACTCGCACTAGGGCAACAAAGAGTCGGTCAAAGACTCCCAGCCCTCCCCCGAAGAAGGTAAAGCCTGGGCACCCCAGACCCGCCCCACAGGCCCCCAAGAGTAAGAAAAAGAAGAAACAGGTAACTCATCTTACCATGGAGCGGAACTCACTAAGAATCTTGGAAATAAACACCAATGGCTGGACAACCAAAAGAACTCTCTACGGAAATGTGTTCAGGGAAATAGATGCAGATGTCATCTTGATTTCTGAACATGGGATTGACACTCGTAGTTCTGAAATTAAGATCTGGAACTACGACGTGTTAATCACGAATTACTCTCAAGAGCGGTACGACGGTGCCGCCATCGCCATCAAAAGAGGGATCAAGTATAGACCCATAAGGAACTTGGAAGAATCCTATCTTGCAATAGAGGTCGAACTCGATATAGGAAAGCTGGTCATCACCACCGGGTACCAGCCGCCGAGACGAGAATATTTGCCAATCCATTCTCTCTCTGGCCTATTTGGCAGAAGGACCCCCACCATATTAATGGGGGACCTTAATGCCAGATGTCGGGATTCTGGGTACAGGACCTTCAATGGAATTGGAAGGTGCCTGGATACTATGATGGACCGAAACATGGTCCATAGAATAGGCCCGGACTTCCCAACCTATACTCGAGGAAGAAGTGCCACAAAACCAGACATTTGTCTGGCTAATCGTCAGCTGCCGTTCAATTACTACATGGAACCAGTCCAGGTACCATGTAGTGATCATATAGGGATCCTACTCACCATCAATAGGAACCCTATACAAGTCCCAGCTCCAGTCAGAAAAGACTACAGGAGAGCCGACTGGGCACGGTACGCTGGTCTCTTCGAGGCCTATCGCCCACCAGATCTGGACGAGGCAATTCTCGAGGAGATAGACGAGGCACTCGACGACCTCAACGAACATCTAATTATTGCAGATAGGGCTTGCATCCCCAAAACCCAGTTTAAAACCATCTCCTCATACAGGTGGACTGGGTATATGAAAGATCTATATAGAGAATTGAGAGTTATGTACGAGTTAAATATAACAAATGCAACATTTGACTCGCTACAACGAAGTAGAGAGATCAAGGAAGAGCTCAACCAGCTGATCCTCGAACAACAACAGAGACAATGGGACGATGCGATCGAGAGCCTCGATCAAGATGCATCTCCCAAGGACTTTTGGAAGAAAGTCAAAAGTCTCAGAGGATCATCTGGAAAAAAGAAGAAAATGGAAATCCAAAAAGAAGATGGATCCATTGAAACTGCAGATAATATCATCGAAGTGATATTCCGGCGTTATTGGGAAAAAATCTTCAGCATATCGGAAGATGAAAACGAAGATTTCGATATAGAGTTCGAAAATAACATCGTAGACGAGCTTAACACGGTAATACATCGAACGCATCCTCATCACCAGGTGGATAGACTGCGTGACGGAGACGCCGAGATCACAGAAGAAGAGATCCTTGGTGCACTCCGCTCATTCCGACAGAAAGCCCCAGGCCAATCGGGGCTTACGAAGCTTAACTTCGAAAAGGCACCAGCCAACGTCATCGAAGGAATGAGACGAATTTTTAACGCATGTCTGAATACAGGGTACTTTCCAGATGCTTACAAAACGGCAAAAATGATCTTTTTGCCCAATCATGGAAAGGACCCTACGTTGAGAGAGAGCTACCGCCCAATTTCACTCCTGGAATTTGGCGGGAAACTCTTTTAGAAGATCCTCAACGGAAGACTGGTGTCTCACCTGGAAGAAAACTCCCTCTACAACCCTTGCCAATTCGGGTTTAGAAAGAAGCTAAGTACGGAAATGGCAATTAATGTCATAACGGAAAAGCTTTCCCAAGCCAAACGGGACAGGAGTTATGTGGATATCGTTTGTCGGGATGTGTCAAAGGCGTTTGATAAGGTGTGGCAGCGGGGCATGAAGTATAAGATCTTAAGGCTGGGTCTAAGTGAAAACTTAGAAAGAACTCTCTGTGACTATGTCATGGAGAGAGCGGCGTATGTCAGTCTAGGGTGCACAGACGGACCAAAGTTTCCGCTCACTGCGGGCCTCCCGCAGGGGGGGTGTCTATCCCCCACCCTTTACTCGATATACACCGCGGACGTCCCAGACCCTGTGTACCCCAATTCCCTCAATATTCAATACGCCGATGATTTCAGCCAGATAATCGTATCTCCATGGAGGCATGCGCCGTGGCAAGCTCGCATGACAGCGATGGAAATCGCGAACCTTAACAACTACGAGGCTCAGTGGAAAATAAGAACAAACCAAGAGAAATTTAAGGTGGTCCCCATCGGACGCACCTTAAGGGCAGACGTGCGTGTGGGGGATACGCGATACCCCTACACCAACGAATGCAATGTACTCGGTATGAAAATCACCTCTACCGGGTACAAAAAGCACGTCGAAGAAAGAATTTCTCGAGCCTCGTCCGCTGTCAGAACTCTATACAGCTTCAGAAATCTACGTGAAAGCAACAAGAAGAAGATCTACAATGCCCTTGTAAGATCTACGTTGCTTTACCCCGCCTCCACCCTCTCATGTGTCTCAAAAACACAAAAGAGACGTCTTCAAGTAGTGCAAAATAAATGCATGTACCTAATAACGGGTACACGCAGGCATGAAAGAAGACGGCAAGAAGACCTGCACAGAGAGGCGGGGATAATTCCCATTAACAAAGTCATAGAAGAACGGACCCGGAAAATGCAGGATCTGGTTAATCGTGAACTGAGTGATGAAATCACCCAGATGATTAACCAGAACAGAAGAGCTGAATGTCGCCCCAGATTCCCCAGCTCCGCCAACCGAGTGGCTGGCGGAGACGAAGTGCCGTTCTATGCGTAAAGTGAGACAAAGAAATACCTGTGAAAACAAGATCATTCACAAGAATAAAGAAAAATACTCGAAACCTTACTACGTCAAGATACCGAAAAAGACAACCTTACCAAGAAATTAAGAACCCAACGATTACGAAGAGAACTTCGAAAGAAGTTAACTACAAAAGAAGAAAGAAGAAAGAAGAAACAATAAAACTACTAAAATACACATACAATAAAACAATACAACAAGCACGCACTTAAATATATTAAAAACATATACAAAACAGGCAATGCACAACACAAACCATAAAATACTAAAGTTGCTAAGACAAATGGCTTGAACGCCATAATAGTTATAATTTTATAATTTTATAACTTTATAATTGTTACCAAATCCAAAGACAACAAAACGAATTCACACAACCAAAAAAAATAAATGAAAGTGATAAGTCTGATCACCAGACCCTAGGCATCTCTTTGCACCTCTTCCACACTTTTTTCTCTCTTCTCCACTTGTCTATTTTCTCTGTCCCCCCCACACCCTATCGTCTCCCCTCACATGCACCCGCACTTACACAAAGTCAAAGTCAAAGTCTTTTCATTTCGGACTGCTCGTCACCGACTAGCACGCACGCATACTTTGAAGATCGGATACTCGCTGGATAGCACTCTCCGACGATAAAATAACAGCAACCAAAGAGAACAAGAATTACATTGAAGAAATTCTTTCTCGTTCAGCACCCCACAAAAAAGGGAAACTTTATCGAAGTCGACATCGATCCATCCAACTTATTCATCCTCATTTCCTTTCTGCCTCCTATCACCTCTTACTCACCCCCCCCCCCTCATCATAAAAGAGAGTAATACTTTTCATCTAGCCATCATATATTAATATGTCAGGCTAACTTCACCACACTCCCCTACCTTGGGGGGAACTTCGTCTGGATTGGGAAGCTTCCTATCATCACCGCCTAATTCAAACTATGTCCTGCACTGTGCAAAGACATAATTTGAGGCTCCGAGGAAAGCAGGTTTGAGGCCTATCCCACTGTAGAACTCGGGGTCTTAGGCACCTGGTCAATGGGACTACTCTGCAAGCCCCGGGGTGTTCCAAAAGAACCTCCGGGGGTGCCCGGCCAAGATCATAGAGGGATTAAAGCCGTCTCTATGCAAGTTGGAAGCAGAGTAGAATATCCAAAACCCTGAGGGGGCGGCACCCCGGGCGGTGGGAGTTGATTCGACCACCGTCCATCAAAAAGTCCGCCATACTTCACCCCTCGGAGGATCCCACCCAGGTCCACTCAGTCAATCCTTCATCCACTCACTCATCAATCATCAATCCATTAACTCACCTAAGACAGCAAGCCCAATCTGGACGAGAGAAAGTTTCCAAACAGGTGGGGGAATTTCACTCAACCATTTTAATCAACCAATTTTTTCACCAAAAACTTCATTTCGAAAAACAAGTTACTCAAACATTAATCATAAAGGCAATATTATCTGAAAAATAACCAATACAGGGGGACAACCCCCCCCCCCTCGGATATAATGGACAACTCTGACGGATCAAAAAGGGTCCCACTAAGGGTTCTGGAAGGTTACACAAAACCTGATCGTGTGAAAACACTACAGACCATTTTTTCGGACATTGGTGTAATCGTACAAAGATTAAAAGAGCAGTATAACGGCTATGTCGCACTATGTGACACCGAGAAAGATCTGGATATTCTGATCAGCGAAAATGCAGCCGAAAAACTGAAAAAAATTGGCCTGGCTGCCAGAATACCACCCGTAGTCGCTATCAAGAGGTCGATAATCTGCAGAAAGCTCGACCCATGGGTGGGAGAGCACTCAGCAGAACAGATTAAAGAGGAGATAGAGAAAAATCAGGAATGGGCGAAAGTGGAAGAAGTTTTCAAATTTAAGAAACAAAATGGTGAAGAACATTCTCATGTGTTTAAAGCAGTATTCAAGGACACAGAAATGGCGTCTAAAGCAGCCGAATGCGGAATACTTGCATTTTACACAAAGATCGCACCCGAACAAATAGAGAGAGAAACTTTCATCTCTCTCATGGTATGTTTCAAGTGCTACGCCCTTGACAGTCACACAACCCGCGAATGCACGTTTTAGGGCACAAGGTGCTCTGAATGTTCAAGCACTGAGCACAGATGGGATCAGTGCAAAAACGAACAAAAAAAGTGTGCAAACTGTGGAGATCCACATAGGACTATGTCAATGGCGTGTCCACTAAAAAAGCAGATCCTCAGAAACAAGAAAGCTGCATTAATAGAACAAAAAGAAAGGAGGAAAATGACATCTTATGCAGCAGCAACAGCAAGGCCGACGCAGGAAGTAAAAACGGTAGTTAACATAGAAAAGAATATGAGACCTGATCTCATACTATGCATTCTTCATGCGCACTTTGTGAATATGGCCAAGCCTGGCTCATACTCCGAAGAGCTCAACAAAATGTTGACGAAAAATGGACTGAAACCAATGTGGTTTCCGGACAACCCTCCGTCCAGTGACCTATACAGGATAACTATGCCAACAGATGAGGTAACAAAAGAAACACCAATTGAACAACCAAACACGGAAAATGAACACAACAGCGAGGACTTAGAAGTCATTGAGCAAATTAATCTCATGAAACATAAGCTCGAAAAAGAGAAAGAAAAAGCACGGACAAATAACACTGAAAAATTTAATCTTAAAATATACGGAAGTCACACTTCTCCACTCCCCCCAATTAATAAGCAGAATGAAATTGTCGAAGGACTAGCTAAAGGAAAATACAAGTGGGACTATGACTCAGAGTATGATGAAACCGAAATCAACAATGCCCTCAAACAAGGACATATACAAATTTCGGCGAAATCCTGTTTCAATCCCACCCCAGAACTATTTAAAAAGAAACGCCCTGGACATGTCAAATCGCCCGCAAATTCTGAAAAGGCAAAAAACGGAAGATCTAATAGAAAGTAAAAAATGCATTCAAACACGCAATATATTAAAAATCTGAAAATCTTTACACTAAATGTCGACGGATGGAAACCAAAGAAACTAGTATTCTGCAACATAATTAGAAAAATAGACCCAGATATAATTATAATAAACGAACACGGTATAGACTTACAATCAGAACACATTAAAATTCCAAATTACACAGTTTTAGCGGCGAGTCATACACACTCACGCTTTGATGGTACAGCAATGGGAATAAGAAAAGGCATCTCATACACTGAAATCAGAGATCTGGAAGAGTCATACATAGCTATTAAGCTAAAAATGACAACGGGGGATCTAGTGGTGGCTGGGGCATATCAACCCCCCCGACGCTCGTACCTCCCGACCCCGAACTTCATTCGGATCTTCCGCAGACCATCATCAGCGATCCTTCTAGGAGATCTTAATGCAAGATGTGGATCTGCCGGGTATACTACCGCATTCAATGGAAACGGAAAAACCCTAGAACTACTCTTGAGAAGGCGAATAGTGTTGAGAGAAGGCCCTGATTTTCCCACCTTTGTAACTCACAGGTCTTCAACCACTCCAGATATTGTATTGACTAATCCCAACTTTGCATTTAATATCCATACCACTCCCAGCCCCGAGATACCTTCGGATCACATCGGACTCATTACAAAAATTTCAACTTCACCTATCCAGATTGAAATTCCCCAAAGGAAGGCACTGTCACAAACCAACTGGACAGATTATAAAAAACACCTAGAAAACTTTGTTATAACACCCCTTGCAGAAAGTCCCATAGAAGAAATAGATACACAACTAAATAACATCACAAACCTCATCAAGGAAGCAGACAGAATATATGTCCCCAGAACAAGATATAGAACAATTCCTGCGCCCCAATGGTCCGATGAGATTAAAACAAATATGGAGGAAATTAATAACACGTACGAAGAAATCCGCCGACATGGTAGTAGTAGAGATAGATATATGCGTTTGAGAATTCTAAGAAACCAAGTTAACAACCTCATTAAAATAAATAGAAATACAACTTGGAATAGCTTAATAGAAAATATGGACATAGAGAGAGATCCAAGAAGGTTCTGGAATCAATACAGAAAACTAAAAGGTTCCGTTCCTAAAGACAAAATGTACCTGAAAGATGGTGAAATGAAAATAAACGACAACAGGGAGATTGAAAACAGATTTAGAGAACATTGGTCCCGGATCTTCTCTATCACACCAGAAGAGAACCAAAACTACGATGCGGCCCATGAACAATACGTAAAAGAAGTAATAGAAAATATAGAGCATGAACACTCAACATTCCCAAAAGTAGATGAATCCCGAATTCAAAGGAATGAAGGAATGCCCTTCACTATGATAGAGTACAAAACAGCCCTAGCATCATTCAAGCAAAAATCCCCAGGAATTAGCGAAATAACGAAGAACCACCTTACAAATGCTCCCACCAATATCCACCAAGCAATCCTCAAAATCTTCAATGCATGCCTGAATACAGGCCATTTTCCACCAGCATTGAAGACAGCGAAGATGATCTTCCTTCCCAAACCCGGTAAACCCAAGGGCCACATCGAAAGTTACAGGCCAATCTCCCTGTTGGAATTCATTGGCAAGCTGATGGAAAAGCTGCTCAATGAAAGGTTAAAGACCTTCCTGGAAGAAAGAAATTTGCATAGCGCACAACAACATGGATTCAGAAAAAAAGAGGTACAGAGACAGCACTAGCACTCATTACCGAGAAAATAGCAGTCGACGTAGCAAGAGGCAATAGAGTGGACTTGGCACTCCGCGACGTTGCCAAAGCTTTCGACAAGGTATGGGTGCCAGGCCTTAAAGTTAAAATCATCCAACTAGGTCTCGAAACGAACCTTACCAGAATCCTGTGCAGCTATCTAGAGAACAGGAAGGCAAAACTAACAATAAATAACCACACTGGCAGTACTTTCACTCTGAGGGCAGGGGTCCCGCAAGGTGGGTGCCTCAGCCCCACGCTGTACACAGTGTACACCAGGGATCTCCCCGAACCCTTAGAGGAAAGTACTATGTATATCCAACTGGCCGATGACGTCACGCAAATCATTGCCAGCGACAGAAAACACCCTCAGGATATCGCACAGAGAACTGCCAGAGAAATATTAAACATAAACAATTATGAAAAAACACATAAGATAAAAACAAACATCGCCAAATTTCAACTTACACCAATGAATAGAAGAAAAACGCACCGAGTCACCGCCAACAACGTCCACTACCCCTATAGTGAAGGAGGTAAAGTACTCGGGATAACTTTCACCAAGAACGGATACAGTACGCACGTGAGCCAAAAGGTTATACATGCGAAAAGTATCCTTACTTCTCTGCAAAGATTTAAAAACTTATCAGAGAAAAACAAAAGAAAACTTTATCTAACCCTAGTCCGCCCCATCATAACATACCCCGTCATCCCGATGAATACCCTTCCAAAAACACAAATGTCAAAATTACAAGTTATTCAAAACTACGCAACCAGATTTATAACCAACTCATCAAAACTGGATGCAATACCATCTATAGAACTTCACCGTAGAACAAAATTAAAACCAATAAACCAAGTCCTCCATGAACGTGCCAGAAAAATATGGCACAAATTAGAAAATGAACTCCCACACGACATAACAGATAAAGTAATTCCCACTGACAGAGAATATAGAAGGCTACATTTTAGACAAAGATTTAAAAGTAGCCGAAAAGATATTCAAAATGACGTCGATCCTATATATCGATAGAACATCGAGAAAGACTATATGTATATACAACTAGCTATTAAAGAATACAATATAAAAATTACACATTAATATAAGTTAGATGGATACATGTATAAAAAAAAAAGAAAAAAAAAAAAGTGCATTAAGATGTAAGTTTAAATAGATCTACGCGCAAAGAGAAAAATTATGATAGTAGTAAAAAAAACCCCAAAAAACCAACTTCATTAAGATGTAAGCTTAAATAGATCTACGCGCAAAGAGAAAAATTATGATAGTAGTAGTAAAAAAAAAAAAAAAAAAAAAAAACTATCTCTATACATGTATACACACTAAGATGAGAAAAAGAAACAGTAAAAAAGTTACCTTAAAATTCTAACTCAGCACTCGAGAGTGCACCTCATAAAACTATAAAACTAAAACTATCTACTGAAATAATAAGAATATTCTTCAAAGAAGAATGAAATGAAAATAAAGGCTCGAATGCTTCCCTCGAAAGAGAAAACAAACTACGTACAAAGAAGTACTAAAAATATAATAAAGAAAAATATGAAAACAAAGGCTCATAAGCTGTAAAATATTAGATATTAAATAAAGCAAAATAAAAAAGCAATATGAAATCGATTGCCAGGCAACCTGGTACATATTCACACACACACACACACACATACACACACACACACACAATCATACCAAAAAAACAAAAACCACACAACATCGAAAGCATTACCCTACCTTCATAAGCACATCAACCATCTCTCCCTCTACACTATATTTCTATCTATCCTATATCATCTTCATCACATTCACCACTTTTTGTTATCCCTATCCCTTTTCATTTCGACTGACGGCGAAGAAATCTTGGTAAATACAGCTCCGACAGCATCTGACATCCGGCAAAGGAGGGAAAGTTTAGGGAAAAATTTCCCAAACGCCTACAAAAACTTCCAAAAGAGATATAGTACTCATTTTTCATTACCACTCACCATCATACTAACTTCATCTTTCTTTCTAGCGGCCCCACTTAAGCAGATGACTGCCTAAGTCCCCGGCCTCGCCCCCTTGCGTGAACGGCCGTCAGATGTGAGGGGGATTTGCCATTCATGTTTCGTCCCAACTATGCCTAGCAGTTGCATTGGCATAATTGGGGGCATTGGAGGAAGCTGGTTTGAGGATTAGCCCACAGTAGAGAACAATGTCAGAAATATTCCGGACAAGGGACGGACCGCAACCTTCGGTGCCCATTACGGCAAAGGCCCCTTCCAGGACCATAGAGGGACATATAACCGTATCTATGGTATGTTGGGGAGCGGTCGTGATTCAAAACCCTCGGGGGGGACGCGGCGTTGTCAATAAGTCCGCCATACAATCACATCCCTGAGAGGATCCCACCCGGACTCATCTCATCCATCTTTCATCATTCATCCAGGCAGCGGTTTTTACGAGGGGGAGGGCCCTCTTCTCCCAAAAAGGAAAAACCAAACTTTTTTTAGGAAAAATATCCATAATTCCCCCATAAACTAAAAAACGTAGCAGAGAGTCCCGAATAAAGGAATGTCAATTTACCTAAGGAAAAGTGTGCGCCCCCTCTTCAAGGGGAGCCCACCCGGAATAATGGCGGCACAGGATGCGCTAAGAGTCCCGCTTAGGTGTGTTAGCGGGCAAGCAAAACCGGACAAGGGTACTGTGTATAAGACCCTGTTCGGTAAGCTCAACGTGGGCGTACTTGACACTCCAGTTAGTTATGTCACTGTATGCGAAAAGGAGAAAGACATCGAGACGCTCGCGAAGGAAGAAGGAGTAAGGCACCTAATGGAGATAAACCTCCAACCAACCACGCCGCTCCAAATACAGGCGCACAGGAGCGTCGTGTGCAGAAGGCTGGACCAATGGGTAGGCCAGCACACTAAGGAAGAAATAAAGGAAGGAGTTGAGAAAAAACAGAAGTGGGCAAAGGTGGCCGAAATCATCAAGTTCCGAAATAAAAGGGACAACTCGGAATACTCCCACGTATTCAAGGTTGTCTTCACAGACAAGGAGATGGCGTCGAAGGCCAAAGAGAGAGGTCTACTTCTCTTCAACGCCAAAATCAGTGGGGAGCAGGTCGAACGCAAGGAGTACATCCCCGTGCAGATCTGTTTTAACTGCTATCGCCTGGAAAGTCATACGACTAAAGAATGTAAGGAGCAGGAGGCAACCTGTTCAAAGTGCAGCCAAAAAGGACACGGCTGGCGCGAATGCCATGCCAAGGAGAAGAAGCGTCCGAACTGTGGCAAAAGGCATGGGGCGATGGCGATGTCATGCCCCCCCCCCCCCAAAAAAAAGGAGATTATCCGAAAAAAGACGGAAGCAAAGAGGGCGGAAGGTGTAAGGAGGGCAAACACCTCCTATGCCCAAGCAACAAAAACCACCCCCTCATCAAGCGCTTTGAACAGCCAGGCCCCCAAAACATACGCCAAAGTAGACAAGGACGACAAGGACGTCACAAAAATTCTTACGTCTATCCTCTATGCGCACGTAAAAAATCTGACCAGCCCAGGCTGCTTCGCCAGGGAAGTCAACACTATGCTGAGGAACAATGGACTGGTAGAAATGTGGTTCCCGGAGAACCCCCCTTCAGGGGATGTCCTCCAAGTTCAAATTGGCAAACAAAAAAAGGCGCCCGCGACACCCTTCCCACGGGAGACCGAGGAGAGAGGGGGTAACACCAGTGAGCCAAAAAAGAAACCCAACCCACAGAGGTCCCCTAACAAAGACCCACGCCTAGCTGCAATAAAGAAGAGGGAAGAGAGTGCGAAGATAGCAGCCAGACGTCTCAAGCAGGCGGAAGGAAATCTCCTAAGCTCAGCCTCCTCATCCGAGGACGAACGGGAGATCTCTCAACCCACTAAGAGCAGGAGCAGGAGTAGGAATTTGAAGAAGGCCAGGGAATTTGATGGAGAAGACCTCAACATCAAGTTCTTCAAAACAGAAGACACTTCTTTTCCGAAAAGCCCCAAGATGGGGGAAATCATTGAAGGAGTAAGGACAGAACTATTAAAATGGTCCTATGATTCCCCAGACCGTGAAGCGCTGGTAGTAACGGCACTCATGGAGGCAAGAAAAAAAATATATAGGGACTATTGCCTCGCCGTAAGTAAAGCAGAGTTCAAAAGAATTCGGAACGGGAGAATTACACACACCGAAAACCACTAATCGAGACAAAACCAACACACACATACACAACAGAACATAAACATGGAGAACACCAACAACACACTAAAGATATTAACAATTATCGTTAACGGATGGGTAGAGAAACACATTCCTTACGGAAACATTTTTCGTCAAGTGGATCCCGACCTAATCCTCATCACATAGTGTTGACACAAACGTCAACAACATAAAAATACCCAATTACACAATTATCAGCAATAACCACACACAAGAACGGTACGATGGCGCTGCCATCGCGATCCGGAACAACCTTACATATAAAACACTTCCAGGCCTAGATTAATCATTCGTGGCAGTAGCAATACCTACCCTAGTTGGAGACCTGACCGTAGCGGCCGCCTATCAACCACCGTGACACGATTACCTGCCGATCCCTATTTTTTACAACTTCTTCGGGCGTGGGAAATTGACATTGCTTGACGGTGATCTTAATGCCAGATGCCGTGCATCAGGCTACGGAACCACCGATCAAACGAGAAGAAACCTGGAGATGCTACTCGTAAGAGATAGACTCCAGAGGGCCGGGCCAGATTTCCCGACCTTCATAACACAACGTTCAGCAACAAAGCCGGACATTGTGTTGACATCTAAAAACTTCCCCTTCAACATTGTCAATGAGCCCGAGCCAGTGGTCCCAAACGACCACATCCCGATTCTCACTACCATCTCGCTAGCGCCAATACTCAAGCCCGTCATACTTAGGAAAAGTTACGCCAAAGCTGACTGGGAGCTATATAGAGAGATACTCAGTACATACCAACCAACTGATCTGGGAGACGCTAATCTCAAAGAAATTGATGAGGAAATCAACAAGATCACCGATCTCCTCATTCAAGCCGACGAGATACGTGTTCCCAGAATCTCCTATAAAATGCTTCCACAACCTGAGTGGACGGACGAGATTTGAGAAATAGCTCGAGAACATAGAGCAATCTATGATGAGATCGGCAGGACAGGTACCAATAGGGAAAGGACGGCCAGAATGAGACATCTAAGCATGGAAATGAAAAACATCATATTAGAAAAGCAAACAACGATATGGAATGACATCATTGGGAGGCTGGACAGGGAGAGGGATCCCGTAAAATTCTGGAATAACATGCGGAGAATTAGGGGATTACCTCCCAGACCCAGAACCAAAATTAAGGAAGGAGACGACATCATAGATGCCCCAGAGTCTCTCGAAAGAAGATTTAGATCGCATTGGCAAACGATTTTCGCTATATCACCGGAGGAGAACGACGACTTCGACCAGGACTTCGAAGACCAACTGCTCGACGACCTCGGCACAATGATACATAGAACCCACCCCCATCCGCAAGTATCACAGGAAAGAGTGATGGCTGACAACGGATGCCCGATAACTGTAGAAGAGACCTTGAACACCATAAGGTCCTTCAAGCAGAGGGCTCAAGGCTGGTCTGGAATTACGAAAAATAACCTCGTAAATGCCCCAAGGCAAATTATTCAGGGATTGGCAAACACGATGAATGCCGCCCTGAAAAAAAGGCTACTTCCGAAATGGATACAAGATGGCCAAAATCATCCTTATCCCAAAGGGAAACAAGCCCCCAGACCAGGTGGCAAGCTATCGCCCCATCTCTCTTCTTGAGTTGCAGGGTAAAATCTTTGAAAAGATTTTAGCTAACAGACTACAAGCCCAACTGAGCGAGTTAGGAGCGCACAACCCACAACAACAGGGGTTTCGCCAAAAAAAGGGCACAGACACCGCCCTGGCGCTCCTAACTGAGAAAATAGCATACACCCAAGCGAACAGGTTCTATGTAGACATTGTGTTGAGGGACGTGCAAAAGGCCTTCGATAAAGTCTGGCTGGAAGGACTTCAATACAAGATCCTGAAACTCCAGCTAGACCCAATCCTGGAAAGGATCCTCTGTGACTTCATCATGGACAAAAGGGCGTGTCTCATGATTGAAGGGCCCAGAGGCCAAGAATTTGAATTAAAGTCGGGCGTCCCTCAGGGAAGCTGCCTGACTCCTCTGCTTTACTTGGTCTCCACCATCGACCTCCCAACTCCGGTGCACAGGGACACGATGTATCTCCAATACGAAGATGACGTCACACAAATTGTCCCGTGCCCGGAGAGGAAAGCAAGGACGCAGGCGGCCTGTACTATAGCGGAAATCAACAACATCAGCCGATTCGAGAGACGATGGAAAATCAGGACCAACAGGGACAAGTTCAAAATTGTCCCGTTGAACCGCGAGTTGACATGGCACATCATCATAGATGGGAGGGGGTGTGGCTACTCCACCAAAGGCACCGTCCTGGGCCTTAAAATCACCGACTATGGATACTCGAGACACCAAACGGAGAGGCGGAACCTGGCGAAGAGAGAAATCTCCAAGCTCTACAGGTTTAGAGATCTTAGCTGGGCTAACATCAGAAAATTATATATGATGTATGTCCGGGCTATGTTGATCTACCCCGCAGTGGTGTCCCAAGCGGCTAATAATACCTCGATGAAAAGGCTCCAGCGTATCGAGAACACTGCCTCTCTGCTTATCAATAAAGTATGAAGGCGTGGCCGAGTCAGGCAAAGCGTCCTGCATCGGAGGAAATGCTTGGAGCCCATCAATGTCGTCACCCAGAAACTGGGCAAGAAGATCTGGTCCACTCTAACGGACGATGTCATTCCAGATCTCCAGGAAGCAGGCGGCAGGTTGAACATACCTGCGTGGCTACGGGCGAAAGCCTCACGCAGAAGCCGGTTCCCGAGCACAAAACTGTGTACACGTAACAATATAACTCCAATATACACATAAAAGCGTCACAACACATCATACCTAGTCCCATACATTTACTCACGAAAAATGAGACAACAGACAACACAAAAATAGCATTGTCGGCAATAAAGCTATTAAAGGCTTGAATGCTAAAACAACACTATTACACTAAAAGTGGAAAGACAGAGAAGAAGAAACAAGACAATAAGAAGAACACTACAAACACATGAAGATAAAAAAAACACACAAAATAACAACGCAAATAAAGGAAAAAGGAAACCATAAAAATAAAGTGATGCCCTCCCTACTAGGGCAACCCCCCCCCATCTTTAATTTTCACCCACTATATCTTTCACTATACCATCTCTCTTCAAAAATTGAGTACATCATCATCATTCATTTCGACTGATCTGGTTTCTGGAAACAAGTCGCGTTCTTACACTGGTGAAAAGTTTTACTTTGATAAAGTCAAAGCGAGTGTGGTAAATACGTGAATATTTTCACCCACTTTTTGAACCCCGTGGCGGGGATTGAACTCGCTTCGCTTACTTCCCCCCCCCCACCCACCCCCATCTTTAACGCGTCACCCTCGGCTTCGGACGAACTCTAAGCTGGGACGGACTTTTCGAAAAGCGCCTCCGGTTAAGGTAAAGTGCCTGTTGGGGTGAAAATTTTTATTTTTAGCATTGGTCAAGACATTCACTCCAAGAAAATATTTTTTTTTTCTATTTTAAACCCTGGTGATAGACTCTTGCATACACACATACATAGCCAACACACACGCTCACTCTGTGGGGCTCCCCGTTCAATTTATATTTCTCCATGTGTCAAACTTAGGACAGATGGAGAGTAAATGATAGAGACCCGTCGGATCACACTAAATACCCTCTCCGATGGCCCAAAGCCTGATCGTGGGAGGGTCTTTGCCAAAATCTATGCGGATTTAAATATCACGCTGGTGAGGATAATCGACATACACAATGGCTATGCGGCTATCTGTTCAAGGGAGCTTGATTGCGAAGCACTCACCTCCATAAAATCAGCATAGTGCTTAAAAAACTATAAACCTGAAACCGAACACTCCACCACAAATCAAAAGCTATCGTAGCGTTATCCTTCACCGCCTCGATCCCTGGGTTGGGGGGCACTCCGTGGAAGAAATTCATGCGGAGGTGGAGAAAAAACACACTTGAGCTAAGGTTGCTGAAGTCATAAAATTCAAAGAGTACACTCATGTCTTTAAGATTATCTTTTGCGACACGGAAATGGCGAACAAGGCTGTGGAGGAAGGTATGCTCCTCTTCAACGTCCAAATCTGCCCTGAGCAGATCGAACGTGAGGAGTTTATCGACCTCCAGATGTGCTTTAAGTGCTATAAGTAAGAGGAGCATACCACAGCCACCTGCCCCAGGGGTAATGCTTTTATATGTTCCATCTGCTCTTCAGATACGCATTCACGGAGGGATTGTAAGAGTACCTCCTTGAAGTGTCTGAACTGTACAGGAGCACATAAGACCCTATCCATGGCTTGCCCAGTCAAAAAAAGAGATGATTAAGGAAAAAACAATTAATAAAAAACAGGCTGAAGAAGCTAAAGCAAGCAGCACATATGCCAAGGTTGCAAAAGCTGCGATTGCGGAGTCTAGGGAAAGCAAGACGTATCCTGCACGTCGAGAATGAAAACTCGACGAAAATTATGTGTTGCATTTATTATGCTCACATCGCGAATCTCTGCTATCCGGGGACCTTTGCAAAAGAGCTTAATAGAATGCTAACAAATAATGGCATGCAGGATATGTGGTTTCCCCAAAACCCACAGTCCGAGGGGGTTCTGAGGATTAGTCTCAATCCCCAGTGCGAGACTAGTTATCAGAAACTCCCCACCCCTGGCAGCGCTCCTACTCCTTCCAGAGACCCCAGGATTCAGGCTCAGGCAGCGCGAGATGCAAACCCACGCACTGAGAAAACGACCAACGTACAAAACAAACAAACAAACAAAGCAAACAAACACAAGCGGAAGTGGAAGTTTCAGCGATTGAGACTGCGAGACCCGAGGGAAGAGCACTTTCGCCCCGCTCCCGGTAAAGCTCTTAGCCACAAAGACGTCCGAGGTCATCCTCTTCTTGTATAAGGGAACCTAGGCACGCATACCACTAAAAAAAAATAAACTTGAAGATTTACGCTGCCGAAAGGTCCCTTTTCACGAAGGAAATGGATATCATTGATGTATCAGAAGGAGTAATACTCGGAAGATACAAATGGGAATTTTCCTCGGACGATGCAGCGAAAACAGGTCGAGGAGGCTTTACTCCAAGGCTTAATCAAAATGGCTCCCGAAACCTTCACTACCCTCACAGACGGCGAATACAGGTAAAAACGAAATGGAAAAACGATTACGCTACCAAACACTCCACAAGGGCCCAAACTCGTTAGAGAATAAGCCCTAACAACAATACATATACAGGAATCTTACGCGAATAAGACAATGGACCAAATAAGATACTATATTTTAATTCAAACGATTGGACCGAGAAAAGACTGATTTATGGTAACATAATACGACAAATTGATCCAGACTGTATTTATCTCAGAACACGGGGTAAATACAAACAGAAACCCAATCAAAATTGGACCAAACTTCCCCGCATACATATCAGCCACAAAACCAGACATAGTGCTCACAAGCACTTCGTTCCCCTATAATTACTTTATTGAACCGGGCCCTCCCGTCCCCAGCGACCACCAGGTTATCTTATAAAAATCTCCACCACCTCTATTCAAGTTCCTATCCCAGAACGCAAGAGCTACGCTCGCGCCAACTGGGATACGTATAAACAACTCCTCGAAAGCTACATTCCCGACCCCTTAATTGATGCACATTGAGAAGAAATCGACGAAGAGTTGGACAAAATCGCCAATCAATTAATAAATGCTGATAAGGAAGCCATACACCGATTAAAATATATAACACTCCCGGCCCCCACTTGGAACCCTAGAATGAGATCTCTCGCGAGGGAATACGAGGAACGAATCAATGAAGTGAACCTCATCGGCCCCAACATTACTACACACAGACGAGAACGACAAATACGCGACAAAACTAATGACGCTCATTAGAGAACAGCAGAATGTACTTTGGAAGAATTAAATAGGCAGACTTGACTCAGAAAGCGACTCGCGTACATTCTGGCAGACTGTAAAAAGGTTAAAAGGAGGACAAACACAGACGTCAATAAAAATCACACGAGACAACACGGAAATTACTGAGACAGACAAAATCGAGGAAGAATTCATACTCTTTTGGGCATCTATTTTTAAGATATCCCCGGAGGAGAATGACAACTTGGATTTAGACTTCGAAAACAGAATCATTGACGAACTAAACGATCAGATCCACAGAACCTATCCTCATCATTACATGACGCAAGAAAGGAATATGGAGGGATACTGAGGTAAAATTACTGCCGAGGAACTCTCGAAAACTTTAAAATCCTTTCGTCAACGGGCACCATAGCGTACAGGACTGACAAGGGAGAATTTTATTCGAGCCCCGCCTAACATCCTTTTGGGGCTCATGAATATCATGAATGCGTGCCTGAACGTGGGTTACTTCCCTGAACCCTGGAAAGTAGCAAAAATGATATTCATTCCCGAACCCGGTAAGCCACGGGACAGTCCAGCTAACTTCAGGCCTATATTTCTGTTAGAATTTGCAGGGAAAGTCTTCGAGAAGATATTGGCTAGCAGGGTGAATGCGTTCCTCGAAAAAAACAATTTTCATAACCACCACCAACATGGCGTCTGGAGGGGGCGAGGAATGCTCACGGCGCTAGTAGTGATCACGGAGAAGTTGTCAAAAATAAAAGCAGAAGAACGCCACGCAAATCTGGTGTTCTGAGACGTCAAAAAGGCCTATGACAAAGTATGGAGAAGAGGTCTACAATACAAAATTTTACAACTGCGCCTCGACCCCATCCTTGAAAGGATACTTTGCGATTACATGATGGAGAGGAGAGCGTATGAGCACATAAAAGACTTCAATGGTCCTGAGTTCGAGCTCGAGGTGGGGGTGCCACAAGGCGGGTGTATAAGTCCCCTGCTCTATAATATATATATACAATCGACCTTCCCCAACCTCTGACAGAAGGCTCGTTATACTTCCAATTTGCGGACGACGCATCAATGATCTGTACGACACCTTATCAGAATGTGAATTATTTGGCACAGAGTACGGCGGTAGAAATCGAAAACATCAACTCTTTTGAGAGGAGATGGAGGATATTTACCAATGCCCAAAAGTAAAGTTCCAGATAATCCCACTATTCCGACGAATCCTCGCAGACATCCGTGAGGGGGGTGTACGCATCCCTTACCGCACGGAGGGCACGGTTCTGGGACTCCGGATTACGCCTGGTGGGTATAGGAGTTATGTGAATAGGGTCTCGGCAAATGCACGGAGGGACTTGCGTGAATTTTTCCGATTCAGAAACCTAAGAACTTCCAACAAATTTAAAATCTATAATGCGTGCATCCGATCCAAACTCCTGTAACCCCCGGTCCCCATAAACGCGAGTCTCAAGACCCAGATTCTTAAACTAGAAAGGGTTCAGAATAAGGCTGTCTTACTTATAACGGGGACCCGAAGGAGAGATATGAAAAGGCAGAGTGAGCTCCATGGCGAACTGAGGTTGACCCCCATAAACGTAGAGCTTCACAATAGAGCAATAAAGATCTGGGACGCTATACACCGGCACCTCCCTCCTGAGTTTGTGCTCGAGCACATGGAGTTTAATGACGCAAGACACAAAAGATCATTTACAAGTAGCAGACTGCTCATTAAAAACGACATGAACCCAGCGTTCGTGTGAAATTCCGTTCACAAAACAAACACAAACAAAGCCAATCACTTTATAACCCGATTTTTTTTTTTTATACATTTCCCGTGAATTAGTAAAAAACTCTAATTCACCACAAATAAAGAAACAATAACAACAGCAAAAACAGGAATAAACGCAAAATCAGGAATTAAAAACCCCCATACAAAAACTCTTCACCAGCAGTAGGGGCCAAAAACCCCTCTGCTAAAAGGCTTGAATGCCTTTCGTATGCGTACTTTTTGGCCCATAGCTGCTGAACTAGTCCGGTAAGGCTTTGGAGCTGCCTCTGCCACCATATATATATATATATATATATATATATATATATATATATATATATATATATATATATATATATATATATATATATATATATATATATATATATATATATATATAATACTGGTAATTGATTTGTTCCTTGGGAATCTGATATGTAGTAGGAATATGAAGACCCAGGTGATTATACTAATCATTTATTGGCCGGACCTTTCGGACCTTTACTAGGACCATCTTCAGCGACTATATCAATTAATGTTTCTTCCCCTTCTCATTAGACGATATAGTCGCTGAAGATGGTCCTAGTAAAGGTCCGAAAGGTCCGGCCAATAAATAATTAGTATAATCACCTGGGTCTTCATATTCCTGCTATATATATATATATATATATATATATATATATATATATATATATATATATATATATATATAAATAATTAGTATAATCACCTGGGTCTTCATATTCCTGCTATATATATATATATATATATATATATATATATATATATATATATATATATATATATATATATATATATAGCTATATTATATATGCTAAAAAAAATACTAACCCCAAAAGGCAAAGAAAGCCAGAGCTACCCTTTCACCAGCGATTTGTCTTTCAATCTACTTGCATTTCGCTTTCCTATTATTTCCCCTAATTTTCTCTACTATTGTTCTCCTACTAAATACCTCTACTACTATATTTCTTACTTATATATGTCCAATTTCCAATTTTCATTTCGATGATGATGGAGACGGTCGATTCAGTATTGATCGCTTTAAAAACTACTTCAACCCAGCAAAGGAAGCAAAGTCAATCGCAAGAGGTATCCAAAACTGTGAAAAGAGGACTTTTCAAGCCGCAGCAAAAAAGTGCCCTAACACGTTAAACAGAACTTCCACGTCATCAGGGACCTCCTAACTGGTCCCTTCACCCTCCTCGGCTAAACTAAAACTGCCTAGGGAAGATTCACTGTGACTCAACTCTACCTTTTTCCCATAGCCGCTGAACTAGTCCGGCTAGGCTTTGGAACTACCTCTGCCACTAACCCGGCTACGGAGCGGTGGACTGATTGGAGATACCTCCTGTTTCTGCTGCTCCTGGCTGGGGTGCTAACAGGCTCGGGTGGACTGATATTGGAGATCTCTCCTGTTTCCACGTGGCCTGGGGAGGAGGAGGTTTCCCCCGGGAACCGAGGACTCAGTCAGCCCTACCCCTCGGGACTTGATCAAAAGGTCGTCGGTCTGATTGGAGATAACTTCTGTTTCTGACGATCCTGACAGGCACCAAGCAGGATGAGATAGACTAATTGGAGATTCCTCCTACTTCTATCTTGCCTGTGGGGAAGGAGAGAGTTACTCGGCGGAGACGAAGTCGGGTATCCCGACCCTTCCAATGATACGGAGTCCAAACCATGAACGAGCGGGGGAGTCTGTGGACTTTCAAGTCCCACTGAGGCTCATTGAGAATGAAAAACCCGACAAATTCAAGGTCTTTGAAACGATCTTCGGGAAACTGGAAATTCGTCTCAAAAGACTAATCGAAGTTACCATAGGGTACACCGCTATTTGCCACACTCAGGTGGACCTGGTTAAGCTGACCTCGACAACCAGCAACAGAGACCTAAGCGCCATAGGACTAGAGTCCAAACCTTCCCCAGCCCTAACGGCAAGGAAGGCTATCATATTCAGACGAGTCGACCAATGGGTAGACGAAAGATCAGCCAAAGACATCAAACAAGAAATAGAGAGAAATCAAGAATGGGCAGAAGTGACCAAAGTGGTAAAATTTCGGAACCTCACACACGTGTTTAAAATCGTGTTCAAAGAAATGGCAATGGCGGCCAAGGCGAAGGAAGTATGACTGAAGCTATTCTCCATGTAATATCCCCAGGGCAGATTAAAAGGGAGAGATTTTTCGATCTGTTAACTTCCTTCTCCTGCTAGAAGATCGAAGAACACCCTACTGTGCCTGCCCATACAAAGAGGACGCTAAGATCTGCTCCGAGTGCACATAAACTAGCCAAGACTAGATGCACTGCGTTAACGACACGAAAAAGTACATTAACTGCGCTGTTCCCACCGTTCCTTGAGCATGCAGTGCCCAATCAAGAAGGAACACCTAAGAAAGAAGAGAGTAGTGGTTGAAAGGCCGAACATCTCTTACGCAACAGCCGCCAAGACCCCACCGCAAACAAACACAACGCCGGTACAACCCCAAATAGTCCTACAGTTCACCGATGCTCATCCCTCTTCAAATACTAGCATGCATTCTTCACGCGCATGTGATGAACCTAGCAAGCCTGGGTCCATTTAATACCGAGATGAAGAAGATGCTGGCTGCAAATGACCTGGAATCTATCTTCTTCCCGGACAACCCACAGCCAGACAAAGTTCTCTCGCCAACATGCACCAAGGGAGCACAAGCAGAACTAATCAAGACAACCTAAGAAGCAAAAACTCACGAGGATATACCTACAACGACTGGACATGAGCCTGCAGCCACCAAACCCAGCTGCCTGCCTTGCCCAGACAGAAAAATAACAAAAAGAGAAACAAACAAGAACCCGGAAAACAAAAGGAGGAAACAGAACGACTACCACAGCAGAAAGAACACGAGCTCTAATGGAAGGGATGTCAAACTCACCACCGCCATTAACAAAAACAACACTCAACAAAGAGAAATATTCATCGACGAGGTGGCCTTAGGAGTCAAAAGAGGCCACATCACGTGGTGCTATGACTCACCCAAAGAAGAAGAATCAGTCAAGACAGCCCTAATGAAATGAAGAGTAAGGCTCTACGACGACAACTTCAAACTCTACGAGCCATCCTTCTTTAAAAAGCTACGATCGGGTAGACCAAACAACCAAAAGCCCTCAAGCAACCAAGACACACACGATGACATCTAGAAATAGGCTAACTATTCTAGCACACAACGTGCATGGGTGGCCGGTGAATAAACAACAGCTGTACAACGTCTACTGAGAACTGGATCCAGACATTCTTCTGTTGTCAGAATCTGGAATCAGGGACGACGACAGGCAGAAGATCTTCGGATACAACGTTCTCCAAAGGAGCGTCACAGGAGAGAGGTTCGACGGAACTATAATAGTGGTCAAGAAAGATATGCAGTACAGACCAGGGAATCCAATGGACGAATCTTTTCTATCCATCATACTGAGGTGCTCTCTGGGTGACATCGAATTCGGCGTGGGCTACCAACCTTCCCGCTGTTCATACTTGCCCTACCACGACATGTATACACTTTTCAGGAAAGAAACACCAGTGTTTTTCGCCGGGGGCCTAAACGACAAGAACAGAGCAGCAGGCTATGTAAGGCCGAACATAAGAGGCAGGAATCTTGACCTCTTGCTATGAAGGGATATCGCTGAGCGCATCGGGCCGGACTTCCCTACATTCTTGTATCCAGGGTTGGCCACCAAGCCTGATGTAGTTTTCACGAATCCCGGCTTCCCCTTCCATCAGCTCGTCAGTCCAGGACCGCTGACACCGAGCGATCACATTCCCATGTTAATCACATAGCAGCTGCTCCTATTCCAGTTTCTGTTGCTCCACGGAAAGACTTCTCTAAGACCAACTGGGAAGCATACAGGAGGGCGTTCCCATTGGACCTCCCTGACCTGGAAGGTGCAAAAGGTAGACATCGACGATGAGCTTACTGCTATTAATGCCTGCATTTCAAACGCAGACGCGATAGCTATACCGACAACCTCTCACAAAATCACACTGCCAACAACCCCTACACAAGAGAGAGTGGTGCTCCAACAGCGCTTCGCTGATGTCTAAAGCCCCATCCTCGACATGGGCTACACCAGGCCCATGGATTTCCGACTCGTTCAACACCTCAAGGGACAGCTGAACACCACGCTGGCGCACGAACTGAGGGAGAAGTGGAATGTTCTAATTGAAAATCTAGACACTAACAGGAATCCGAAATCTTTCTGGGAAACAGTCCACAGATTAAAGGGAAACTCCTATTCCTATGGCCCAACTGCAATTTCACACGAAGGTACCACGGCGACCATTCCCAGATAGAAGGAGAGGCTGTTCCGTGGAGTCTGGAAAAACGTTTCCAAAATATCCGATGAAGAGAAGGAACACTTTGACCTAGGCTTCGAGGATCAGGTTCTCGAGTACATGGAGATGAGTGAGGGCAGGTTCGACTCTTATGTAACCTCGTACATCCACCGTCTACATGGCAACTCTAAAGAGGGGAACCCCATCACCAGTGCAGAATTGTGGGAAGCAATCGCTTCATTTAAGCCTAAAGCTCCAGGCCTCAGCCAAATCACCATTAGGCACCTGGAGGAGGCTCCTGAAAGATTTCGGACCAGGCTGTTGAACCTACTCAATTTGTCCCTAGCAATGGGATATTTCCCAGATGGCCTGAAAACCTTAAAAATGATTTTCGCTGGGAAGCCAGAGAACCAGGTCATGAATTTCAGACCTATTTCATTTCTGGAGACCGTTGGGAAGGTTTTTGAGAAAGTTTTCAACAGCAGATTATCAAAACACCTGCCAGAGCACTCTCTGTTGAACGAGAAACAGCACGGATTAAGAAGACACTGAACCACGGAAACAGCCATATCCAACATGCTTCAACACGCAGCGGCAGGTCGGGCCAGGGCGCGCTGGATCGACGTCGTTTGCAGAGACGTAAAGAAGGCCTGAAGTACAAAATCTCGCGACTAAGATTCACCCCCCACTTCTAAAAGACCCTCTGTAGCCTATTGACCAGCAGGCAAGTTGTCAATGCCTTCAAGAGGTATACAGAAGAAGCCTTCAGCTCCGTTCCGGCGTCCCTCAGGGAGGATGCCTCAGCCCCATTCTCTACACCAGCTTTACGAGAGACGTTCCCAAACCAACTGATGCGAGAAATCTCAACATCCAATATGCGGAGAACAAATGGTTCGGAGAAAACAAATTCTGTGAGGATGATGGCCAGAGCCACGACAGCAGATGCTGAAAGAATCTCCAGGTTCGAGAAACGCTGGAAAATACAGACCAACGTATCGAAATTCTCAGCAACCACAATGGGAAGACGTCGTTCCGTCCCTCTAAATCTAGAAAACTCCGAAATTGACTGCTCATCGCACGTGTCAGTCCTCAGGTACAAACTTGCCAATACTGACATGAACAGACCCGTCAGCTCCAGGATTGGATACGCCAACACTGAACTCGACAAACTTCTCCAATTCAGAAACCTCAGCGCAACTAATAAAAAGATTTTGTACACCAGTCTAGTCAGATCGAAACTTTTGTACCCTGCTATTCCGCTCAACGCGGCGTCAAGGAAAAATATGACAAGACTCCAGAAAGTGCAAAATCGAGGCCTCAAGTTTATTATAACGCTAAGTGGTATGAGTATCGGACCTCAATAAGCCTCCATGAAGAAACAGGTCTTGAACCACTAAATACATACCTCTATAAAAAAGGAGAGACATCTGGGCAAGACTAGAGGTTATTCTTCCTATGGAGGCTGTAGCAAGTCTAGACCCAGAGGCAGAGGGAGGTGTATACAAAAGATACCTCCCCAGTACCAGAATAACGGAACCTATACCAAAGTACAATTAAAAGGATAGAAAAATTGCGAAGCAAGAATATTAAAAAAAAAGATCACAAATTAAAATTACAATAACAAATACAAAATAATTAAAATATCCCGCAATGGGACAACATTAACAAATTAGAAAAATAAACAAAATAACAAATGGAGATGGCCCGTTCACCCGGCACCCACACACATACATATCTGACTACCACTTCCTTCCTTTTCTCACTATTACCCTCAACCCTCTCTTGCAAACTCCTCCCCCTCTTATTTTATCTTTCTCTTTCAATATTCAAGATTCTTTTCATTTCAGTAGAGTACTTTACCTTTTGATAGTGCGAATTCATCATGTCTGGTCGTGGCAAAAGAGGAAAAGTTAAGGGTTCGTACTGAGAACGTCTCCCGCCAGACAAATTAATTTACGATCGCGAGAGCAAGCAGCAATCTTAATCGAGGAAAGGTCGAGCTCAAGAAGAAGAAAAGGAGAAGTAATCAAGAAGCCCCATGGGGCCGATCCCTCAAGAAACTAGACGAGTCCCCCTCCGTACCTTACGGGGGAAGGGAACTAAACCGGATCGGCCGACGGTCATGAACACGATTTTTTGAAAACTCAACGTCTCTATTATTCGTCTCACCGAAACGCCTTCAGGTTACGCGAGCATTTGCGATAACATGCAGGACGTGGAGAAGTTAGTTTCAGAAGAGGCCAAAAAAACACCTGCAAAAAATTGGACTGGAGGCGATCATCCCCTACAAGATCCTTGTTCAACAAACCATCCTTCTACGACGGCTTAACCCCGTCTTCACGGATAACTCCTGTAAGGAAATTAAGTCCAAGCTGTCCGAAAGACAAAAATGGGCCAATATAACAAAAATAGGAAAATTCGGCAAGGCCAAAAATATAGTTAAGGTGGTATTCTCCAACATTGAGATGGGGCGTCGGGCAAAGAATGACGGTGTCGTAGAATGACTCCCGACGATACCATATATCACTATTCGTTGAGGGAACTTCCTTAATTATCTTTAGAGTGCGTTAATGTCTGGCGGCCGATATTATGTATCTTCGATATGCTTAAGAAGTGGAACTGAGCTCAAGGATAATAATATTGCTATCATTAATAAAATAGAGTTTTATTAATAATAACTATCAACAAACACAAGACGGAAAATATTGACATAAACAGGGAATGAAAAGGGTCGTGGGGGCTCGGCTAATCCGAGGATTTAAAGGATTTAAAAAGGTAAAACAAATATAGAGTTAAAGAGATGGGATGGTTCGATAAACCATTTAAAGCACAGGATAGAATTGACAAAAGGGTTAACGTAACTTTTACACTAGTGGTGCAGTGGAAGGTGGCGTGAAGGAGTTTCGGTCCGCTGGCGAGTTCCAGCCGAAGGGGGGGGATAAAAGGATCCTGACGTGGCGTCTTGGGCAGGAGAACCCTTTATCGACGAACGGCTTGAAGAACAATGGCTGTTCTACGTTGTTCTCTTCTGAACAAAGGGGGGGGTGAGAACCGTCTCTTGTCTGTTCTCCTCCGAACAACAAGGGAGAAGAGTGAGAACCGTTTCTTGTCAACGGAGCTCGAAGAACAATGGCTGTTCTAATTCTGTTCTCCTCTGAACAACAAGGGGGAAAGGTGAGAACCGTTTCTTGGCGAAGGCCTCAAAAGAACAATGGCTGTTCTAGTGCTGTTCTCCTCTGAACAACAAGGGGGAAGCCTTTTGGACTCGGCGTCGCCAAGGCTCGAACTTTGGCACTCAAAGGATATTGTCCTCCTTCTGGACAAGTGATGGTGAATCTCGAGGTCGAGGTCCCTTGGCGCACAAAGGGAGAGAGGGTCGTGGTGATGTTTCGCGACGAAAATCTGGATCTCCAATCTGATCTTAGTGGTAAAGTTTCCATATAAATAGCCAGGACATCTCCTTGGCGTGGGGGACAATGGAGTGGAAGCTTGGAGGGAACGCACAGCCGGGCCGGAGAACAATGCCTTATCTGCTCATAAGCCTAACTCAATCTGGCGAGGTCAGCGTATGGGGGCGAACGGGGGGACGATAACCTCCTTGTTTAAACATTGACATCCGGTAGCTGCGATAAGGCTCCAAGCTTCGAATCGAAGATGCTCGTGGTGATGTTTCGCGACGAAAATCTGGATCTCCAATCTGATCTTAGTGGTAAAGTTTCCATATAAATAGCCAGGACATCTCCTTGGCGTGGGGGACAATGGAGTGGAAGCTTGGAGGGAACGCACAGCCGGGCCGGAGAACAATGCCTTATCTGCTCATAAGCCTAACTCAATCTGGCGAGGTCAGCGTATGGGGGCGAACGGGGGGACGATAACCTCCTTGTTTAAACATTGACATCCGGTAGCTGCGATAAGGCTCCAAGCTTCGAATCGAAGATGCACGTGGGCAGCATCGTGGTTTTAAATAATATGGGATAGGAGTTGAAATTAACGCAGCTTCAACTCGTTCTATCACAGACGGACTATCAGGGTTCTACCTCAGGGTAGCCCCCGAACAAATTTGAAACTAAAAAATATATCCCCATCGAGAGCTGCTTTAAATGCTACGCGGTTGAGCAGCACAAAACCAGAGAATGCCCCGCGAAGGAGATGGTGTGTTCCAACTGCGCTGGATTCGGGACATGGGTGGAAAGAATGCAGAGCCGACAAAACGAAATGCATCGACTGCGGTGGTGCACACAAAGCCATGGCAATGAGAGGGCCCATCCGAAAAAAAGAGATTCAGGAAAAGAAAGAGAAGCAGAAAAAATAAAAGGAGGCAAGGGCAAAGTCCTACCCTGATGCAGCCATACAAGGAACACCGAAACCGCGACAAATCTGGTCATACCAAAGGAAGGAACAGAAATAATGGCCATGATAATGTTTGCCCACCTAGCAAAACTGGCTCGCCCCGGCACGTTTGCTAACGAATTAAATCAGTTTCTGCAAATGAATGGCGTCAAAAAGAAACTATGGTTCCCGCCTAAACCTGCCTCCAACGAAATACTCAAAACACAATTCACCGACGAGCAGCAAGAAGAAAGTAAGAAGGAAACGACATAAAAAGAGGAATCGACAGAAGAAGAAAGTGCAAAAAATGAAAACCCAAAGAAGTCCCCAAAGAAGAAAAAACAGAGAAAAAAGAAGAAAAAGAAAACCGAAGAAGACGAAGAAAAATAAAACCCTTCAGCAGAAGAAGAGGACGAGGACGAAGAAATCCTATAGTACCCAGGAGTTCTCCTCACAGAAAAGAAGGAAATACTGGAAATGGGGTACTTCTTAAACGCAGAAGAAGTGTCCCTCAAGGTCTTTGGATCACCAGTAAGCAAACCACCGAAAGGAAACATCGAACAACTCACAGAAGGAATAAGAATGGGCAAATTCAAATGGACCCACGAGGGACCCTACTCACCAAAGGAAATAACAGGACTACTGGAGGAAGGCACATTTTACATACCGGACTCGTGCCTCCATACAGTGAACCTGAATGTGTTCAAGGTAATTAAGAATGGACTAAAGACCTCTCAGATAGCCAAATAAATGACCGAAAAAAGCGAATAATAAACGAAAAGTGAAGATATGATAAGTGAATCAAACGATGGGAATAAATTAAAGTGAAAGTGAAATTACGATAAGTGAATAAATTAAAGTGAAAATGAATTACCAATGTGAAATAATATAAATAGAATAAGGCAAAATATAAATAAAAATAATAAAGTGTATAAAATATCGGTACTAATATGAAATAATATAAATAGAATATGTTAAACGTCAAAATTGTAAAATATTAGAAAATGTAGAAATAAATAGATTAATCGAAAACATGAATAGCCTAATAAATGAAGGTAAATCATGTAAAAATAATACTGTATGAAATAGAGGTATTAAAATAAAGTGAATAAGCAAAAGGATAAAAAGTAGCAATAAATATTATAAATTTAATGTTAAAGAAATGTAACAAAGAGAATAAAATAACGGTATTAATCGAAAGCGAAATAAAATGTAGTAATAAGAGATAATGCAATGTAAAATAAAGTAATAATAATAAATCACTCAAAAATTATAATTTTAAATGTATAAAAAAAAAATGAAATATAAGATATAACAAATTATATGTAAAATTCGATACGATAATTTGTTTATAACTGAAATATATATAATAACTATGTAAATAGAATAAAAAGGATAGATGACCACAGTTCCTGGAGTTTCGTTCTTCTTACTTCTCGATGATAACTTTTTCCTTCTCTACTCTCCTTTCTTGTGTGTATATTCACCACTATTAATCTGAATTGTTTTGCTTATATGTAATTTTTTACTAATATGTAAAATACTTAATTCTGTAAACTCTGTTCTTTTAATAAATTTTATTTTTTTTTTCATTTCATTTCATTTCAACTGATTCTTCAGATATAGACAGCCACTTGACTCAGTCTGTACGCTTGCTCTCTCATTACGAACTGGTAAAGACTATCTCAGTTAAGGAGGAAAAGTTTTAGGAAGGACTTTAAAACGCCTTTCTCAAGAAAACTTCTAAGAAGAAATATACGCGCTCTTGGGGCTGATTGAAGATTCCTCCTGTTCCTCTTAAGCGAAGTCTCCCCCCCCCTTTCGATGGGGTTGCTCTTCCTTATTCTAAATTCTTGGCTCTTTATTCATACTTTTTACCTCAAACTTACTTCTCACTAGCACTACATAACTTGGTCACCGGCAAGGTCTGAGTTGCAGTTGATAGTAAGGTATAGTGAACCTCTGCAGGAGACCCTCTTAGGGGGCCAGAAAAGGAGGCCGATTCTCGGTCAGAGCCAGAACCCAACTCTGGACTACTGTTAGGGCTAGACCCAGATAGGTAGGGCTGACCACGGAGAGTGCGAAAATTGGAAGGTAGGCGAGATTATACAGAAGAACCCCTCTCTTCGGAGAGGGTACGACTCCCAGGTAAGATGGACCCACTGGACTTCAAAAGGCTTTCCCTAAACTTATACTCAACGGAAGGAAAATATCGCCACAAGAAGTAGTGCAATGCATATTTACTGATCTGGAAATACCACTAATCAAATGTATTGACACACCATCTAGATTCACAGTTATTTGCCCAGAAAATAAAGACGTAGAACAGCTACTATCATCTGCTGGGAGCATTACGCTAAGGAAGTTGGATTTGGGAGAAAAAGTACCCCCGCAAATCACGGCTAACAGAAGTGTCATCTGCCGAAAAATCAAGTCCTGGGTAGGAGAGCACTCATGCCAAGAAATAAAAGAAGACCTTCGGGAAAAGCAGAAATGGCTCAAGATAACAGGTGGTCAAATTTAAAGATCACACTCACGTTTTCGAGGTCATTTGTAGATCTACAGAAATAGCTTCAAGGATTATCGAACAGGGACTTCTCGCTTTCAACATGAGAATTCCATCCGCCCAGATACAAAGAGACGTCTTCACAAGCATACATATATGCTTCAGATGTTATGTGTTGAGGGAACATACGACTCAAAATTGCCCCCGAAAGACCTAATCATCTGTTTTGAATTTGGAACTGAAGGCCATTCTGGGCGTTACTGTAACAACACAGATAAAAGATGCATTACCTGCCAAGGGGGACACAGAACATGGCTATGATATGTCCCAGAAGAAGAGAAATTATAATGAGATAAGAAACAGGGTCAAACAGAAATAATGCTAACGTAAATAAAAATCCATACACATTAGTGGCAAAAAGTGACCAGCAAGGACCGGCAACACAAATAAATTTGAATGGTACTCTTAACGTGAAAATACTTACTTGTATATTACATGCCCACGTGATGAACATAGCTAAGCCTGGAAGTACGCAACAACAGTCAACAGCATGTTACAGGAAATTGGGCTCGAACCGATGAAATTCCCTAAAGAAGTCGACTCATCGGCCATTTTCAAAATCAAAGTCACAGAAAAGACAAAACATGAGTTAATCAAAAAGACGAAAGGAAACCAACAGGCAGAAGAATCAGAAGAGGACACAATCAGCCAAGACTCAGAGACTGAAAATTCCTCCGACGACGCAGAGCAAGAGTGCACACGGGTTACTCGCAGGAAAGCCCAAAGAACTAACAGATCTAAATCCGCAAGTAAAAGTGGTCCATCACCCAGAGATGAATTACCAGAAGGACCCGCGAATGCACTCAGCAGAGGGGTATAGCAATGCCTCTGGGCATTCATATAATAAAAACCTCCTGGGAAACTTAAATATGTATATACATTCATTATTATGTAAAATTCATTATGCATTACTTTAACTTGTCAATTTAATCATTTAATTATTTTACTTTAACTTTATTAATTTAATCATTTAATTATTTTACTTTAACTGCTAATTTAATCATTTTGCTTAACTTTGTCTATTTAATCTTCCAAATTAATTTACTTCAACTTTTGTAAATCAAATCATTATGTTAAACTTAATAATTAATTCATTGATTTATTTTCTTGTCAATTCAATTAACGTATACTGTTCCAAACAACATCTCTTAAATTTCACACACAAACAAACAAACACACGTTCCCAGCTCCACCAAATAAGCACGCGAACCTTCCCATTTGACTCGTCGTCTAAAGATCTGTAACAATTCTTTGTACAATTATTCATTTACCTCAAAATATATCATACTGAGTTAATTCCACTCTCACATTCTTTGCAAACGATAATACGAGAGTAATTCCTAATTATTTTTAGTTCTCCTTGTAGTCCCAATTCACAGTCTATTATAGATACTTTGAAATACTCTAAATTACTACACTATATTACTTACAACTCAATATTATTTACTATATCAAAGATACTCTATTATACTCTATATTACTATATTATTATTTACTCTATCAAAGATACTCTATTATACCCTATATTACTATATTATTATTTACTCTATCATTCACTCTATATTGTTTCACCATATTATTCACCATATTTACTTAACCTACTTATCTCTGTACATTCGTTGAATTTTATAAATATATCCCTATAATTGTCTTTCTTAAAGCCCAAGTCTTTATTCCAAAATTTACTTCGCTGTCGCATTAGGCCTAAAGCTAACGGCAGACATCTTCGATCAAACAAAATTTATGGTTATGGTTTTCGAAACGCTATCTAGGCTGATTTATTAACCGAAGATAAATCACATTGATAACCATACACTATAGGGGAACCCAGGAAAAACGAAAGAAGAAGAAGAAACATCGATAACTTAACAGATAGGACACACAAAACGGAAAACGAATAAACGAACGGAAATGGACAATTGGATAATGGATATTAAGAAATTAAAATTACTACAAATTAACACATGCGGATGGAAACACAAGGAAATTATGTACGGAAACTTATTCAGAAAGATTGAACCAGATGTTATACTAATATCAGAACATGGAAGAAACACAGAAAACGAGAATTTAAAAATATGGAACTACAATGTTATTAATACAAATCCTTCAGGAGAAACACACGACGGAGCGGCAATAGCTGTCAAGCAAGGATTGCAGTACAAAACCATACAAGGATTGGAGGATGCATATTTAGCTATAGAAATTAAAATGGAATTCAGCAACATTATTGCGCAACTGGATACCAGCCACCCAGGCGCCCCCAATTACGGGTACAAAATTTTACTAAATTGTTCAACTAGAGGATACTGGCCATTGTGATGGGCGATTTAAACGCCCTTTGCGGGGCTTCTGGGTACAGAAATACAAACAGAGTCGGAAGACAACTTAACACGCTTATCAATAGATGTTTTCTGCAAAGACTGGGTCTCAATTTCCCTACATACTTACGAAGAGAACACGCAACAAAACCGGACATCTGCCTGGCTAACTTCAATCTGCCCTTTAACTATTTTATGGAACCAGTGGATGTTCCTTGCAGTGACCACACTGCGACTCTAATGCACATAAACAAGAATCCTATACAAATCCCTTTACTGGAGAAATATATTCAAAATTAGCGAAGAAGAGAACCAGGACTATGACATTGAATTCGAACATCAGATCGTGCCCCTTCCACTTTGTCGAGGAAAGGAGAAACAACAACGACGGCATATATGCAATCATTACATCTGAGAAATTAAAAGAAACGATAAAGAACTTCCGACAGAGAGCTAAGGCAGATCGGGACTCACCAGATTAAATTACCTTGAAGCACCGTGGAAAATACTGGAGGGAGTGAGAAACGTCTTCAATGCGTGGTTGAACACGGGATACTTTCCTGATGAACTGAAAGTGGCGAAGATGATATTCATACCCAAGGCGGGAAAAAACCCAGATCAAGTGGGTAACTACCGTGGCGGTAGTTACCCACTTAATCTGGGTCTCTCTACCAATTTAATTGGTAAGGTATTGGAAAAAATGATTAATAACAGACTGTCCATTTTCGTCGATGATAATGGCAGGAAAAACAGCTGCCAATTTGGCTTCAGGAAAAACAGAAGCACGGAGATGACCCTTGGAGTCATCCTTGAAAAGATAGCCAAAGCAAAGAGATAAAATATGAGCATAGACATCGTATGCCGGGACGTGTCCGAGGCATTCGACAAAGTATGGCAGAGGGGTATGCAACTCAATATACTCAGATTAAGAATGAACAACAAGATCGAAAGGATTTTATGTGATTATGTAATGCAGAAACGTGCTTATGTGGAAATAGGACGACATCAGGGAGAAATATTCGAGCTCACTGCGAGTTTTTCCCGAGGAAGATGTCTGAGTTCATTTCTCTATTCAATTTACACAGCAGATATACCACCACCATGAAATAAGGGCTGCTTGAACATCCAATTTGCCGACGACGTCACTCAAATCATAGTCTGCACCTATAGAAACGGCCCAATGCAAGCTAGGATGACTGCAGAATAGATAGGAAGCATTAATAGATACGAAGAAAAATGAAAAATTAAAACCAACAGGGATAAATTTAAAATGGTACCCGTGTACAGGAGGAGCATATCAGATGTAGAAGAACAGCGCTACAGATAGGACAAAGAATGTAAGGCGCTTGGACTAACTATTACGAAATCAGGTTATAAAAACACGTAACTGAGAGGCTAAATGGAGGGAAGAGCGGCCTGGCATTACTGTACAAGTTAGTTAACCTAAGCATGAAATACAATAGAAAAATGTATCAAGCCATAATACAGTCCGCGGTTATTTATACAACCATCACGATGCACACGATCTCGAGAAGTAACCTATTAAGACTCCAAAGCGTCCAATACAAAGCTATATACTTAATAACAAACACTAGAAAAAGGGAAAGAAGAAGACTACGAGAACTGCACAGGGAGGCAAAGATAAAGCCACTTAACAGAATAATTGCAAAAAGAGCAAGGGGAGTCTTATGAAAGACAGAATGAAGTAGGAGTTGAATTAACTAACCAAATTGCCCAAAGAGAAGGATGGAGATCACACAGATTATTCCTAAGTTTCCCAAGGATAGTAGAAGGAGGAAAAGAGGATGAAGAGGAAATCTACACCTATAGAAAGAGAATAATACTCGACGACGACTAAGAGTATTTAAATAACCGAAGCATCACCAGAGAATACCATATAGTCAATTATAACTAGGATAGGAATAGGAAAGAATAGATAGAGAGATAGAAACTTACACCAATTTTTAGTAAGAATATTTACTAATAGCAGGACACTCATAAATACCAACACTACTTAGACATATTAAAAATAGATACATATAAAAAAATAAAAATAAAATTAAATAAATAAATAACTAAATTACACAGCAATGCGGGACACTCACGCAAATACAAATTTTCTAACTTTATCAAGCTAGCTATAACTACCTATAATGGACAGAGATAAGCCTGACCGCCAGGCAACTAGCATCTCTTTGCAAACCTCTTACTTTCTTCAGCCTTCAACATCTATTCGTTTTCACTATCACATTCGCACACGGGACTCACAGTAGATACGTGGGACAGGGGTCACCATAAACTGCAAATTTATAGTTAGAGACAAGCGAAACGTCGTGGTTCAGATTCCACGTTAAGCTGTAGGTCCCATGGCTAACTAAGTCCACTTTTGTCTCTTACTATTTTCTTCGTTGTTCTATCCTAAAACTTTTTTCTTCCTCTCCCTCTCACTCCTATCCACCGTATTCACAGTTCTTGGGGCCTACTTTGGCTCTAGATAGTGTGACTATAGGGTCTATAAAGGAGTACCGGGCCTCCCCCCCCTTGGCTGCTCCATGAGGGCCAAAGGGGGCGGCGGAGGGTCGGAAGAGCTGTTCTTTGTCTCTCACCTCTCTTTTCATTTCATTTCTTCAGATAAAGGCTAAGAGCTCCTGGAGATTCAGGAATATCCGCGAGAACTTAATAAGAACACTATATAGCTTTCTTGCTAAAATAACAGAAATCTTCAACCCGACAATCAGCGCCGGGTATTTCCCGGACGCCTTGAAAACAGGCAAAATAATATTTTTGCCCTAGCCGGGTAAGCCCCTAAATCATCCCGCAAAATTCAGGCCTATAACCCTGCTGGAAACAATAGCCAAATTCATAAAAAAAAAAATGATCGGCAAGAGACTGAGCCAGCATCTTGAGGAAAACAATCTGATTCTTAGCCACCAGCAAGGGTTTAGGAAGGGTAGAGGTACAGAGACGGCATTGACCATAATAGTGGAAACTATAGATAAAGCACAGTACGAAAAGAATTACACGGAAGTGGTACTAAAGGGATGTTCAGAAGGCATTCGACAAGGTCTGAAGAATAGGTCTAAAATACAAAGCAAAAAGATTAGGACTACCATCTATCCTAACCAAGTGTATATGCGATTATATAACGGACCGCACCGCACACATCGCCATAGAGGAACATCGGGGCCTTGAATTTTCGATCCATCAGGGAGTCCCCCAAGGATTTACCACACCTAGTCTTCGAAAGCACCAAATATATAAATTCGCAGACGATATATCAATTATCACTAACAGCACGTGTAGGCACCCACCAACAATAGCCAGAATTACAGCAGCATAAATTCCGCACATAAACAATTTCGAAAAGAAATGGAAGATCAAAACGAACGCCGATAAATTTATAATTATTCCAATAGGAAGACGGAAAACGTCAAGAGTACTCATAAATGAATATAAGTATAGCTATCAAATCGAAGGCAAGGTTCTTGGATTTAAGATAACCATAGGTGAGCGCGATAATGAAAAAATGTATCACGATAACCGATGAATCGATAACGATGACATCGGCGATAACCGATAATCGATAACTGGCGATAAATTTATCGCCCGCTAAGGTGATAACCGATAAATCCAAAATTATAATACAATATTGATTAATGACTATATATAGTGTTATTTTATAATACAATGCTAAGAATATTTGAATACTGTTTCTTAGTTTCTTACCTGGTGAGGTTCTCCTTCATCTCCTCATATGTTTTGAAGATCCTCCTCCTCAGCTCAGACCTACCTATTTCTGCCTCCAAGGCACGCGTGGCTCGCCCCTGTGCTAAACTGGAACAAAAAAAATTGAAATTATCGATTATCGCTAGTTTGGAACCAAAAGCATCGGTGATACCGATGAATCGACAACGCCTGGGAAAAAATATCGGATAAATGATAGCCCGATATCGTTATCGCGATAACGCCCCCCCCAAGATAACCTCTAATGGGTATAAGAAACATATTACTGAAAGAATAAATTTAGCAAAGGCTAATTTAGCAAAATTTTACCAGTTTAGAAACTTAAATACTACTAATAAAATCAAAATATATAATGCACTATGCAATTAGGTCCTATTGTATCTAGCAATTCCACTCAATAGACTCCACAAAACCAATAATGTCAAAATGCAGAGAGTACAGAACAGTTGAGTCCTACTAATCACTAATACAAGAAGGCGACATCGCAAGAAACAAAGAGGCTTACCTCAAGAAATAGATAAGGAGCCAGTAAACATATTTCTACACAAAAAAAGCCATCAAAATATGGAATAAAGTAGAAGTACTCCTAAACGAGGATGACAAAAGGAAATTGGAAATCCCCATAAAACACAGGGAGAACAACAGGGAAAACTTTTGCATCGGAAGACAGATAAACAGAGTTAACCCCGCACCAATATATAGATAGTTATTATTATTTATTATTTGAGATAATGACCACAAAATTCTTGTGGAAAAAGCCTAGCGGCCATGAACTTGAAACAAGCTCCCACAAACCACAGTGTCCATAGTCAAGTATGGAAGAATGAATGCTAGAAGAAAGAAATTGAAATGTGTAAATAAATAAGTTTAAAATTATTAAAATCAAATCAATATTAAAATTATGAGGCAGTAGCACCCACCCTTAATCTAGTATTGCAACCTCGTTTGAAGATATCAAGATCTTCCTGCATAACTTTTGCTGAAAGATCATTCCAATGCCTTACCGTACTTGACAAAAAGCAACGCTGAAACTGAGAAGTGCGGCAGCGGAGAATGCATAGTGCATGTAGATGTTGTCCATCCGCAAACCTTGTTGCTCTAGCAAGAAGCAGGGGCTCAGGAATTAAAAATGATAGTGGCAATTCCCTACTGATGTAGTATTTATGGAATATTGACAAACATGAAATCATCCGTCGATGATCCAAGTCATAGCTAGCACCATCAGGAAAAAAGAGCCTGCCTCCACGAGCAACCCTATCTAAGAGAGAGAGAGATCTCTGGCAGATGCGGATATCCAAACTGGAGAATAATACTCAAGAAGAGGGAGAACAAAGGACCTGTAACTATTGGCATTAATATCTTCATTATTATAGATATATGCGGCCTTACATACAATACTAGGTTTTCGGGCAGCATTAGCAGATACATTTAAAAGATGTTTTTTAAAAGTCAGGTGAGAATCATAGGTGATGCCAAAGATCGTTAGGGATTCCGACTCAGCAAGAAGTGTATCTCCAACACAGAGTGGAGGATTAGGCGGCTCATTGGTACGAGATCTACTAACCAAGAGGGTCTTAGTTTTACTTGAATTAAGCTTCATACCCCAACGATCTCACCATTTCCTAATTTTTTTTCTAAATCACGATTTAGACTCATGGCAACTTGGTTTCTCATTGCTGGAGACCTGACGACTCCAACAAGTGTAGTATCATCTGCATACTGAACAACCTTGTTTTCAAGACTTTGTACCAAATCACCAGTGTATACTAAAAACAACAAAGGCCCAATAACACTGCCTTGTGGAATTCCAAACAGAACACGTCTAGGGTCACTAAAAACTCCATCTACGACAACACATTGCTGCCGATCTATTAAAAAGTCGTTAAGCAGTCCTAAGATGTAGCCACCTATTCCAAGGTTTTGTTGTTTAAAAACAAGTGTTTTGTGGTTAACACGATCAAAAGCAGCACTAAAATCAATCTGAACTAATCTAGATTCAAAACCCTTGTCAAGATTATCTTGCATACTACAAGTCACAAGTACCCAACTGCCTCCTATATGCATACTGACTTCTAGCCAGTAAGCCATTAGACTCCAGACATAAGAAAAACACCAACAACTGCACAATACTCAAATAAAGCACAGAGAAGTTCAAGAAGAATAATAGAGGCGTGAGAAGAGCCGTAGCAACCGTTCCCCGAACCCCCCTGTCGGAGGGAGGGCTCTTGAAGGGGCCCCACTGTCGCCAAAAATGAAAATATAAAATTTTCGAATATACATTTTCTGTAATTATCTGATGTATCTATTCCCTTTTAACTGTGTCATTAATGATAGACCAGAATATTTGTATTACAGGAATACTTATGGAACCAGTATTATAGGGGTTGTTGCCAGTGCCGAGAGGAGCTTCAGCAGAATGAAAATAATAAAAAATCTGCTGCGATTGTAGATAGAGGAGAGTAGGAAAAGGGGGCAGAGAAAAAATAATAGCGTTGGCGAGTTGCGAACAGCTTCCCGCGTCGCTGGACCACTGTTAGCCAGCAGTGAATCCACTCGGCCATGCTGAGTCTCAAAAAAAAACTCATTCAAACGAAGCTTTTAAGCCGCTCGCCTGCACTTCTCGTAGGCTATACGATCAACAATGTCAAATGAAAGACTGAAGGCTCTGAGAATAATATCAATTGAACATGATATTGCAAAATCTCTTGATTATGACAAATTGGTGGAAAAATGTTCTGAAGTTAAAACAAAATAAACGTATTTTTATAACCCCTAGAACTTAACCGCAAATGTCAATAAGCGCATTTGGATTTTTGGATTGCTTTTTAATACTATTACCAGCAAAACTGGAATAGTATATTGTAATGATCTTTCGTGTCTGTTCGTTCGTTCATTCGTTGGTTAGGTAGTTGCCTCATAACAATATTACGCAAAAAATACTGGCCCGATTTTCACGAAATTTAACCAAAACATTTTCTTGCGTTGATATTTGTGTTTTTCTGTTTTTTTTTCATTGTGTATTTTGTTTTTTTAGATGCAGGCATTTCCCATATACAAGTTGAGTTTAGTTTTTTTGAATAAATATTTTTTTTTATATATCGTGTGCTTTAACCTCCTTGTCTAAATAGGTTGGATGGGATAAACCATCTACAGGGGTACCTCCATGTTGGCGCCGCGCCCAGTCTACCTTTGGGCCCGATTTTCTTGTTTTAAGGACTTTCCTCTACAAAATGAGCAATTGTATAACGCATGACGTTATTCAGACATACGCGTTACAAAAATGATCAATAACATTCAAGAATTATAAAATTTCATAAGACTACAAAATGCTCATCTATAAGGCACTTTTAAGTCAAATACAATTCTATAACGTGGTTCCAGCACCACAGGACTTTGTCCCAATAAAACGGACCGTTTTTAGCACATTTTAAATAAATAGAACACAACATATTTCATTGTACTATGACTTTTTTAGGAACGTTCTGACGCATGAGCTGCAACTCATCACTACGAGAAAACATTTAATTGACCGTTCGCATGTATGAGCTGCATATCCTTCTTTCGAACAAATCCTCTCATTACAATTTTTTCCGTGTGTATGCAACACACGACTTTAACTAACCGGGGATCAGGAGATAGATCAAATAAAATTTAAGGTAAAGAATGATTATATGCACGATTTTGTTTTGCAAAAATAAATATTTAGAAATGGTTCGAAGGATCTTTAGCAAATGTTACTCGTCGACCGGAACGAATATAAACGTTCACTTCACTGCCATTCACTTGGGTATCTGGAACGGATTCCACGTTACTGTAATTAGTGCCACTACTCTCCGTTAATTCTCCCTCATTCTGTTCTGGCGCATCTAAAATTACAGGTTTATTTACAATCGATTGACTATTTGTTGGTTGCGAACAATTCTGACCCCTGTTATTAAATATATTGGGCAATTATGCTGGTTTTACCCTATCTATCGATACCGTATCCTGATGTCCATTATCTAATTTATACACTATTTCGTCGCGTTCGACAACACGCAACGGGCCTGCATAAGGCGCTTCTATGGGTTTACGAACGTGATCAATCCGGACCCACATATACGTGGCATTACGTAATTCCTTGGGTACGAACGGTTTCGGTACCGAGTGCAGATGTCCTTCGGAGGTTTGTGTGAAATCAATTTGCGACATGTTTTTTGCTAATTCAGTGACGAAGTTAGAGTTAGCTTTTGACCACAAGGATGAGACTAAGGGTTTTGGACAAAGAAAGGTTGTTCCTGTGGCTGCAGTAAACGGTGAAAACCCCGAATCATTCGGCAGAGATCTGATACCCAGAAGAACAACCGGTAGATCCATTAACCATCCCTTCCGACGAGCCATTATAGAGCTCTTCAAGGTTTTATCTGATCTTTCTACGATCCTGTTTGTGGTAGGTCGGTGTGCCGTGGTTCGCAGGCGATGAAAAGTAACGAGGACTGATAATTCCTTGAAAAGTTCGGATTCAAATTGGGCTCCTCTGTCAGTTATTACATACAAAGGAACGCCAAACCTGGAAATAAGAACATAAGAAAAGAAGGAGACTGCAAAAGACCATTCATGGCCTACACTTGGCAGCTCCTGTTCCAGTCAACACACAAAAGATTTCTTACCAGAGAAAAGTCATCAACATTGTCACCCTTTACAGGAGTTCGTCAGATCTAATCTACAATATACATAAAATGCATCCAGAGGATTATGTCCATTCATGCAACCGCAAAATAATCTCCCCACTCCTTAGAAAAATATATACATATGTACATAAAAAAGTCAGTCCCATCTAGCAGCTTCATTCATATATTTATCTAATCTATTCTTAAAACTACCCAGAGAGGAGGCTTCTATCACATGTCTAGTGAGCCTATTCTATTCATCTACCACACGATTTGTAAACCAATTCCTCCCAATCTCCTTCCTAAACCTATACTTATCAAGCTTAAACCCATTGCTACGTGTCCTGTCATGTTCACTAAGTATAAGAACCTTACCCAGATCCCCTTTATTATATCCTTTTACCCATTTGAAGACTTCAATCAATTCCCCTCTGACTCTTCTCCTTTCCAATGTATGTAGATTTAATTTTCTGAGCCTTTCACCATAAGGTAAGTTCCTTAGCCTACCAATCATCTTTGTCATCCTTCTCTGCACAGACTCAAGCAAATCAATATCCTTCCTATAATATGGTGACCAAAATTGTACTGCATAGTCTAGATGAGGCCTAACTAGCGCCAGATACAGTTTTAGGATGACTTCAGCACTCTTATTGCTTACACTCCTCCTAATGAATCCCAATATCCTATTAGCTTTATTCTTAGCATTTAGGCATTGCTTTCTAGGATGAAGGTCTGAACTTACCAAAATACCCAAGTCCCTCTCACAATCGGTCCTCCCTAAATTTCTCCCATTTAATTTATAACTATTCAGTGGATTATTTCTACCTATACTAAGTACACTACATTTGTCTATGTTAAACTTCATTTGCCATTTCTCAGCCCAATTGGACAGAATGGTGAATTCCTCCTGCATTACAACAGCATCAGAATCAGCCCTAATGGCCCTACCTAGCTTAGTATCATCAGCAAATTTACTCAGGTCACTACTTATACCTATGTCAAGATCATTAATATAAATTAAGAATAGCAAGGGACCCAAAACAGATCCTTGCGGAACTCCACTGCTAACACACACCCACTCAGATTTAACTCCATCTATACTAACTCTTTGCTGTCTGTCACCAAGCCATGACTGAATCCACCTAAATATACTGCCATCGATCCCGTGTGCTTTAACTTTGCTCAGAAGCCGTAAGTGTGGCACTCGATCAAAAGCCTTACTAAAGTCCAAGTATAAAATATCATAGTTTTCATCCTTATCTGCTGCTTCATACACCTTACTATAAAAAGACAGCAAATTAGTCAAGCAGGATTTACCCTTACTAAAGCCATGCTGTGATTCTTTTATCAACTTATGCTTATCCAAGTGATCCCTAATATTCCTTGCTATAATAGATTCCATCATTTTCCCTACCACTGATGTCAAACTTACTGGTCTGTAATTAGACATATTTGTTTTATCCCCTTTCTTAAATATAGGTATCACATTGGCTTTCTTCCATGCCACTGGCACAATGCCACTCTCCAATGATTTTCTAAAGATGCATGCTAGGGGCTCACTTAACACATCCTTACATTCTTTCAAAATTCTAGGAAAGACCTCTTCAGGACAGGGTGCTTTACTACTTTTGATTTTATCAATTTCCTTTGTCACTATCTCCTTTGTGATCAAGATATCCTTTAATTTCTCTTCATCATTACCCCGAAAGATCATTGACACCTCGGGTATATTTAAAAACTTTTAGGATCTTCCTTTGCCCTATTTGCCACTTTAATTTCATAATTTCTCCTTGCTACTCTAACTAACTTTTTAACATTTCTTGCTAGTTCATTATATCTCTGCCTTAAGTGATCCTCTCCATTTTTTATTTTCCTATAAATGCCCTTTTTAATGCCAATATAATGCTTAATTTTATCTGTCATCCATTTTGGGTCATTATTTTTAGTCCTAATCTCCTTATAAGGAATGTTAATCATCTGACCTGTAATTAATTGCTCAATTATTCTTTCATACTCCTCTTCAATTGTAATCTCTTCCTCCTGGTGATTATTGTCTCCACTAACTGATATCATTGAATCTATTCCTGAATTGATTTCATTGCCTGGTTTCTGTACAACTGCCTCCAGGTAAGTCCTTAGCCCATTATAATTTGCTCTTCTAAAGTCAGGAATTTTAACATTGTTCATGCTACTATCAATACCATTCCATTTCATCTTGAATCTAATTTCACAATGGTCACTATTACCCAAATTTCCTCCAATCTCAGTATCCTTAATAACTTCTTCCCTATTTGTCAGAACTAAATCCAGTATATTATTACCTCTAGTGGGTTCGTTAATAATCTGCCTCAGAAAATTATCTTGGACAACATTAAAAAATTCCTCAGCCTCCTGATCACCCACAAGAGCTTTCCAGTCTATATTTCTGTAATTAAAATCGCCCATTATACACACATGCTTACTTCTACATGCCCGTTCAATCTCCTGCCACAGAAGATTTGAAGCTTCCTTACTAAGATTTGGTGGTCTGTATAATAATCCTATGACAAGCTTGTTTTTACCTTCCTTTACATTTAGCCATAATGACTCTGTGTTATCATCTAATTTAATTGTACTGTTTACACAACACTGGAGATTATCTTTAATATAAATAATAACCCCTCCTCCTCTCTTCCTATTCCTATCTGTATGGAACATGTTAAAGCCCTCAATCTCAACCTCAGGTTTAAAGTGATTTCCTGCCAAATCAAGCCATGACTCTGTTATCGCAATTATATCAAAATTCTCTTCACTCGCTAATGCTCTTAAGAGATCTATCTTATTCCTTATACTCCGACCATTTGTGTAGTATATTTTTAAGTTTTTTTTATTATTCCCATCTTCATTGCATCGTGCTTTTCTATTCCTAGTTATCTGCTCATTCACTTGTGCATTAGCCCCCCTATAACGCATCAGTATGCCCTCTCCCTTAGCTATTCTTCTATCTCTGCATCCCTTCCATTTCCTACACCTGCCCTCTATTCTTGTTATTCCCTTACCTCTAACAGCTTCTAGTTTCCCACCCGTAAGGACCTAATCACACTATCCAGCTCCCCCCATAGAACCTCAACACCTGCCCGACTAAGATGGAGCCCATCCATCGCATACAACCTCCTATTCCCGTAAAACCCTCCCCAGACATCTACAAACACCAATCCTAACTCCTCGCACAGTCCTTTCACAAATTCATTCAAACCAATTGCACGCAACAACCATTCTACCCCCACATCCAATCTCGGAAGCACACCAGAAACAACACCTTTTACCCTGCCTTTACTCATCCTTTCAACTAACCTTTTATACTGCTCACGTAACTCACATGTACCCACCTTCTTTACATCATTCACTCCCATATGCGTAATCACAACTGCATCCCTCTCACACCCAGAAACCAGCCTATCATACCTCTCACAAACATCACTTACACCAGCACCCGGCAGACAAACTCTCATTCCCTTCCACTTGCTATCACTCAACTTCCTATCTAAATACCTAATCTGAGAGTCACCCATCACTAGCACCTCAGTCATTCTCCTATTCTGTCTTGGCCTAACATTACCCTCCCTCCTGCTCTCAGTCACACTACCACCCATCCTGCTTTCATCCACAATCACACCAGGCAAATCACTTTCACACTCTTCCTCTCTCAGGACATTGAATCTGTTAGTCAACCTAACAGGTTCTATGTCCCTCTCATTCACACACCTAACCTGTCCTAACTTATCTATCCTATCCATTTTCACCCACCATTCATCATCACTCACAACTTCCACACTGTTCCCAGTCCTAGCCCTATCTTCCACCCTCTTAGAACTAATCTCACCCTTCAATCGCACACTTGCATCTCTTCTCACCTCAAACACCAAATCATTCAACCTCTTACATTCCCCACTCAACCTCCTAACCTCCCCTTCCAGAAAACACACACGGCATTCAATTACATTCACTCTCCTTTCAACTCCACATGCATCACACACCACATACACACTACTTTCAAACGGCATGCTCTCACCATCTATACAAACAGCCATACTCTCAGAAATTTACTAAGGAAAAAGTTAACTCACCAAAAAAAATTCTTGCTCAGGATTGCTGCCAGTTATCTTCCCCAAAAGTATTAATCACTAATGTATTTATTACACAGTGATTGATGTATTAAGTAAATACAAGAAAAACTATACACCCAAATCAGTATTATATCCCAATCTTACAATGAGAATCAAGAGCTTCCTGCAAGACAACCTTCCAGAACAAAGCCAGACAGCCAACTGTCTAAGAAGGCTAAAGCAACTGTTGCTGCACTGATGTCTGGAATTGGTAACACTTCAATCCATCTTGTAGCTCTATTTATGTATAAAAGCAGATAGCGGTTATGAGACAGGTATGATTGCCCAGGCAGTGTGCATAGCGGTAGTGGACCAACAATGTCGATGTTCATTATTTCAAATCTGGAAGTGAGCATCCTAATGGGCAAGATTGGTGACTTGGTGTGGCGATTTACCTTAGCTGCTTGACATGAGAGCCATTATCGTGTCCAGGAACGCATGTCTCTGTCCATATTAGGCCAGAAATACCTCGTTTTCACTAATCGAAGTGATGCTTTAATATGCAGATGTTTGAAAATGGACTTTCTGCATGCTAAATGAACAAACGGTGGTGGGTATTTTGGTGTTATTTCACACCAAAGTTGAGTATTCCCGAGAAAGAGAAATGATTTTAATCCAAATTGAAACGATTTCACTTCTTCTTACCCCTATGCTGTTGCCAGAGAACGGACCTCAAACGAGCCTATTTGGGTAAATATGTAGATTATCGGCGTGAACGATGGGACGTACTATTTCGTCCGTGTTCCAAAATGTTTCACGTTTTTGGAGTACATTTAAGTTGATGGCTCGTTTGGGGGTAAACACAATGGGGAGACTACACTACGATGATCCTGAGTTTCATTAAATTGGGGGGGGGTCTGTGGGGCACAGCCCCCCAGTATATAATCCTAATTGTTTATAGAATAATAATTCGAAAAGGACTCAAACGCGCATGAATATTCCGACACAAGTGAACGATAATATTTACACACAAGTTTTTTTTTTCAGCCGGGCCGCTAATCTACATATTTACCCCTATTTGGACTGAATGGACATTCTGAGATAGGCAGTCAGCAACTACATTGTCTTCATCACTTACGTACGCCAGGTTATTGACATATTCTAAAATCACAGTTCAGTTACGTTGTTGTCTGTCTGTTTTTGCACGTAGTGGCGAGGAGAAAGCAGAAACTAATGGCCTGTATTCCGTACATAATGTCATTTGTCGACCTTCGATCTTGTGTCTGAAATGAGTCACAGCAAGATAAGCAGCCAGGAGTTCCCTGTCATAAGTAGAGTATACTTGCTCTGTTTTGCTCAACTTGCTGGCAAAGAATACCACTGGCTGGGGAGACCCATTTACCATTTGAGGAAACGCAGCACCAACTGCAAATTGAGAACTTTCTGTCATCAATTGGTCCCGTGCTAATTTGTTAGCCGGTGACGTAACTTGACTGAGTTTGCCAGGGCTTCATTGGTAGCATTAAACGCTTCCCGTGCAACATCATTCCAGACAAGCCTTTGAGTCTTAGGTTGAAGTTGTGCGAGTTCAGTCAGAGGAGATACAATTGCAGCAAAATTAGGCACCATCCGTCTGTAATAGCCTGACATGCCCAAATATCGACGAAGTCCCTTATAGGCCGTCAGTATGGGCATTTCGCAGCTGAGGCATGGTGGCCTAATAAGTCAATCTCCTCTTTCATGAAATCGCACTTTTTCATCGAAATACGTAGATTGTTCTCTGATAATACCTTAAAGACTTGGTTCAGGTGTTCAATATTTTCATTTGTATTCTCTGAGAAAATTAAAATGTTGATATAAACAGAAACAAATTCCAAGCCACAAAATAAATTATCTATATGGCATTGAAACGTGCAGCTTGCATTTTTAAGACCGAAAGGTAATCTTAAAAATTCCCAGAGCCCAAATGGCGTTGAGACAGCAATTTTTTCAATGTTTGCTTGATTCTTCGGAATTTGGTGGTATGCTTGAACTAAATCTAGGCAGGAGAAAACTGTTCTCCCACAAGATGGTCAACCGGGCTTTGGATTCTTAGCATGGGATAAGGGTTCAGTTTTGTTATGGTGTTCAGGGATCGAAAATCACCCACAACTCTATATTCGCCTAGGGTTTTCTTTTGCACTATATGAATGGGTGAAGCCCACGGTGAGTTTGATTGATGCATCACACCTTCTTTCAACAGAGCTTTGAATGCTGCTTTGGCAATTTGCAATTTGTTCATTGAAAGTGGTCTTGGGCGGGCGAAAGTTGGTGGAGTGCTATCAGTCTCAATAGTATGTACAACAGAGTTAGGTTGGTGAGAACTAACATCTACAAACTTTGGGTTGTATATAGATTCATATTTTCGTAACACTGCCCTGCAATTGGTTAGGAGATGGGAGAGATCATTAATACTTAATGATATCACAGGTGGACTTGACTGCTTAACTTTGGATATGAGCCTAGTCTGGTTATCAATAAGGATACCACAAGCACAATTCACTAAAAGATCAAAATGATCAAGAAAATTGGCTCCTAATGATGGCGAAGTAGTATCTGCAACTACGAACATCCACTTAAATGAACAACGCAGACTAGGGATAACTATATCTTATTGTGTGCTCTTATTTTTCCCGCATTAGCAGTAGCGATGTTCACACTCGAATTATGCATTTCACAAAATTGCACAAGATTAAATAAAATTCTGGATACGCTCGTACCTGTATCTATTAAAAATTCACTTTTCTCCTAATTGAGTTTGGCAGCAACATTGACTTAAGTCGGCACGTCGTTTGTCGCATTTACTACCGCCAGTCGTTCTTGTTTTCCGAGGCTGCTGGGGACTATGGTCTGGATGATTGTTGTATCTATACGTTTTCACTTCACTTTGGCCATCTGCACCACCGTTTACAAAATTTAGCATTTGACCCAAAGTACAAATGTGAATCCTGCACAATAGGCTTTTGGTTATTACGGAACGGTCGTAACCCTAATTAATGGTAAAATTTTGTATTATCACTATTATTTTGGTACAGCACAAAATTTGATCCATTACCATTGGGGTACTCACCGATGGGCACTTTTCGCCTTCCATTTCTATATTGCACATTATTAATTGGATTATTACACCTATCATTTACACAGAGCACTTACATCAGGAAAAGATATGGCACCACTTTCACTTGTTTCCCTATTATTTACACTAAAACACTCTGACTTGTAAATGGCATTAGCTCATCTGCCAGTTTCCCTAATTGGGTGAGAGAGTTTAATTTTTCTGCATGGCGATGTTCAGAGTTAAGGACTGGATGAACTTGTGTCTCTATGCTGCCGAGAGACGCCCTTTGGGTTTATGGCTTGAAACCAACCAAACGGTGCTTAGATGCAGCTATAAAGGCAAATAATGTGCTATCAAGAGAAGCTTGTGTGGAGATCTCATTGAAGTATATAAAATCCTGACAGGGAAGGAGAAGTTTGAAAAGACAATTTTTCACTCTAGCAATGTCAACACATCTTTACCTTGATGAGGGTCTTCAATCCCTCACCAGTCGCTGCTACATCTTCCAACCAGTAGGGCAGGAATAAGACAAGGCAAGCAAAAAGGTTGGCTAATTACAGATTCAGAACAAAACCACAATGGAAAATGAACTAAACAAACTCATAAAGTAGGGGGTCCAAGAAACACTTCAACTTTCCGCTTAAAAACAACCGAACTTGCACTGACAAAATTATTTGGGAGAGAATTCCGGAGATTAACAACACATTTAGAGAAAAAGCGAGTGCCAGCATCCATATTTGAGTGGAGTAGAAGGATTTTTTTTGCTGTGACCATGGGTTCTGTTGTCTCAGCCATACCATCAATATTCCTCATCCATCTCCTCTGAACACTTTCTAATATGTTTAAATCATTTATATATACAGCTGACCTGCATAGAGTGGACTGCAAAATGTTGCAAGTAAGATTAGCTGCCCTATTAGTGATATTCTGAATGTGGAGATGCAACCAAGAATGAATGTTATCTGTCCCAAATGCCTTACTAATATTTAACTCCAATATAAGCCATTTAATTATTTCCCTGTTATCTTATCTGGACAGGTTCCACCAGAGAGGAACCCCATAAGTACCTACACACCAGCAGAATGAAAGTTAAGAATTTGCTTATTGTATTAAAACTTAAGAGCATCTCCTGGGTGTGTTGATTGCACTAAGTAATGACAAGATTATAGTATTATAATTAGGATAGTTAATTATGAATATTACATGTGAATACATTGTTATTACTGTATAGGGGGTAATATTTATATAGATTTTAACCGAGGTGCTCTGCTAGTTTACTCTTAAATACAATTAAGGATGGCAACAGGATAACTCTTACTGAGAAATATTGCTTGCATAATTCTGTGTTGCTGTGGAGCAGGAATATTCTATGCGAATTACCACAGGTCCTACAGGATGTCATGCACAGAGAAGAGACGGGAGGCATAGTCAAGATGCGAAAGTCCAACAATTTACTTATTCCATCATTGTTGCCCACATATCCAGTGTGCTCCCAATAAGGGGTGCATCGATTTGCCTTCCTGGCCGTCGTGCTGATAGGACTCAGTGCCCTGTCCAGCTCCAGCTTAGCCTCTTCTCCTTCTTTCAGACAGCCTGTATTTCTCCCCTATTTCCTCACTTTCCTTACAACCTCTCCCACAGCTTTCTCTGGTCGGCCTCTATTTTTACAGGCTAGATGCTGACCTTCTCAGCCAACTATTCCGGATCCGAGCTGAGGGGAAAGGGGACAATGATCCCTCACCCCTGAGCTCCAGTTTGGGATGGTGGGTTTTTAACAACCTGTTTCATGTCCACCCATACCTTCCTCACATCGCCTTTTCCTCTCACTTCACATTCTATCAATTTTATGCCGTCCCAAGGTGGAGCTGCTATCTTGAAGGGCTGCCAGGTCACCAGGCGGGAGGGGTGGCCTTAAATGGCGCCTCATATGCACCCCTTGCAGCTCCACAGAAAAATGGTGGTTCCCCCACCCCTGTGCTCTCACAGGGGACCCTCCAAATCTCTTTAACCGGAGATGAGGCTTACTCCTCTCCTTTGCCAATGGGTGTAGGGGACTCACCTTCACCCCCTGGAGGTGCTTTCGGGGACCTCCCTCTTTCCAATGGCAGTCCCCCCTTTACTTTCCAAGGGGACTGCCAAAAAACCCAGCAGGCAGCCCATAGCCGACTGCGTCCCATTGAAGCGGCTCGGTAGGGCAAACTCCCTTAGGGGGGAGAGGGAAGCCAGGCCCCTTCGGTCGCTTCCCTCAAAAGACCTGCTGGCTTGAATCTTAAACCTAGTGGGGGTCATGGCCTGTGCCTCCCCATATTTGACTAGTGAAACTGCTGCCAATGGAACCTGGGGAGGGGGGGGGATGACCAAATGGAGGCAACCCCCCCCCCAGCCTCAGACTGTAGGGCCTTCCATGGGGCGAATCCGGGTTTGGTGCCAAGCACTGAACTCTAGTCTGCCCCTATGCAAGGTCCTCTTCAAACAGCTCGGGTCTCCAAGCTCCAAGGCAGTACAAGGAGGGGAGGGATCTCTTCCTCTGGCTGGTGCCCCCTGCAACTGCCAGGACCTTCTCCATCTCAGAGAAGGACCTTGCTGAGGCTGGTCCATCCGGCCTGGGGGCTCCTGCCAGTGCAGGGGAGAAGCAGGTTCATTCCTCACCCTCCTCTCCTAAAAAGAAAAAGACTCAGGGCTCCTCTCCCTCTGCAGGGGCTGTGGGGACAGATTGGTCTGCTACCACTTTGGTAAGTGACCAAGCCAAGATCAGCACATCTGGCCCCTTTGCCCCCCTCCCTCCCATAGGGTGCGGAGCCCCTGACTAAGACCAAATGTGCTAGTGTGCAGGGCTGAGCCTCGCTTACATTGGGGCCCCACATTCAGAGACTACCCTGTATTTTTGAGCCCGCTGGCTTCAAACGCAATATGATCTATCAGAGGAGAGCTATAGCTAGTGTGATTGGTAGAGAGCTGAAGGTGACCCATTTCTTGGACAGAGCTTTTTGGCGAATGTGTCAAATCCCTCCGGGGCAGCCATGATTAGTACCCTTCGGACACTTGATGGCAGCACACCTGTGAGTGTGACGCCGCACTCTACCATGAACTTCGTGTAAGGAGTAGTTTATGTGAGGGAACTCATGGACTACTCCATAGATGACATCACCTTAAAGCTGGCCAACCATGAGGCGGTCAAGGTTGAACATGCGATGAGTAAACAGGGAGGGGCCTCAAGATCCACCCCTACACTCTTTGTCACGTTCAACTGTGACAAGCTCCCTGAGTCAGTGCGTGCCATTTGATATCGCTACCGTGTGAAGGCAATTTGTGTTACTGCCACCGCTTCGGCCATACTAATCGCTCCTCTCGATGTGCAAAGTCGTGGTTACTCGAAACCTGTGTAAGTTGCTCCAAGGCCACACACGATAAGTCCAAATCGTGTGTGGCCAAGTGTGTCAATTGTGGAGAGCCGCACCCCGTTTCTTCGAAGCAATGTGGTGCCTATCTACTTGAGAAGGAAATCCTGGCTGTTCAGGCTCAGGATTGTCTCTCATTTCGCGAGGCTAAGTACTTGGTCCTGGCGTGCCCGGCGCTACCTGGGACGTCCTATGCCTCACTGTTGAAAAAGACACCCTCTGCTCCTGGCCCCTCCGGGCCTACGAGTACAGTCGTTTCTGCACCCATTCCAAACTCTTCTGCAGGTTCTACCCACCCTGGGCACTCCCCTGGTAAAGCTGGCAGCACAAAGGGTCCACACCCAGCCCCGTTTCCCGTAATGGTCTACAGCTACGTGCCTCCACCGAGTCGTTAGACTCACAGGAGGTAGCACCCCTGAAGTTGGTCACCAGGCCATCTTCCGGGGTTCCTAAAGCTGCCCTGAAAGGAGGACATTAACATGGAAGTTTTGGCTCCTTCACCCATGCCCAGTGGTGGGCTGGGCGGCTCAGAGACTGTAGATCCTCAAAAAGAGTCCCCTTCCCCCTACAAAGCTGCCTCACCCACCTAAAATTTCGAGGTGGGGAGAGGAAAAGACTTGCATGGTGAGCCCAACCTCACCCAATAAGTCCTCGAAGGTGACAGTACATTGTTCGGCCAACAGCGCCCTGGAGTTCTCCCTCCGGGAAGCGTACTACCATTCCTGTGAGGGAATCACTACATATTTTCCATTGCTTTCCTGACAGTCAATTCCTGAACCAAGTGTCATCATTTGAAAGAACTACAGGGTTATTCAAAAAGAATGAACTGATTTTATGATGCATGGCTTCATTTTTCAAGCATCACTATAGAATGAGTCAGTGACTATTTGGAAGAGGACTTTTCTAAGTTTTCAATGGCTGTTACAGCGGCGCTGTAATTGCATTATTCCTCCGACAATGTTAAGTTTTTTGTTCATCCTTGGAATAGGGAGTCCTCAGCAAAAAGGCGTTCTGCATTCTCAAGTTTGCAAAAACAAATCTGGTTGTCATGATGCAGCGTGCTTTTCAAAGGCGATTCAACATTAATGAGCCCTCTCCTAAGAAAATTTGATGGTGGTTTCAACAGTTTCAAGAGAGTGGGTGTCTGTGTAAAGGAAAAAGCCCAGGACGATCACGAGTTGCGGCGGAACAAGTGGCAAGAATCTGTGCTGTGTTTGAGGGGAGCCTATGGAAGTCCTCAAATTGAGCTATCCGTGAGCTTGTGATCCCTCAATCCACTATCTGGCGTGTGCTAAGAAGATCTATATTTGAAACCATACAGACTATGCCTCGTTCAGGCACTTATCAAAGACGACAAGAGGAAGTGGATGGAATTGTGCAATTTGATGCTAGAAGATGAAACCTTCATTTCACTTGCGCAATGCAGTCAATCATAACAATGTGCGTATTTGGGGAACAGAGCACCCACATGAAACAGTTGAGCATGAAAGAAATTCCCTTAAGGTGAACATCTTCTGTACTGTGTCTCAGGATAAGGTTTATGGTCCCTTTTTCTTTGAATGAGACACTGTTACAGGTCAAACATATCTCGATATGCTCCGAAACTAGCTCTTCATAGGATTGTGTCAGATCATGCATCTACAATATACAATTTAAACAATCCATAGGATTGTGTCAGATCATGCATCTACAATATACAATTTAAACAATCCATAGGATTGTGTCAGATCATGCATCTACAATATACAATTTAAACAATCCATAGGATTGTGTCAGATCATGCATCTACCATATACACTGCACCATCCGCATCATCACAAAGACTCATCAAAATCAATCATAATATACAATAATAAAAAACTGCATCCACAGGAATGAGTTTAGAATCCCTCCCCCTTCCCAAGTTAACCCTCCCTCCCCATATAATCATCTAATTGAAAACATTCAAGTTTGGACTATCTATCTACTGTCTCATGTGGCAAACTATTCCAGTAATCTACCACTCTATTGGTGAAAAAGTATTTTCTAACATCCAACCTGCACCTCTGTTTTTTAATTTTTAAGTGGTGACACCTAGTCCTATTACTACCTTCCAACTCAAATAACTTGCTAAAATCCAACTTATCCATTCCAGAACAGATTTTAAAAAGCTTAATCATATCTCTCCTCACACATCTTCTTTAAAATGAGAAAATATTTAATACCCTCAGGCTATCTTGATATTCAAGGTGCTTCAGGAAAGGTATTATTTTTGTTGCCCTCCTTTGTACTGACTCTAGCTGTTTGATATCATGTCTAAAATGTGGTGACCATGCTTGTATACAGTACTCTAAATGTGACCTGACATACAAGTTGTAGAGTTTAAGGATAACCTCTTTACTCTTGTAGCTAACATACCTCTTAATGTATCCTAGCACCCTATTTGTTCTATTTTTTGCCTTAATGCACTACTTTGAAAACTTCAGTGACCTATCTACTACTACACCTAAGTCCTCATCCTCAACTGAATTTAGCTAATGCCCATTCCATTTCATAGCTAAGTTTCCTATTATCCCTTCCCATGTTAATAACTTTGCATTTTTTAATGTTAAAACTCATCTGCCACTTCTGAGCCCAAGCTAATAACTTATTCAAGTCACTCTGCACTTGCAAGCTACCCTCAACTTCCTTTACTACAGCTGCCAATTTAGTAGTGTCATGAGCAAAAATTGACACTTTGCTATTTACACCCTCCCCAAGATCATTTATATAAACTATGAATAATAAAAGGCCTAGAATGGATCCCTGAGATACACCACTGATAACGTCCCTCCACTTTGACCTCACCCCATTCAGTACAACTCTCTGTTTCCTGTCTTTCAGCCATTCAGTTATCCAATTCAAAACTTTACTACATATCCCATGCACTTTTAATTTGTGAACTAGTCTCCTATGTGGAACCTTATCAAAAGTTTTGCTAAAATCTAAGTAAATTACATCAACATTCTCTCCCTTATCTAATTGTTTTGTTCCATAATCAGTAAAATCCTGTACATTTTTTAAACACGATCTAACTCTTCTAAACCCATGTTGAGCATCATTTATTAACCTACCACTCTCTAGACAGTGAGAAATCCCCTTCTTAACTATCTTCTCAAGAATTTTACAAACTATAGAAGTTAAGCTTACCGGCCTAAAGTTATTCCGGTCCTCTTTACTTCCCTTTTTAAAAACTGGCACTACATTCGCTAATTTCCAATCATAAGGTATTTCTCCAAACTAGTGATCTAGTATATATCTTCTCAAGAGCTACTGCAATACTATCTACACCTTCTTTGAGTAACATAGAATGAATGTTCTCTGGGCCAGATGACTTACTAGTATTTAACTCCAATTATTTCCCTGTTCACATTAATGGTATTCAACACTACTTCTCTTGACCTAAAATTATCATTAATTAATCTATCTAGAATCTCTTCTGTAAATACTGAGGAAAAATGATCATTAAGAACATCTACTATTTCCTCATCAAATTCTTTCAAAACGGCTTGATATCTAATAGGCCTTATTTTATCACTTGATTTGTTATTAATTCTATAATAGCTAAAGAATTTTCTTGGATCTTTATTATTATTTTGAGCTAAATTAATTTCTGCCGTCCTTTTGCTCTTCTTGATAATCTTATTTAGCTCATTTCTGGTTGAGCTATAAGTATTTAAATGTCCAAAGTACTTTCTCTCTATAATCTCTAGTCTTCTATTTTCTTAACAGAAATTTTCCTAGCTATCCAGTGCTAGGAAATCAAATCAAATTCTAATCGATAAATAAACCTTTAAAATCTATATATTTTCAAACTCGAATCTGAAAAAAAAATTTAAACTGAATAACTTTTGGAAACTCGAATCAAAATTTAATCTTGAACCAAAAGAATTAAAAAACTCAATTTCGAACTTGAATTGATTATAAATATAAGTTTGAAGCGAAAACACCGAGTATCATTAATAAAATAATTTAAAAATTCCAAGAAATAACTGATTTGACTTGTGAATAGTTAGGTAAATGTATATTTTAATCTTTTGTCCTAATCCTAGTCCTAATCTTGTTTTGCTAATCACAGAATGACCCAAAGCTAAACCTTTCTTCTGTTATGAATTTTTAAATTCCTAAGAGATTTTGAATTTAAATTTATGACAAATATATTCACCATATGGCTGTCAAGTTTGTTTTTAAAATGAGCTTAAATTGTTCTTATAAGATATTATTTGTATTCTCTATGTTTATTGCATAATATTTCAATATAATAATGAAAATTTGTAATATATACCTTATTAGTTTTTTGGCACAATGTTTTAATGTACAATGTTTAAAAATGCTTTGTGGGTTCTGTATTTTTATTGCATAATATTTCAATAGAGAAAAAAATGTAGTATCCCATTAAAAACTTGCATTTGACTGCATTTTTTTCATCCTTACATACAGTTCCCATGCATTGGGACTTTGCAAATATTTTGCCCATTAATTTCAATAGAAAAGTACACAGTCAATTTGGGCATCTGATACATATGGATAGCTATAGTAAACAAGAAATAACACAATAAATAACAAATTTACCTTAACTCAAGGAAAATTGTAATAGAAGGGGATAAAGTTTTAGGTTACTTTGTTATAAATTATATTTTACAAGAAAAAAAGCATATAGAACTCTGAAATAATATTTAAGCATTTGAAATGCAGGCTGAACTCAAATTCAAATCGAATTTGAATCCAAATCCATATAAAAAGATTGAAAAGCCGCAAAATTTGAATTGGGGGAAAAAAAATATAGAGAACTCGAATCAAAATCTGAATTGATATTTTTAAAAATGGCAAACTTAAATTGAAACGATATTCATTTCAGTTCCCAACCCTGCTTTTCCTGATTCCACCACAATGGCTTCCTACATTTCTTCCTAATAGCCTTCATTAGAATATACTGCTCCTGGACTATGTTTAATATAGTCTTAAAGTGTCCCACATCTCATACGTATTCTTTCACCTGAATTCTATATCCCAAATTTCAGAGTTTGTTAATGTTCTACCTCTCACTATTCCCAAGTTAAAACGAACCATCTGATGATTACTATTTCCCAATTCCTGAACCAAATGATCTTTGAAAGAACCAGATCTAATATCTTGGCACCCCTATGCTGACGGGACTCAGCACCCCGTCCGGCCTCAGCTTAGCCTCTCTTCCTTCCTTCAGAACACTTGTTTCCTCTCTTTTCATACAACCTCTCCCACAACTTTCTCTGGTCAGCCTCTAATTTCACAGGGTAGATGCTGACCTTCTTCTCGGCCAACCGTCCTGGATCGGGGCTGAGGGGGGAGGGGACAATGTTCCCTAACCCCTGAGCTCCGGTCTGGGGTGGTTGGTTTTTAACAATCTGCTTCATCCCCACCCATACCTTCCTCACATCCCTTTTCCTCTCGTCTTCAAAATCTATCTTTTTTACGCCGTGTCTAAGGTGGAGCCGCCATGCCGATGGACTGCCAGGCCACCAGGCGGGAGGGGTGGTCCCAAATGGCGGCGCCTGGCTCTGCCGGGCGTGCAAGCACCTCTTGCAGTGCGGGCAACTGTGAGAGGAGGTGAGCTGTTGCGTCCCGTGTAAATAAGAGGGTCACCATGCCCAATGATGAGTATGAAAAAAAAACCCAACCCCCAACTTCCCCAAGAACATCAAAGGAGCCGCCCTCGGGCAGCTCCACCAAAAAAATGGAGGCCCCCCCCCTTGTGCTTGCGCAGGGGACCCTCCATACTTCTTTTACTGGAGAGGAGGCTTACTCCTCTCCTACACCTACGGGTGTAGGGGACTCCCCCTCACTCCCTTCTCTGGAGGTGCTTTCGGGCACCTCCCTATTTCCAGCGGCAGTCCTCCTTTTCTTTCTAAGGGGACTGCCAAGGAAGCCAGCAGGCAGCCCATTGCCGACCGCCCCTCGTGTAAGCGGCTCGGTAGGGCAAACCCCCTTAGGGGGGAGAGGGAAGCCAGGCCCCTTCGGTCGCTTCCCTCAAAAGACCTGCTGGACAGGATATTAAACCTTGCCGGGGTTAAGGCTTGTGCCTCCACACAAATGACTCTTGACGCTGCCAAGGGGACCTTCGATGTCCTGGGAGGGGATGGCCAACTGGAGGCCCCTCCTGTGATAGACATGGTCCTTGAGGAAACCCAGCCTCAGAGGGTAGGGCCTTCCATGAGGAGGAATCCGGGCTCAGGCGCCAAGCACCGAACCCGAGTCCGCCCCTATGCAAGGCCCCCTCAAACGGCCACCGAGTCGTTAGACTCACAGGAGGCAACACCCCTGAAGATGGTCGCTAGGCCATCTCCCAGGGTTCCTAAAGCTGTTCCCCGAAAGGAGGACAGCAACAAAGGAGCTTCGGCCCCTTCGCCCACGCCCGGAGGTGGAGCCAGTGGCTCGGAGACGGTGGTTCCTCGAAAAGAGGGCCCCCCGCCTCCCAAGCCGCAACGCCCGCCTAAGGTTTCGAGGTGGAGGGAGGAAAAGACTCGCATGGCGAGCCCAACCTATGGAATTGCTGTGGACTCCGGGGCAACTGGGAGGAGCTGCGGAGGCTCGTCTCGTCCCGTTCCCCATTAGCTATTTTTTTGCAGGAGACCATGCTAGGCACGTGCCCGCTGCCTGCCCTCCCGGGGTATAAGGGTCTTGCGACCCCACCACCGCGGGATGCGCGGTTTACACCCGGCATGATGTCTCTGTTCTTCCTCTCTCTTTAGATACCTCCTTTCAGGCAGTGGCTGTGCAGCTGCACCTGGATAGGAGGTATACTATCATTTCTGCGTACATTCCACCGTCAGCTGACTTCGACGCGGGGGACTTCCGCCGCGTTGTGGCACGGTTGCCGAGGCCCTATCTCTTGCTTGGAGATCTGAATGGCAGGCATCCTCTCTGGGGAGATTACTCCATAAATCCCAGGGGACAAGTCCTTGCCGATCTGATCGAAGAGCTTGAGATGGGTGTCCTAAACGTGGATGAGTTTACGCATCACTGTCCGAGAACCGCTTCATTTTCTTGCCTTGACCTATCTTTGTGCTCATCGGATGCACAGCCTGATTTTGATTGGGGGGTGGTCGATGACCTCCATGGTAGTGATCACTTTCCCATTCAAATATCATTTTCAGGGCAACTGTGGCCTGAGAGCCCACCTCGGTGGTGCTTGGCGCGGTGGCCTGCATTTCAGGAAATGACTGAATTCTCTATCTCAGTCGAGGAGTTTAGGTCGGTAGATGAGGCAGTTGAGTTCTCCGGCAACCTCATCGCCGTGGGCCTGACTACTATTACTCGGACGTCTGGCCGTTTTGCACGCCGACCACTCCCATGGTGGTCGGCCGAGTGTGAGACGGCCCTCAAACAGAAGCGTTATGCCTACATGCGCTATAAGCGCCGCCCGAACGATTTCACTGTCGCTGAATTTCGTCGGGCTAGGGCTAGGTTCGGTATATTTCGAAGCACGCCCGCCGCTCTTCTTGGCGGGCATACGTGTCTTCACTTAACGGGAAGACCCCTTTAGCTGAGGTGTGGAAGCGTGTCAAAAGGATTCGGGGCAAGTTCTCGCAGGACCCCCCTCCCGTTGTCCAGGAGAATGGGACCGCAATCTCGGACCCCGCGTCCGTGGCGGAATCCTTAGCGACCGCTTTTTCCGCATAATCTAGCCGTGATGCTGCTCCGCCAGCATTCAATGCACGTCGTGATGTCGCGGAAGGCCGCCGGCTGGACTTTACCTCCAGAGGCGGAGAACCCTTCAACGACAAGTTTACTGTGAGTGAGTTGCGTTCCGCTCTCGCTTCGTGCGCGGACACCGCCCATGGTCCGGACGATGTCCCGTACGCCATGCTTCGATACCTGGGTGAGCGAGGCATGGCCTTTCTGTTAGATTTGTTCAACAGGATCTGGGTGGAAGGTCTTCTCCCAGACTCCTGGCGAATCGCTACTGTGCTCGCCTTTCGCAAGCCGGGAAGAGATCACTCTACTCCGACCGGTTTCCGCCCAATCTCTCTAACCTCTTGCGTGTGCAAGTTGATGGAGAAATTGGTAAATGTTAGATTAGCCGTTTTCCTGGACAGCGGAGGCCATCTGTCTTCTGCACAGTGCGGCTTCCGTAAGTTCCACTCCACGTCGGATGCTCTGCTCCGACTGGAAAATGCCGTCTGCGAGGCTTTCCTTCGTAGACAGCACTACGCCATGGTGTTTTTTGATCTGGAGAAGGCCTATGATACCGCATGGCGATACGGTATCATGGAGACTCTCCACACGATGGGGGCGAGGGGACGCCTCCCAATGTTTATATGTGAATTTTTGCGAGATCGTCGATTCCGCGTATGGGTGGGGGGAGCCCTCTCCGGCCCAAAGGAGCAGGAAGAGGGTGTCCCGCAGGGAAGTGTCCTCAGTGTCACACTCTTTGCCCTGAGCATCAACGGCATCACCTCGGTGCTGCCGGAAGATGTTCTCGCTACGCTCTACGTGGACGACCTTTCAATCTCTTTTGGCGCGGCCCAGATGCCAACTCTGGAGCGTCGACTCCAACAGGCATTGAACCGCGTCTCTCGCTATGCCGAAGCGCACAGGTTTCGGTTTTCTTTGGCCAAGACCAAGCTGGTGCACTTCTGCCGCCATCCACGGCTTCACCCCGACCCAGATTTGTTTCTTCATGGGGGTGCGCCTGGATGTGGTTGAGTCACACCGTTTCCTTGGTCTTGTATTCGACCGACGCCTCACCTGGGAGGCTCATATTCGCAGCCTTAGGGTCTCTTGTACCCGCGCCATGGTCATTCTCCGTTCCGTGACGTTCAGCGCTTGGGGCGCTGATAGGGCTACTGCCTTACTTTTTTATCGATCCTTTGTTCGCTCGAAGCTCGACTACGGATGCGAGTTTTATGCATCCGCAGCCGAGCGTTTATTGCGGAAGGTGGATTCGATCCACCACACCGGCCTTCGCCTTGCGACCGGTGCCTTCCGCACTTCCCCCATTGAGAGCCTGTTGGTCGATGCTGGGGAGATGCCACTCGCTCTGCGCCGCGTGCAGTGCATCACTCGCCTGTACGCGCGAGCCCGGTGCCTCCCTCAGTCGCCAACAGCTCTCTCACTGCATCCGCAGCTGATCTCGATGGTGCCTATGCCGCCGAGAGACGCGAGTCATACCCTAAGCCCTTTGGGTTTAGGGCCAGGAAACTCCTTCGAGAGGTAGATATAGCTCTCGTGCCGGTGGCGCCCCTGGTTCTGCCCAGGACGCCACCCTGGAGGGTACCACATTTGGCTATTTGTCGCCACGCCTCTGCTCCCAAAGCTTGTACTGCGCCGGGAGTATTGCGTTCGACCTTTTTGGAGCACACATCGTGTCACGCTGGTACCGTGCCAGTGTATACGGATGGCTCCAAGTCCCAAGAGGGGCTCGGCTTCCACGCCGTATCCCCTCTGTTTGAAGTCAGCGGGGCTCTACCAGGCGCTGCGTCTGTCTTCACGGCCGAGCTGGTGGCAATACACTACTCGGTACGGGAGGTTACGCGACGTGCCCGGTTCGGAGACCGGATTGTGATCTATAGCGACTCACAAAGCGCCCTGAGTGCTCTCGGGGCATTGGAATCTCTGCATCCCCTGGTTCGCGAAATCCGTGACGCCACGGTTTTGGCGAGCCGGGCAGATGTCGAGATTATCTTCTGCTTGGTTCCTGGACATGTAGGAATTGCGAGGAATGAGGGCGCCAAAGAGTCCGCCAGGACTCTGCGACCGGACCAGCGTTTCGCTCTTCCTCACACTGACTACATGGCAGGAATACGGGCAGCTCTTCGGACTGCTTGGCAAAGAAGATGGGAGATGGTCGAAGGGAACTTAAAGTTGCGTGCCATTGCGCCGCGACTGTTCCCATGGACCTATCCCCCAATGCCGCGGTGGCTTCAGGTTGCTTTCTGTCGTCTCCGAATCGGCCACACTCGTGTGACGAATCGCTATTTGATGGAGCGCTCGCCTGCGCCCTATTACAACGACTGTGTCGTCCCCCAGACTGTTCGGCACATTCTTGTCGAATGTCCCAGCCTGGGTGATCTTCGCGCACGACACCTGTCCCGGTACCAGGATGGGCGGGGTCGCTACCGCCTGTCCCTTGTACTCGGGACGAGTGCGTGTACTTTGACTGGTGGACTTATTGACTTTTGGGGGGAGGCCGGCCTTCTCCCTTTCATTTAACCCGGTTTAATTGTTTTTGTTATTGCTTTGTTATTGTTATTTCTTTTTATTGTTTCCTGTTCAATTTTTTAAAGTAGCCTAGAACTAGGCTGTTTGTTTACGGCAACATGCCTTAGTCGGCAGTCTCCAGATAGCCCCTTAATTAAAAAAAAAATAAATAAATCTTGGCACCCCTTGTTGGTTTATTAACAAATTGAGTTAAAAAATTATCCTCAAAGCATTCTATAAACTTACAACTTGCTCTATCTCTCCCTATCATATTTTCCCACTCCACATAATTTAAATTAAAGTCACCAAGAATAACTGTATCTACTTCACATCCTTTACTAATTTCCCTGATCATTAGCTCATCAATACAATCAGTCTGTTCAGGTGGTCTGTAAAAGGCTCCCAAGAGTATTATCCTATTTTTACTGACCCTAATATCTATCCACAGTGACTCGACTTCTCCTTGCTTTATATAATTATTGGGGCATTCTCTATGAGATCAACCAGAAAAATTGCAAAATAACATCCTCATCTCCCAGATTTTGCTGAAATTTGGTTTATAGGAAGTTTTTGGACCCTAAACACATTTCTGAAATTTTAAGGTCAATCCAACCAACAGTTCAGGAGCTATGACTGCGGGTATTTTGAGGTCACACGCGAGGCCACTAACATTTGGTGACCCATAACTAGGGTAATAATGGTCATTATATAAAAGTATATATATTTAGAATAAGAAAAAGGCAAGGAATCCAAATATGAAAGTTTTAGAACTCTAGGTTGAAAAATAAAAAATCATACATTTCCTAAAATTTGACGTCAAGATTTGACCTCTGGTGTATCAAAATTGAAAAAAATTTATAAATGAGAAAAATGAAGGCATATGCCTATTAGAATCAGTAAAAAAAAAAGAAGTTTATGCTAGTATTTTTCAAGTAATTAACACACAAGTGAGCATTATATTTTTAATTTGTCCCTCAATTTTACATATTTTTCACACTTAAGCTCTTAAAGTGACCCATAGAAATTGAAATTATAATCTTTTTTTGCATAGAAAAAACAGTCCAAGGTCTTGGCTATTAAAAACAATCATAAAAAAGTTTATGCTATTACTTTACATGTAACTAACTTATGTTGACACCATATTTATAAATTACAGGTCAATTTAGGAATTTATTTTAGCTATCAGTTTGACTTGACCTAAATCTCCAAGAATAAAAAAAAATGATATTTCACTGATAATCCTCACTAACAAAATAATTACAATAATGATATGAAAGACCTGTTAATCTAATACAATTTTTGCATATTTGATACTTTCATCAATTTCTTTCTGAGGAAAAATATATTTAATTCTGGTGCCTCCCCTTACTGTAGGACAACTCATGACAGTTAATATATGATGTCCTGGCACTGCACATGAATCCTTATTTGATGGATAATGATATGCACTTGCTCCTGATGACCCAGATGGATGTAAAAAGTTCACTGTGTAATCATCAAATTCCTTGCAATATTCCTCCACAATTCCATACCAAACTTGCCTGTCATAAATGCAGCTAACATACTTTCCTGGTTTGACACATTTTAGGTTATCAACCATTGCAGGTTCATTAGTAATATGACTTTTCATTATTATTTTCTCTTTTCCAATGCCACTTTAAATGAGATACACCGTCAGTTCTCCCTTGCTTATGGGAACAAATCTATGATATTTCAGATTTCCCAGAATAGCCCTACTGTCCTTGAATCGATGTTCTAACTGTTGTTCTGCCCTTTCAAATCAGATGTAGTTACAAAGAAAATTTTTGTCTTGCTCAAATTTTCTTCATAAAACTGAAACATGTCTTATGGTGTAAGAATTTGCCTCTCTCTAGTTCTCTGCAAACTGGCACGAGCAGTATCTCTCTTCACTGTTCCCCCAATCCCCAATCCCATCACATGCATTTTTGCCATGCGATGTAGCAAAGAAGTGCCATTCACAAGACAAACCAAAATCCTCTTCATGGTAACAGAGATTTGTGAAGTTGTATCTGTTCTTATATTGGCCAGCATATCCATCCGAAAAATAGTACCCATTCTTTAGTTGTAGGCATCTGAATTTAACATAGTTCATAAGCTTTATTATAAATGAGTAAACCATTAGTGTTGTGTTTTAGTGATGGTGATAAGAAACAGACACTAAAATGGTTAAGTTCCTGGTCTGCAGATGATCTATAATAGATAACAAAGGGTGAACTGTACATTGTGAATTGTCCCAGTGTAATCCTTGGGCAGCATCTTGGACAATGAAAGAATAATTTTCAGAGAAATCGCCTAAACTAACTGCCTCGCTCTGAGGTGGTAGTGTTTCTTTCAACTGTTTTAAGTACTGTGATTGCTGCTGTGCAACAAAATGATGATGAACCATGCAGGATATTTTCATGCTTAATGAGAAGTATTCATGAAGTGTCTCAACTTTGTCTACTATTGTACAACGGTCAACAGTCACCCATTGCGTAAGATATTTCATTTGGAGCTGATTTTACACTCAAGCAACTCAAAAAAGTTCAGAGCACCCTCTTCTCTTGGGCAATCTTTGCAAAGTTGCATCATGCAAGCCTCTCTCTCTGTACTGCAGACACTGTAATCCATAAGATTTGTATGAGAGACCTTATTCTCCCAATGCAGCCAGCTGTAATTTTGGGTTTTGATGATATGTGCAGGCACAGACAGAATGAGTCCCACCACTACCGGCAAGCACACAATATGATGGCCGTAATTTAGCAAATGTAGAAAATCCTATTTTGAGATTCTTTAAATCATTTTTATATAGTTCAAATAACACTCTTAAATTCCCAAGGACCAGTTGTTTTTGCACCTTCAGCATTGATGACTTTCACACAATCCTTTTTGCCAGGACACTTATGACTAACCTCATCTGACTCATAGAATCTTCTAATTATATCTTTGTGTTATTGTGATATCACATTTCCTTTGTTCATTATTGGAATCTTTGGAAGGATTCCAAATTCTTATTTTAGTGAATGGCTTTTTTTTACCATATATGTTGTAGTTTGAAAGAAATTAGCAATTTTGTATGGGGAGAGAGTCAATATTTGTAGTTTGTGATTATGGTATTTGCTCTCCAGGAATGACTGTTTCAATTCATTCATTAATGTTTCTAGATGTTTTTCAGATTCTGTTTCATGATTTAAAGCATCACTTACCCCCTTGCTAATATAAACACCATAACTGACTTCTAGCCTCTTCTTCAAGTGTTTCTGGGCATCTGATAGCCTAACACGAGCTTTGGCCCTATAAGGGGTATGGTGATTTGCCTTCCTGGCTGCCATGCTGATGGGACTCAGCGCCCTGTCCAGCCCCAGCTTAACCTCTTCTTTCAGACAGCCTGTATTTCTCCCCTACTTCCTCACTTCCCCTACAACCTCTCCCATAACTTTCTCTGGTTGTCCTCTATTTTCTCAGGGTAGATGCCAACCTTCTTCTCAGCCAACTATCCCAGATTGGGGCTGAGGGAGGAGGGGACAATGATCCCGCACCCCTGAGCTTCGGTTTGGGATGGTGGGTTTTTAAATAACCTGCTTTATCCCCACCCACAATCTTGCTCATCTCCTCTTCCTTTCTATTTTCCAACACTATACATTTTACGCCATGGCCAAGGTGGAGCCGCCATGCTAAGGGACTGCCAGGCCACCAGGCAGGAGGGGTGGCCTTGAATGGTGGCACCTGGTTCTGCCAGCCATATATGCACCCCTTGCAGGGCAGGCTACTGTGAGGGGGGATGAGCAATTGCTCCCATAAAAAATTAGGGTTACCATGCCCAATGATGATAATAAAAAAATCGCCCCTCTATTTTCCCTTTTCCATCGTCGGAGCCGCCCTCAGGCAGCTCCACAGAAAAAAATGGAGGTCCCTCGCCCCCCATGTGCTTTCAAAGGGGACCCTCCAAATCTCTCTAACCGGAGAGGAGGCTAACTCCTCTCCTTTGCCTACGGGTGTAGGGGACTCCCCCTCACCCCCTTGTAGGGAGATGTTTTTGGGCACCTCTCTCTTCCCAGCCCCAGTCCCCCCTTTACTTTCCAAGGGGACTGCCAAGAAAGCCACAGGCAGCCCATAGCCGACCGCTTCCCATTAAAGTGGCTTGGTAGGGCAAACCCCCTTAGCGGGGAGAGGCAAGCCAGGCACCATCAGTCACTTCCCTCCAAAGACCTGCTGGGGAGAATATTGAACCTTGCCAGGGTCAAGACCTGTGCCTCCCCAGACTCGACTTGTGACAGCGCTGCCAATGTGACCTGTGATGTCCGGGGGGGGGGGGCAATTGGAACCCCCCCCCCTCCCCTGAGATAGACATGGTCCTTGAGGCAACCTAGCCTCAGATGGTAGAGCTTTGAATGGGAGCAAATCCAGGCTCAGCGCCAAGCACCAAACCCAAGTCCGCCCGTATGCAAGGTCCTCCTCAAACGGCTAGGGTTTCCAAGGCAGTACAAGGAGGAGAGGGATCTCCTCCCACCGGTGCCCCTGTGACTGCCAAGACCTTGCTGAGGCTGGTCCATTTGGCCTGGGGGCGCCTGCCGGCGGAGGGGAGAAGCGGGTTCATTTCCCGCCCTTATCTACTTAAAATAAAAAAAACAAAAAAAAAGTATAAAGACTCGGGGCTCCTTTCCATCCGCTGGCACTGCAGGGACAGACAGGTCTGCTGCCACTTCGGTAAGCAACCAAGCCAAGATTGGCATATCTGGCCCCTCTGCCACCCAGGGTGCAGAGCCCCCGACTAAGACCAAAAGTGCTAGTGCGCAGAGCGGAGCCTCAATTACATCGGGGCCCCTCATTCAGAGATTACCTGACATTTTTGAGCCTGCTGACTTCAAACACTTCTTTGTTATTCACTCCACTGAAGGCACTATGTTAGCTAAGGGCAACATGATCCATCAGAGGAGAGCTTTAGCTAGTGTGATTGGTAGAGAGCCGAAAGTGACCTGTTTCTCAGATGGGAGCCTTTTGGAGAATGCGTCAAATCCCTCTGAGGCGGCCATGATTAGTGCACTTCGGACACTTGATGGCACCCCAGTGAGTCTGATGCTGCACTCTACCATGAACTTCGTGAAAGGAGTAGTTTATGCGATGGAACTCATGGACTACTCCATAGAGGACATCACATTAGAGCTGGCTGACCATCGGGTGGTCAAGGTCGAACGTGTGATGAGAAAACGGAGGGGCCTCGAGACCCACCCCTACACTGTTTGTCACGTTCGACTGTGACAAGCTCCCTGAATTGGTGCATGCCGGTTGGTATCGCTACCGCATAAAAGCATTTATGCCACTGCCGCGGAGGTTCTATTACTGTCACAACTTGGGCCATACTAATCGCTCATGTAGACATGCAATGTCGTGTTTACCCGAAGTCTATGTAAATTGCTCCAAGCCTACACACGATAAGTCCAAATCGTGTGTGGCCAAGTGTGTCAATTGCAGAGAGCCGCACCCTGCTTCTTCGAAGCAATGTGGTGCATATCTCCTTGAGAAAGAAATCCTGGTGGCTCAGGGCCAGGATTTTCTCTCATTCTGCGAGGCTAAGGACTTAATCCTGGCGTGCCCAGCTCTGCCTGGGACGTCTTATGCCTCAATACTAAGAAAGACACCCTCTGCTCTTGGCCCATCCAGGCCAACGAGCACGGTTGTTTCCACGCCCGTTTGGAGCCCTTCTGTGGATTCTACTCAACCCAGGCGCTCCCCTGGTAAAGCTGTTGGCACAAAGGGTTCACACCCAGCCCCGGCTAAAACCAGGGCCCCTCCCTTTTCCCAGTGTGACCGTTTCCCATAAGGCGAAATGGCCATGCGCCTCCACCGAGTTGTTAGACTCACAGGAGGCATCAACCCTGAAGTTGGTCACCAGGCCATCTTGCGGGATTCCTAAAGCTGCCCCCCGAAAGGAGGACAGCAACAAAGGAGCTTTGGCTCCTTCGCCCATGCCTAGTGGTGGGCTGGGTGGCTCGGAGAAGGGGGATCTTCAAAAAGATTGCCCCCCTCGCCTCCGAAGCCGCAATGCCTGCCTAAGGTTTTGAGGCAGAGGGATGAAAAGACTCGCATGGCGAGTCCAACCTCCTCCAATAAGTCCTCGAAGGTGACAGCGCATTGTCCAGCCAACACCGCCTGGGGTTCTGCCTCCGGGAAGCGTACGTCCATTCCTGTGAGGGTCTTCTCTTCGAAAAGGGCCCCCGCGTCTCCTCAAGGCTAGGCCTGGAGGGCATATTCCTTCAATGGAATTGCCGTGGACTCCGGGCCAACTGGGATGAGCTGCAGAGGCTCATCTCGTCCCATTCCCTGTTAGCTATTTTTCTGCAGGAGACCTTGCTAGGTGCGTGCCTCCTGCCCACCCTCCCAGGGTATAAGGGTTTTGCAACTCCGCCACCACGAGATGGGGACCAGGCTGGGGGATGCACGGTTTACACCCGGCATGATATCTCCATTCTTCTTTTCACTTTAGATAACTCCTTTCAGGCAGTGGCTGTGCAACTTCACCTGGATAGGATGTATACGGTTATTTCTGCATGCATTCCACTGTCAGCTGACTTTGATGCGGTGGACTTCTACCGCATCGTGGTATGGTTGCCGAGGCCCTTTCTCTTGCCTGCAGATCTGAACGGCAGGAATCCTCTCTGGGGAGACTACTCAATAAATCCCAGGGGACAAGTCCTTTCTGATCTAATTGATGAGCTTGAGATAGGTGTCTTAAATGTGGATGAGTTTACGCATCACTGCCTGAGAACTGCTTCATTTTCTTGCCTTGATCTATCTCTGTGCTCTCCGGATGCACAGCCTGATTTTGATTGGGGGGTGGTCGATGACCTCCATGGTAGTGATCACTTTCCTATTCAAATATCATTTTCTGGGCCGCTGCTGCCTGAGAGCCCACCTCGCTGGTGTTTGGTGCGAGGACCTGCATTTCAGGAATGACTGAATTCTCTATCTCAGTCGAGGAATTTAGGTCGGGAGATGAGGCCGTTGAGTTCTTATCCGGCAACCTCATTGCCCCAGGCCTGACTACTATTCCCAGAATGTCTGGCTGTTTTGCATACCAACCACTCCCGTGGTGGTCCGCTGAGTGTGAGATGGCCCTTAAACAGAAGCAGTATGCCTACATGCACTATAAGCGCCGCTTGAATGATTTCACTGTTGGTGAATTTCATCATGCTAGGGCTAGGTTCTGATATATTTCGAAGCATGCACGCCGCTCTTCTTGGTAATCATACGTGTTGCCCATATTGAGAGCCTACTAGTCGATGCTGGCAAGATGCCACTCGCTCTACTCTGTGCACAGTGCATTATTCGCTTGTACAGTGAGCCCGGCGCCTCCCTCAATTGCCAACGGCTCTCACTGCATCCGCAGCTGATTTCGACAGTGCCTATGCCACCGAGAGACGCCAGTCATATCTTAAGCTCTTTGGGTTTAGGGCCAGGAAACTAATTTGAGAGCTAGGTATAGCTCTCAGGCCGGTGATGCCCCTGGTTCTGCCCAGGATGCCACCCTGGAGGTACCACATTTGGCTATTTGTCACCATGCCTCTGCTCCCGAAGGTTGTACAGCGCCGAGAGTATTGCATTCAACATTTTTGGAGCATATCTCATGTCACGCTTGAACCGTACCAGTGTATACGGATGGCTCCAAGTTCGAGAGTATTGCATTCAACATTTTTGGAGCATATCTCATGTCACGCTGGAACCGTACCAGTGTATACAGATAGCTCCAAGTCCTGAGAGGGGGTTGGCTTCAACACAATACACCACTTGGTATGAGAGATTACAAGACATTCCCGGTTCGGAGACCGGATTGTGATCTATAGCCACTCACAAAGCGCCTTGAGTGCTCTTAGGGCATTGGAATCTCTGCATCCCCTGATTAGCAATATCTGTGATGCCACGGTTTTGGCAAACTGGGCGGATGTCAAGATTATCTTCTGCTGGGTTCCTGGACATGTAGTAATTGCGGGTAATGAGGGTGCCAAAGTGTCCACGGGGACTCTGCTAACGAACTACCATTTTGCTCTTCCTCACACCGACTACATGGCAGGAATATGGGCAGCTCTTCAGGCTGCTTGGCAAAGAAGATGGGAGAGGGTTAAAGGGAACATAAAGTTGCATGCCATTGCACCGCGACTGTTCCCATGGACCTACCCTTCAATGTTGCGAAGGCTTCAAGTCGCTTTCTGTCATCTCTGAATTGGACACACTCGTGGGACGCACCTCCATTTAATGGATGCTCACCTGCCCCTACTGTGAAGACTGCGTTGTCCCCCAGACTGTTTGCCACATTCTCGTTGAATGTCCTAGTCTGGGCAATCTCTACGCCTGGCTTGCTTCCTGCTTATTGCCTTTTTCTTTGTTTTATTTTATTGATGGTTTTTCATTTTTTTTTTATCATCCTCTTAAAGATGCCTAATTTTAGGCAATGTTGACTACGGCGACTAATGCCCAAGTTTGCAGTCGCCGGATGAGCTCTTAAAAAAAACAAAAAAAACATGAGCTTTAGGCTTTTTCTGGCTCAATGACAACCCTTCTGAAAAGAACCCTCAAAGAATATATTTAAATTATTATACAGAGCAAAATTTTCATTTTGTGTAGACTAAAGAACATCATTAAAGAATAAATCCTTCAAAGTAAAAGCTTGCCAATTATCAATTTTGTTTTATACAGTACCTTAAATTCTATTCAATGGGCCATATAGATCAAACACACCTTTCTGGTGAAATATAAATTATATTATCTTAGTACTTACCTTTTTGACTGGTGTTTGGTCCAAAAGTGCTAGAAGTGGTTCAATCGATGTTGAAGGATTTTCTTCAACCAAGGAATCACTGTCCAGATCTCAAACTGAAGATATATTACTCAAATCACTGATTGAAGATGATTCAATTGAATCTTGCTCACTCTCATTGTTTTCAGTAGTTCTAAGTATTGTGGAGTTTTTCATTATTAGTGTCCAACAATGAGTCTTTTTTTTTTTTTCAATCTTCCAGTACACTTTTCAATAAGAACATCAGTTACTTTTCTAAGATTGATTGTTATGCGCTTCTTGTGTTTTTTAGTAGGGTCTTGGCAGTATTTCAAATGCTGAACCCTTGTATTTTGGTGAATAGGCCTAATAGCTGAGATGTAGATTTCACTAAGTAATTTCTATAAATCTGTAATTTTAAGATATACAATTAGAATATAGGTATACAGAATATTTTAATTCTTGATATTATTCGAGGCTCATTGATAAACAATAACAACCTACCACACACACTGTTGGCTGAAACTGTACTAACTTGTAGACTAGGAACTACAACTATCTGTGTTGATTCTGTACAAGTAGCAACATGTTGCAACAGGATTGTTTAAGCTACATGTGAGCTTTGTCTTCCCCTTTCACTATTTTAACTATATATTATTGGCAGTGAATTACAATTTTTATTGAACTCGTAGAGTTCAAGATCTAATTGATATCAAAGCTATAAAATTTCAGTGAATTGACAAACAATTTGTAAATATGATGTTCACTTATAAGTTAATTACATGAAAAATACCAAGATAAACAACCTTTTTATGGCTGTACCTTTGGTTTTTTTATATTAAAAAAAAAGTAATTTTAATTTCTATAGGTCAAATTAGCAGCTTATGTGTGAAAAATATGTAGAATTGACGGACAACTTATATATATGGCGCTCACTTATGTGTTAGTTACATGAAAATGGCTGGCACAAACAAACTTTTTTTTACTGATTCAAATAGCCAAAGCATAGGCCTTCATTTTTCACATCTATAATTTTTTTTTCAATTTTGATACCCCAGAGGTCAATCACCTCAAACTTTTGCAAATGTATACTTCTTTTTTTTTCAACCTAGAGTTCTTAAACTCTCATATTTGGATTCCTTGTCTTTTTTTCTGATTTTAAATATATAAGTTTTGGGTCACCAAATGTTAGTGGCCTCGCATGTGACCTCAAAATGCCCAAGGTCATATCTCCTGAACCGTTGGTCAGATTGACCTTAAAATTTCAGAAATGGGTTTAAAGCCCCAAAACTTACTATAAACCAAATTCAGCAAAATCTGAGAAATGAGGGTGTTAGGCACAGGTTGATCTCACAGAGACTGCCCCTTTTAGATTAGAATAAATGCTATTTCTGATATAAATAATCAACCCACCACCATTCCTATCTCTCCTTTGACTAATGTACATATCATAACCCTGTAGGTACAGCTAGACTCCTAAATATAGTGATACTGAACTGATATCATTTATATCAGCATGTCTATAACTACTAGAAGGGCACTTCATTTTGTTTTAAAAATTGGAGATAGAAATGCATCCCTTCATTTCTTTAAAGAAATACTTGGTATGAGGGTAAGTAAACTTTTCATTTGTTTTAATTGATGGTTGCAGAACCATTAGGCTAAGGCGTTTGATTTTTTTTCCCCTGTGATGAGATTGTCTTACTGTAGTGTTTCCTGTAATACCTAATTGAAAGTAAAGTGTTAAATAATCTCTTAGTTTGAGGAAGTATTTTCAAGAACTATATTAGGTATAATGTAGATAGTATGACTTAAACCTAGCATCTTGCCTTAGAATGTTTCAGGCTATAATTTCAATCACAAGATACAAATAACTGGCTAGTTTAATCAAAGTTCAATGTCATATCACTAGTCATTTAAGTAGTCTGAGGTCAGAGCAGAGGTGTATAGAAATACAAGTACCATATGCAAAAGCTAGATAGACTGGCTGATTGACCTTTTCAGTGTTGCCACTTCAATTATAATTTAGTGAAATCAAGATGTTTTTGCTGTAGTTTCTTTCTCATATTTTCCCTGCAAGTGAGTATCAGGTCTAGTCTAAGACAACCATTTTTCAGAGCAGCTACCACACACTAGATACTTTTGTTTTGGATTACACATTAAATTATAGGTTCTTACTGAGAAATATAAGGCAAATTTTTTTCTGCAAATTAAGACCTTTTTTTATTTTTCCTCCCAGCTGATTCTTCTTAGAGAATTTATTATAAAAATATACTCTTTTTTTTATAGCAATGAATAATTGTATGAGAACAGGATCCAAACAATATTTTAAATTTGTCATTCAAAGAAATTTTGTAGCCACCACCCTCTCCCATCCTGCTAGCTCAACCTGATTTAAAGTCTCCTGGTCAATCAGAACAAAAGCCTTTGCCATATTTGGAGGCTCCTTGAATTTTGAGCTCCTTTCCAAATTCTCAAGGCTTTTGATGGGCACTAATCAGTTGCTGTGTCCCAATTCAAAAGGATCCAGTGACCATTGAGCAATGGAGCACTCTCTTCCTTCCCTCAGGTTGGTACCTTGGGTAGCCTGGTTACACCTGGTATCTTTATCTGGAGGACTTGCATGAGTACAAACCATGATGGGGCCTGGGGAAGCAGGGATGGCAACCCCCCCCCCAAATTTTGAAAAAGCCCAATAAAATCGTTTTTTAAAAAACCCGGGTCTTATTCTGGGTTTTTTCAAATCTCGGGGTTTTAAAAAAACAAATGGTACAAGCATTAGAATAACATAGAAAAAGAATAGCTATCTCTATTTTTCTATAATATTAATAATTACTTAGTTTAATAATTATATTATATTAAGAAAAGATCACAGTAACAGATCACTGATCGAGAGTTGTGGGTACCCATGATAGCCATAACCTGTAGAAGGAGAGATGAATTATGAGTCAGTATCAGAGAAATAACCTTAATTTGATACATATTTGTTCAAATTATAAACATAAATATGAATTTTGAATCAAATAATGATTAGCATTCATTTCTTGAAAAAAATAGTGTAATTTTGAAAAAAACCTGGGTTTTTTCCAAAAAACAAATGCTACAAGCATTAAAATAACATAAAAAAAAATAGTTATCTCTATTTTTCTATTATATTAATAATTACTTAGTTTAATAATTATATTATAGTAAGAACACATCACAGTAACAGATCACTAATCAAGAATTGTGGGTACCCATGATAGCCATAACCTGTAGAAGGAGAGATGAATTATGATTCAGTAATCAGAGAAATAACCTTAATTTGATACATATTTGTTCAAATTATAAACATAAATATAAATTTTGAATCAAATAATGATAAGTAGCATTCATTTCTTGACAAAAAGTGTAATTTTGAAAAACTCTTAAAACCTGGATTTTTTCAAATTTCATTTGAAAAAGCCCAATAAAACCTGGGTTTATAAGGGCTGGGTTTTTGATTTGCCAACCCTGTGGGTAGTCATTGGTATGCTTTACCCTCGCCCCTACTCCGCACTACTTTCTTTTTATTAGTATTATTATTAGTTATTATTATTGTTATAATTCTTATTATTTTGCATGATTTTTATAATATTTGTTACTAGTATTTATTATGCTTTATTATTATATATTATAATTATTTATTTTGAGCATTACTTATTATTATTAGTATGTTATTATCATTATTATATATTATTATTTCATACTATTTTTCTTATTATTTAATATGATTTTTATATTATTATTATGTTTCTTGAGGCATTCTTCGTAAGCAAGGTTACATACCGATGGGACCAATTTGGTGGCCCTCCTTTGGACTTTTTCAATTTTATTTTATTTTCTCTTCCTTGGGGGCTCCAAACTTGGACTGCATACTCCATGTGGGGCCGAATGTAGGTCCTGTATACAGTAATGAACCCTTTCTCTATCCAATGCCTGAATGTTCTTTTCATTATTCCTACTATACTATTGGCCTTGGCTGTGATTTTGTTTGTGTTCAGTAAATTTTACATTTTCTGTGAAGAGAACAGCAAGATCTTTTTCTGCTGTCACTTTTTCAATGTATGTCTGTCATTCCCGGGCCCTACATGCATTACTTTGCATTTGGAGATATTAAATTTTAGGAGCCATGTCCTGGACCATTCCATTAATTGGTTAATGTCCTTCTGTATGGTGTTCCTTTCTGTGACTGTGTAAGGGCTAGATTCTATATTTTAGTGTCTTCGCTGAAGAGGTTACATTTAGATGCACTGTTGTTTGGGAGGTCATTTATGTACACCATGAAGAGCAGAGGGCCAAGGACTGACCCCTATGCAATACCGCTGGTAACCTTATCTTTGGTGGATGTGGCTCTGTTAACTTTCATTCTGTGTATGGCTGGTCAAAAAGTCTTCTGTCCAGCACAAGATTTTTCCTCCTACACTGGCTTTTTGGATTTTGTAGTTAAGTCTTTTGTGTGGTACTGTACTAATTGCCTTTTCAAAGTCCAAATAGATCATATAAAATACCAAATTCCTGTCGTGTAACTGCCCAATCATGTAATGAAGATAGGTTTGTTACACATGTTCTTGAACTTCTGAATCCATGTTGGTTTTCACTCAGAAATTATTGTTGTTCAAACTTTGCAATTAAGGTCTCTCAGATGATTTCTTCAAGGAGTGAGGCTCATTGGTCTATAGGCTTGTGGCAGATGTCTGCTGCTTCCCTTCTTGTGAATAGGTGAAACAATGGCCTTTTTCCATGACTGCTGCTTTTGCTGTTTCTATTGATTTGCTGTGCAGTATGGCCATTGTATTATCATCACAGAATTATCATTTATTATTATGTATTATGATTAGTATTAATTATTATTAGCATCAGTTATTAATATTATTTATTATTATCATTATGCTCTCCACTCAACCTTTTCTCCCCACACTTTGCACCAGGAAGTGTGTTTGCACCTGTCCAGAGTTCAGTCCCATAGCCATGGAATCACTTAGCACCACAGCATGATGATAATAATAGGTGATCACCCACCCTTCTCATTAGGGACCCACATATCTCTACTTCTCTTTATTTCATACCATCCTACCCCTTTCCACACATGCTCTCCTAGCCACAGAGTTACTGGCTACCCGGCGCATTTTCATCCTCATATGAGCCTTAGTCGAGTGGCAGTGTATGCCAGGAGGTCTCTACCTGCTGTGAGGGTTCCAAATGATAAGTCCCTATCATCTGCAGCCAAGTGTGCCAATTGCGGAGAGACACAACCGTCTTCTTCAAAGCAATGTAGTGTGTCTCTCCTGCAGAAGGAAATCTTGGCCATTCACACTATGGATCATGTCTCACTTTGTGAGGCAAAGGACATGGTCCTCTGCCTGAGAAGTCTTATGCCTCAATTTTTAAAAAGGCACCCTCTACTCCTGGCTCCTCCGGGTGTATGAGCACCGTCATTTCTTCCCCCTATTCGGAACCTTCTTCAGGTATTACTCACCCCAGCTACTTCCCTGGTAGAGCTGGTGGCACAAAAGGCTCACACCCATCCTCGTCTAAAACCAGTGCTCCCCCTCCCCTTCCTCAGTCTGACTTTCATGTAAGGCAAGGAGGCAACACCCCCTGAAGGTGGACAACACCAAATTAGCTTGGGCTCCTCTGCCCCCACCTAGGACTGGGCTGGGTGACTCAGAGATGGTAGATCATTTGAAGGAACAATCCCCACCTCTGAAGTCGCCTCACCTGCCTAACTGCACCTGATAAAGTCCATCAAAGACAACAGCGCATTGTTTGGCCAACCCTGCCGAGAGTTCATCCTCCAGGAAATGTACAGCCATTCCTGTGAGGGTCTTCTCTTCAAAGAAGCCCCTACATCTCCTTTGAGCTAGTCCTGAGGAGCATATTCCTTCAATGGTATTGCTGCAGACTCCGGGCCAACTGGGAGGAGCTGCGGAGGCTTGTCTCCTCCCATTTCCTGTTAGCAATAATTTTACAGGAGACTATGCTGGGTGCATGATTTCTCCCATCCTCCCGGGATATAAGGGTTTTGTGACCCCACTACCATGGGATGCCGGATGGGCAGGAAGATGCAGCATTTACATCCTGCATGATGTGTTCTTCTCTGCAGCTGCACTTGGATAACGGGTATATTGTTATTTCTGTGTACATTCCACTCTCAGATGACTCCAACATGGGGAACTTCTGTCGCACTGTGTCACAGTTACTGAGGCTCTTTCTCCTGCCTCAGGATTTGAATGGTAGACATCCCCTTTGGGGAGACTACTCGATCAATCGCAAGTGTCAGGTCCTTCTGACCGGTTTGATGAGCTAGAGATAGGCATCCTTAATGTGGATGAGTTTACGCATTAATTGCCTGAGAACTGCTTCATTTTATGTCTTGATCTATCACTGTGCACTTCATCTGGAGAGCACAGCACTCTGTTGAGTTCTTCTCAGGTAACTTCATTGCTGTGGGCCTAACTAGTATTCCTAGAATGTCTGGCCATTTTGCATGCCAACCACTCTGTGGCGGTGCTAGAACCACCGCCGGAATGATTTCACTATGGGTGATGAATTTTGTGAAGTTGGGGCTAGGTTCTAGTATGCTTCAAAGCACACCTGTCACTCTTCCTGGTGAGCATATGTGTTTTTACTTAATGGGAAGACTCTCTAGCAGAGGCATGGAAGTAAGTCAAAAGGATTCAGGGTAAGTTCTTGCAGGATCCCCCTCCCATTCTCCAGGAGAATGGCACCACAATTTTGGAAATCTTGTCAGTGGTCTTTCGTGCCTGCTTTCTCCACATTCTCTAGCCCAGATGCTGCGTCACCAGCATTCAATGCACATTGTGATACCACTGAAGGCTGCTAACTGGACTTAACCTCCAGAAGTGGAGAACCTTTCAATGACATGTTTACATTAAGTGAGTGGCCTTCTGTTCTCACTCAGTGCATGGGCACCAGCCCTGGTCTATATGATCTCCCATATCCTATACTTTGACCAAGGTGAGTGAGTTAGGGCATTTCTATTAGATTTGTTCAACAGGATCTGGGCAAAGGGTATTATCCCAGACTCTTGTCAAATGGCTGCTGTGATCACTTTTGATAAATGTTAGATTGACTTTTTTCTTGGACAATACATTGCCTTCTGTCTTATGCACAATGCATGACTTCTGTCTTATGCACAATGCATGCCTTCTGTCTCATGCACAATGCATGCCTTCTGTCTTATGCACAATGCATGCCTTCTGTCTTATGCACAATGCATGCCTTCTGTCTTATGCACAATGCATGCCTTCTGTTTTATGCACAATGCATACCTTCTGTCTTATGCACAATGCATGCCTTCTGTCTTATGCACAATGCATGCCTTCTGTCTTATGCACAATAAGGCTTCAGCAAGTTCCATTCGATGTTAGATGCTCTGCTCTGAACTGGCAAATGCCGTCTGTGATGACTTCCTTTGTAGAGAGCACTGCTTCTCATTGTGTTATGATCGGGAGAAGGCCTATGATACCACATGACGATGCAGTATCTTAGAGATTCTGCACACAATGGGAGGGAGGGTCTGCCTACCAATCTTTATTTCTGAGTTTTTGCAATATCATTGATTCTGCATATGGGTGGGTGGGGAGCCATCTCTGTACCAATGGAGCAGGAAGAGGGCGTCCCACAGGCCCTTGGAATCTTAACACACCCTGGTTCAGGGTATCTGTGAATAACACGGGTGCTACAAGCCGGGTAGATGTCAAGATTATCTTCTGCTGGGTTCCTGGACATGTGGGGATTGAGGGCACTGATAAAGGTGCCAAAGAGTCTTTGAAGATTGTGTGACCAGATCAGTGTCTCGCTCTTACTCACACAGACTACATGTTAGGAATCAGGGACTGGCAAAGAAGATGGGAGATGGCTGAGATGAATTTAAAGTTGGTGCCATTGTGGAACGAGTCTTCCCATGGACCTACCTCCCAATCCTGCAGTAGTTTCAAGTTGCTTTCTGTCATTTCAAATTGGCACATGTGTGGGACACACTGCCTTTTGATTGAGCACTCCACTGCACTTTACTGCCATGACCACGTTGTCCTCCCACACTGTTTGGCACATTTTAGTTGAATGTCTCAGTCTGGTTGTTCTTCACGCATGCCACCCACCCAGTACTAGGATGAGTAAGTTTGCTACTGCCTCTTCCTTGTACTTGGGATGAGTTTGTGCACGCAAACTTGTGGAATATCTAACTTTTTGGATGGCCTCCATTTTCTTGGGCTATTTGGTGTTGGCACATGTTTCTGCTCTGTGGGGTTGGCCCATCTTGCCCAACACTGGATGATGTTTACTACCTACTTCTTACTTTTCCTTTGTTTTTGTTTGTTTGGTTTATATTGGGGGAGGGGGAGGTTGACTTATTTTTTTTGTTTTAATTGAACCTATTATTAAGCTTTAAATTAATTATGGTGACTTATGGTCTTTCAGGCAGTTGCCAGATTGGTGTTTGAAAAAAACAGGGTCATTTAAGTGAGCACTCCTCTGAACCTACCTTTCATGAATGCTTTGTCCCTGGATAGAAATGGGACCTTTTGGTTGAATGCCCCAATCTGTGGGAGCTTTGCAAGTGGCTCAGAAGTGGTAAATGTCATTGTACCTTGATGAGGAACAAGTATATTGAGTGGAAAATGTGTAATGAGGCTCTTTACCCAGTGTTGCTTCTCTACTGTCTGACTTTGGTTGTCTCTGGTGCTGGGATATGAATGTGGTTTACTAGGGGGCAAAACATGCCCTTGAAGGATTCCAAATTTCTCATTTTCTCTTCTTTTTTTTAAGTAGCAATTCTTCTGCCATGCGCCACCAAGGTTTTATGGGCTATGGTATTATAATGCTTTTTTTTATATACATAATTTTAAGTCATTTTTTCAGGTGTTACGTCATGAAGAGTTTGAAGAAGGTTGCAAAGCTTCTTGTAATGGGTAAGTTCATGGGTCATTTTAACTTATAGATGAAAGTTATTGAATTCAAATTTTATAGTCTTAGAATTAAATGTATTTATTTCCAATATAATAGTTTTTCGATATCACAGCTTTACAAAGGGGTTAAAGTTTGTACCTAAAAGACTTTGTCCTAACTTGTCTCAGGGATTTATAATATACCTTCTTATCCTCAATATATGGGTAGATGTTTAGATGGAAGTTATGTCCCAAGTCTTTCAGAGCATAGATGAAAGTTTGCCCATTCAGATTATTATTATTTATTCATTTCACTTTTCATTTTGCAGAATATTTTTAATATTTGGTTAATTTGTTAAAAGTTTTCCTTGAATTGGTGAGGTAGTCAAATTTGCTAAAAGAGCTTTAATTTATTTCATTATAATTGTATAGTATTTGTGAGCTATTTTGTAGTTATAATTATCATGTCTTCAGAACTATGAGAGATTCAAGATGATGCCTTGGCTATGAATATTATGTGGCATGTTCCATGACTTCTATGTATCTGGGCAAAATCAAAGTTATGATTAATCAAATGAAAAAAATTGGCATAGCTTCAGTATCTAAACATTCATAATTCATTCACTTCTCACTACAGCATTCAGCTCATCATTGGACACTGATAGGGTTACTCCTTTATTTTACCATACTATGGATGGTATAGATAATCTAGCACAGTAGTCTCTGATTGTGATGTAATCAGGACAGATTTATGCACACATACCTATGAACTATTTGACTTTTTGGAGGAGGCTGGCTTCTTCCTTCTTTTTGCTTTCTTCAGTTTTTTTTGGGGGGGAGGGGGGTGTTTGTTGTTTTTCATTGTTTGTATTTTGATCTAGCCTAGCATTAGTGACCTGTGCCCTTGTACCCTGTTAGGTAGTTGCCAAATAGGTGCCAGAAAATAATCTTTTATTGTGATGGTTGCCTTCTACAATACGTCGATGGGTAGGGCTAAGGTCCTCCGAGTGGTGGGGTGGTATGTAGCAAAAACGACCCATCATTTTTTATCATGCCCTTTCATTTGATAAGTCTAATTTGACTTGTGTATCTCTGTTAAAGAATGTTGATCAGTGTTCAGTGGTGGTGAGACTAATTGCTATATGACACGCAGAGTATATAGTACTCTCATATAAGATATGACATTGTTCTATATCTTCCAATCGAGAATAACAAACCTATGATTATGTAAAGATTGGAATAAATTCTGCAAGTGAGCCCCTCTTACCCTCATCACCTTGCACCAGGGGCACTTATCTTTGAATTGGGTAAACTTGCAGTATGTACTGCCATTTGATGGAGCGCTTCCCTCCACCTTACTGCGATGACTGCATTTTCCCCAGACTATTTAGCCCATTCTTGTTAAATGTCCAAGTTTGGATCATCTTCACTCATATTACTTGTACTGGGATGAATAGGGTCACTACTGCTTGTCTCCTATACTTGGGATGGATTCATGCACATAGACTTGTAGCCTATCTGACCTTTTGGAAGAGGTTGGCCTCCTCCATTTTATTTGACTCTCTGGTTTTGTTCCAGGCATATACTTCCTTCTTTGTTTTCTTTGGGGTGGGGTATTTAATTTTTATGTACCCCAGTAATTGGTTTGAGATTGAGTACAGTGACTTATGCTCTTGTAGGTAGTTGCCAGATAGGTGCTATAAAAAACAAATGCACCAGAGGCATTTTCCACATTTCTTGTCAACTTTCCGCTAACAACCAACCCCAAGTATTGTTGACATTAACCTATTGCATTACCACCAATAGTGTAAGCCTCTCTCATATTGTTAAGCTTGTAGAAATTGGGATACAAAAAAAGACTTATCTGGGAGAATTGGTGTATTTTGCTTTTGAGATATGGTTGAGAGGAGTATTGATAGGTCTGTAAGAGGGGAAGAGGTGCAGGAGTTTGTTTTTGCTTTGAGGATGGAGATGATGCATTCATGTTTCTAGTTTGGGAGGGGGGAGGTATGTAAGCAGAAGTAGGTGAAGTCCCTGTGAATGCAGATAAGGTTGTGGGACTAAGATGTTTTATATGTTGTCTGTCTGTGAGTTTGATAGATTTGATGGTGACTGGAGTGTCTTGGAGGGCTGGGGCAAAGGAGGATTGAGATGTGCTGTCTCTGTGTACTTTGTGTAGGATTTTTGAGCATTTTCTCATTGTTGTGGTTGGTGGGTAATTAGCGAATTTTGGAGTAGTGAGTCATGAATGTTGGTTGGGATTGGTATTTTTAATCTATGGTGAGGGGAATTTTGTGTGAAAGGTAGTTGGTCATGTGATATATTTTATTGTTTGAAGGTATTGTTTCCTCTTGTCTTGTTCGTTGGTGATGAGTGCTAATTTGTGTGTGTGGTCATTGTGGTAAGTGTTGAATTCTTTTGTTTATGGGAGTAATTTACCCCATTTTTCCATTGAAATTTCATCCCTTTTGTGTTTAGACTATCTTTTTATTCTCCTTTTCTTTCTTTCTCCCATATGAATGAAGATAGGAGAATGTTTGAGAGATTATTTTTTCATTCTGAATAGGTAATGTTAAAATAGGTTTACTTGATTGTCATGTATAGTGGAAAATTTCAAACTGAACTTGCTCTTTTATCTTTTAAGCATTAATAATAAAGATTGGTATCTGTAGATTTTCAAAACATATTATTCATAACTTATAATTTTTTTTTAATGAAAGGGCTCATATTACAGAATTTAGAGATTACAGGTACATTTGGTGCTATCTGCATGGCCTTCCTTCGTAGACAGCACACTATTTTTCATTCTGGAGAATGCCTATGATACCACATGGTGATACGGTATTATATAGACCCACCACATAATGGGGGCTAGGGGAAAACTCACAATTTTTAGCTCCAAATTTCTGCAAGATCGTTGATACTGTCTGTGGGTGGGGGGAGCCCTCTCTGGCCCAATGGGCAGCAAGAGGGCATCCAGCATGAAAGGGTATTATTACCTTGCTGCTACTAGATGTTCTTTATATGCTCTACATAGATGACCTTTCAATCTCCTTTGGTATGGTCCAGATAGCAACGATGGAGTGTTGACTGCAATGGACATTGAAACACATATCTCGCCTTGCCAAAGCACACAGGTTTCAATTTTCCTTGGCCAAGACAAAACTGGTGCACTTCTGCCTCCACCCATGGCTCCACTCCAACCCAGACTTGTCCCTAAATGGGGCTTGCCTAGAAGTGATGGATTCACACCATTTCCTTGTTTAAGATTGATGCCTCACATAGGAGGCTCATATTTGCAGCCTTAGAGTCTCTTGTACCCACTCCATGGACATTCTTCATTCTCAGCCATTCAGCGTTTGGGCTGCTGATAGGGCTACTGCCTTTCTGTTATACCGATCCTTTGTTCATTTGAAGCTTGACTACAGATACAGGTTTTGCATATCTACAGCTGAACATGTATTGCTGAAGGTGGACTTGATCTACCATACTGGTCTCTCTCTGGAGACTGGTGCTTTCTGCACATTCCCCATTGATAGCCTATTTGTCAATGGTGTGGAGTTGCCACTCACTTTGCATTGTGCACAGTGCATTTCTACACTTTTACACATGGACAAGACATCTCCCCCAGTCACCAACTACTCTCAACTGCACCAGCAGCTGACTTTGAGGGTGCCTATGCCACTGATAAACCCCAGTCCTAAACCCAAAAGGGCATGGGCAACTCATTTGAGAGCTTGATTTAGCTCTGGCTGGTGGCGCCTTTGACTATTTTTCACAATGCCTCTGCTCCCAAAGCTTCCACAGCACCTTTTTTCAGCATACTTCGTGTCACGCTGGATCTGTGCCAGTGTACACAGATGGCTCTAAGTTCCAGAAAGGGGTGGGCTTCCATGCTGTATCCCATCTGTTTGAAATCAGCAGTGCTCTACCGGTTGCTGCATCTATTTTTACAGTTAAGCTTGTGCCAATACACCACTCACTATGGGAGATAATGCCTCATGCCTGATTGAGAGACTGGATTGTGAGGTTGTCAAGAACATCTTATATAGCAGGGTATCAGGACTTCGCCTGCTTGGCAAAGAAGAGGAGAGATGGCCTCAGAATATTAAAATACAAACCATCATGCCTAGACTGTTTTCCTAGGCCCATCTCCCACTGCCTTGACAGTCTTAAGTGGTTTTGCCACTTATGGATTGGACACATCCAATGGATGCAGTACCATCAGATGTTGCACTCTCTTTTTTTCCCCAGACTCTGCATCATGTTTTGGTTTGATGTTTAATTCTAGGAGTTTCTCATACTGTAACACTCTAGGTACTGGTAAAAAGGTCATAGTGCCTCTTTCTGGTGCTTTTGGGTTGGTTCCTGTATGATGTTGTTGTTAATCTCTCCCTGGGAGCAGATGACATCTCTGCTCGAGAGACTAAAGGAAAGAGCTTTGAACCTCCAGCCTGTGCTGTAGGCCCCCTCCCTCACCGTTACCTCAACTAAGTGGGGCTGTGCCTTCTGTGAGGCTGTTCTGATGGGACCAGGTTATAGTAGAAGGATGCTGTTGCATGCTGTGGGAATGTTATAGCCCCCCTCCCCCCTTATGCTAGCAGTCCATATAACAGCTAGGAAGTGGAGGTTCTATTGCACCTAGCACCTGCATACTGTATTACATGGGCCTAGAGTTGAAGTATGTGGACCTCCAAGGCAAATATTTGGTGATATGTGCCCTTAGTCTTTTAGGTGAAAATTCAGATTTAACAAATGTATAGGTCTGTATTGGATTTGGTTAAGGATGATCATGATTTGTAGGTGGATGTAAAATTGTATAAAATTTTTCTATTCTCCTTTAATTAATATTAATTTTCCTCCATTGTAGGCCATATGATGGAAAGTGGAGTAAAACTATGATTGGATATGGATCTGAAGATAATAATTTTGTTTGTGAATTGACTTATAATTATGGCATTTCTGAATATGCAATGGGTAAGTAGTAGCTTTATTTCCTCTGTGTTTGGTAAAAGTTATGGTGTTTTTTTAACATTCCTTCATTCTCTATCCCCCTTTTCCCTTCTACTGCACCTATCTTCTTTGTCTGACAAAAATAAAGGGTTGCCATACCCAAACCTAAAAATATATAAAAAGAAATTAGCATTACCTGGATAGATCTCACCATTAATGGCAAGATTGCTCTCAAGGATATGGAAATGACAGCCTATGGTGAAAAGGTTTCTTCATGAGTATATCCTGGTGAAAGGGTTTCCATTTTGCTTATCACCCAGTATTGGGGTTTTCTTTTACCAATTCTTGGTCTTTGTGAGCTGCCCTCAAGAAATTGCTTCTTTTTAGTGGAGAGGTTGCTTCCTCATTGCTTTCTCAGTGACCCCTACAAAAAAGAAGAAAAAGTGAGTGATGCCACCCTTTGCACTTGAAGGTTGGCTGGGGCTGAGTCAGATCCTTTGAGGTGGATATGTAGCACCCAAATTGCAAGGTAAAGTAGGCCTGTGAACCCAAATTGCAAGGTAAGGTAGGCCATATTCTGGCCCTTTTTCGGTGATCGACCACGATGGCAAGGTTTACAAATTGGAGTTTCCTGATGGCAAACGGGACACTGTCTCAGTGGGCAGGCTGAAACCAGCGAAGCTTCCTCCCTTGTATAGTGGTAATATGATGAGCAATCAGCAACTCCTGAAGACTCATGCAAGAGATAGGAGAATGACCTTTTGCACTTCAACTCATGGAGAGAATGAAACAGAGAACAATGACTGAAGTGAAACCTCTCCAGGCACTGGAGAGAACAATGACAAGCCAGGCATCGTCATGCACTCTGGGAGATGAGTTACATTCGGCAGAGATCCATCATTCTTCTATTTTCGAATCCAGTTATGGTCAGTTCATTGCCTGGGTCTATAATAAAAGAAAAAAAGCAAATTGGTTGCATACCTCAATATTTTGTGACTATAACCATCCTATGAACCAATCTGCATATATCATTTATTATAATTGTAACATATAGTATAATCATAGGGACTAGTAAAATTTACCAAATTATTAACTAAATATATATATATATATATATGAATGTCAAACCGATGTAAGAATGTAGCGTTATTAATACAACATAGTGTTTACCCTCTGTTGATAAATATATTAGGTCTTCATGTATATACTCCGTAACTCAGAGGGGACTTTTGTAGCACCCAAATTGCAAGGTAAGGTAGGCCCAGTGAGGAACTTCACAAATGAGCACCAGTTTGGTCCTATGAAATCCCGAAATTCGGCATACCACATTAATTACTGTGATAATAAACCATGGAATAAGTAATGAACCAATGTAAAATAGAGATAAATACTTATATCACAACTGTGCATTTATTAAGAGAAACAGGAGATAAGCAAGCAAAAAACTGGAATTCCCACATGATCACACAAACATACACACGCAGGAAACAGCTGCAAGACAAAATTATCTCAATGCTAGATAATGGGGGCAAATGGAGCAAATATAGGTGGTATGTGCTTTGACTGGTGAAGTTGTTAAGGATCTGTGAAACAACAAATCCAAACAGTCTTACTGATATGGTGTGGCAGCCCATTTTAGGACAAATGTGTGTAGTTACATTGTAGCGGCTGGACCCGGAAACCACCCGCCACAAGGTCCACTCACTCACTCGTGAGACGCCTGTCAGATTGGGATGAGACAAAATACACAGATACCTATTTTCTTTTATTAAAATAACATAAATTTATCCACCACCCAATACAATTAATTACCCAACAATATAAATATATAAGAAAAACATACAACAAAAAATATATACAAATAGGTGCTCCCACTTCAACCTCCCTCAATATGCGCAACACAAAATATATACAAGGTCAATATAGGCGCAACACAAAATATATACAAGGTCAATATAGGTGCAACACCATAAATATAAACAATTACCAAACACAACTGGTTTGCAAAAGCACCAATGGTTTCCTCCACCTCTCTCTCTCTCCAACACACACTCCGGCTCAGTCAGTTTAATGGTTACTAGTGTTACCCCGGGGCGCTTTTTTGCACGTTATGGGACAGTTCACTCGCTCTCCCTGAGCATGGGAAGAAAGTGCACTTGAGCGGCTTAGTGCGCGACTTCTTCCCTCTCTTCACTCACAGACAAGAGCAGTGGGACCAAAGGAGCTAAAAAAAGGGAAACATAATTACTTCCCTGTTGCTGTTTTCAAGGTGTTACATGTTCCCCCCTCCCTCACTCACTCATACCATACCTGGCTTTACATCCAGCTCTACTTCTTTCATGCATTCACTATCAAAACTTGTACTTATATATTTCGCTTGTGGGGGGAGGAAGAAATGTCAGACCTCAGCAAAAGACGGTGGACCCACACTGCTTCCAGGCAGCTTTGTCCTCCCTCCTTCACCAAAACCTGAAACAAAAGGCGGGCATTAGATTGGGCATTGGTGAGCTGAGGCAAACAAAAATGGACCTACCACAACATTAAAAATGCACACAGCATTTTTGACTCCACCTAACAGTCAACAATGGAACTAACGAACATACTTCTGCTCATTAGCTCAACCCTGTGCCTAGATTAGAGAAAAAAAGAGGGGCCAATAAGCAGACTTAAACATTATAGAGGGACTAAGATAGAGAGAACGAATCAGTTAAGTCATCTGTCAGTATAACTTGCCATTTTGTTATTATTAGCATCACAAGTCCGTTCCTCATCTTTAAGTCCTGCCACCTTAGTCCCAGTTACCTAACATTAGCGGAAAACTTACACACAGCCACTTAGTACTCAAACTATTTTGCTTGCTCCACCTTAGGTAGGCCCAAGCTAAGAATAAAGCCCACTTATCGCCACTTTCCTTTCAAGTCCTTTTCCTTTAACCCTGTGATTACCAAGGCACCTTCCGGAACCCAGCTTAGAAGCCTATTCTCTGTGAGAAACTTTGGGATTCAGAGCAAACTCGACTGGAAGACCAAAATTAGGCCTACTAACTACAAACTCCAATACACCCTTATAAATCTTCAAATACTATGCACCCCCTATAAACTGGTGACCCCTTCGGCCGGACAAGGAACGTGAAAAAAAAATGGACACATCAGACCATCAACAAGCAGGATAAGGAGAGATAGAGATCGTGAATGCCATCACCATCAAGCCACCCATCTTTAATGAGGCAGCAGTTACATGTTGGTTTCATAACAGTGACCAGCCTCCATGTGGATTTCTCTGTTTACTGTTTACATAAAATGATGCCGCGTAGTACACAGCTCATATAAAATTTGGAAATTTGGCAAAATTATACTAATGAAGATTTTGTTTTGAAATTACTGTATGTTGATCACATAACATTATTTTGTGTTTTAAATGTGAAAAAGCAACCAAAAAATTAATTAAAATGCTGTGTAAAGTTAACCATTTTTATCAGTGTTAAATGAAGTTATTTGTTATTATCTAACATTATTTGATGTTAGGTGCAATATTTAACTATAAACAGTGCTGTGCTAAGTGTATAAATTAATTGCTTAATTTATTTTATAGTAGGCTAATTTTCATATTTTGGGGGGGCATTTATCATTTTGTAGGCTATTTTGTATTCAATTTTGTGAATTTCACTATTTAATTTTCCAGTTGCATCATTACCTAATAAGGTTATTTATTGTGCATTACTTGCTCAAGAATGTTTTATAAAATTAAGAAATTTATTATTTATATTATTTTTGATACCTATGTAAAAATGTAAAATAACAATTCTAATCATTTTTTTTATATTATATGTGTTTTCATAACATTTGTGTTATCATTTAGTAGTAGTAGATCCTTTAATTTCATTTGTAGCATATAATTTTTTTTTACAAAAAAAGGTACCAAGAGCATACAAAGTGTCCTAAATGGTCACTATCTGTACAAAAACACTTTTGAAAAAAATGACACTATAAATCTGAACTGGTAAACATATTTCAAAGTTCTGCTAATCTCCAAACCACTAGCAGTACAATCTGTGTCTACCTGACCCTGAAAAAATATATATATATTTTTTCAAGGCAGAAACACTGTAGTGGTTGTGTCTATTCGCCTTCCCTTGCCCATGGACAGTATGACTGCACTAAGAACTAGGAACAAGCTCTGATAGTCATATAGGTAGCCCCCAAATTCTCTTTGTTCAATGGTGTCAAGAGCCCTGTCTTGTGAGAGTGTCTGAGAACCCAGATGGGAAGGTTTCACAAAGTTATGTATATGATTGGAGAAATGACAAGTTATTAGTCCTTCTTGGAGGGGATCCTTTAGGCTAAAGTTACCTAGATTACTTGACCAAAAGGGACACTATCCTATCAGAAAGTTTTGTTATAATAGTAATTAGAATTTACAATTACTTGAAACAGATAATAAAAAAAATGAGATTGGGATTTCAAACGGGTGCATAAAGGATGTAAGTTTCAGAGTACAGATCAGGAAGTTTTGAAATGCTTTTCTTTGTACCCAGTTTTCAATAATAAGCGTTTCCTTTACCAGTCTTCACTTTATATCCTTTTATTTCATTTATTTTTTTGTTCTTCCTATCTTTCATGTTTCTTCTATCAAATTAGTTGTTTTCTTTTGAGAGTAAATGAAAATAATTGATCCCCAAGAGTTTTCTTCTCTTTATACAGGAAATGATTACCTTGGCATGCATATTCAGTCATCCGAGGCTATAGAAAAAGCCAAAGCATTTGGACTGCCATTGGAAAAAAATGGAGATGTGGTTACACTAAAGTCTCCCGGTGGTTACAGATTTCACCTCTTAAATAAACCTCAACCGCAGGAGAGTGGTAGGTAGTGATTTGTAAATGTTCTTTCCAAATTGAAACATTTCTTAATGCATTGTTTTTCTTCATTATGAGTAAGAAGTATGATTGTTCATTCACACATGCAACCCTACAACAAAATGTCCAGTGTAACATGAGCATTGATGCTCCTGCTGATGTCTGGAGGTTTAAATACCCTCACAGTCCCGATGTCTTCAAGTTGATCTGCAGCTAGAAATCTCCCACACATTTTTACTTTCCCAACCTTGACCACTTTCCTTTCAGAAATCTCCTTGCAAACTTTTTGTGATATGCTCATTAGTTACAGTTATTAAGTACTCTCTCTCACAATTCTATTTTAAATATCTGCAAATCTCTCCTCTCATACCCAAGTCAATCAAACCTGACAAAATTATAGAGCATGTTGTCAACAGAATCAACCCAAAGATCCCAACATGGATTCCATCCTCTGCACGCAACATTCAACAAGCCTTGTACTCACCAATATCACCCTACTTATACAAGAAGGTTTCATTCAACCCACACTATCCTGCAGTACCATAATTGCAACAATAGACACAAGCAAACCTTTCAACACAATACTTACACATCTTGATCTACAAAATACTAAATGGCATACCACAATAACTACAAAAATGGCTCGCCAACTATATCACTACAACAAAAAATGGCTCACCAATTATACCACTACAACTACAAAAAATGGCTCACCAACTATATCACTACAACTACAAAAAATGGCTCACCAACTATACCACTACAACTACAAAAAATGGCTCGCCAACTTGTTCAAATATGGTATGGGTGAGTAATACACTATGGCAAGCTATCATGAATACACCACATACATAACAAGGTCCCACCTAAGTATTTAACCCTCTTCAACTTGTTCCTCCATGATATTTTTCCTGTGACCCAACATTACATTATGTAGCTACGCCATAATTGCAAGCTCTTTCTAGCATAGTGGATGTCATGGATTTCTAGCACTGTGTCCTAGGTTCAATTCAAACCATCATTAGCTTCACACCATCATCATACACATAGCCAATCACAACACCACTATTTCCAATCCTGCCTTCACAGCACAACATACCCTTTCTCTACTCTTCCGGAACCCTGCCAATGGAATGCCAGTGCCCCATATACAAGGGGTTAGGTACAATTCATTGCCAGCTGAATCATCGTCAGAGTTATATTTTATATTATAGAAAAGCTTCTTAAAGTATAAAGAATTAGTAAAAAAACAAGATGAAAAATATCTAAATATTTATTAAAAAAAGCATATCTTATATATGGAAAATTCTTAATAATGTTACTTTATTATTTTATTGCTCTTTTAGATGTAATCTCACTATTGTGAAAAGGCTACTTGCAATCACTGTCAATTTATTCAAAATGATCTTTGATAAAAAAAATGGAACTCTTTTTTAATATCTTCTAATTATTCATTTTTATTTATTTCTAGATGTTTCATTATTATACCAATACCATTTTCAAAGTGTAAATAATATAATATCTCAGAGCTATTTATATTAATGTAGTCACATATTAAATGGTGCACCACTATATATTTTATCTTGATAGTATTTTTTTTTATAGAAATTTGAGCTGTATCATTTATATTATGGGTAAGAATGTCATTAATATATCTAAGGTTTTACGAATTTCATCATATTTGATGTTTAAATTTGGTTGCCAGATTATGGCTGAAGAATAACTTTAAAAATGTAAAACTTATTCTTCTCCAATGATGATATCTTTTGGTTTACTTTTTCCCTTAGGTTATCTGCCCATGAATGTCCTATAGTCTCAGGGATCTTCGTACATGTTGCCTGTCCCAGTACTGTGATGAGCAGGATTGCTACCACTTATCCCTTGTACTCTATTGGTTCATGCACTCAGACCTGTGAACTTTTTGACTTTTGGGAGAAAACTGTCTCCCTCATTATAGGTGTTGATTTCATGCACATGAGGTCTGCCTACCCTTGGTGCAGGAGCATGCTTTCTTCTTGCCTTTTTGCTTCTTGTTTTGTTTGTTTTTGCTGTTTGTTGGAGCATCTTTTGCTTCTTTGTTTTTTAATCTAGGCTATAAGATGACTATGTCGACTTATACCCAAGTATGCTGAAAAAAAAGGTCATCAGCCTCAATAAACTTCCCCCAGTAAATGGAGTTCTCCCAAAGATCCGAGACTCTGTCTTTTGGTGTGTTTTTTTTTTCTTGTGCCCTCCCTTTATGCTTCAGTTCTCTTCCAATGGCCAGCGCTTCTCACAAATTTTGCAGACTTGACACGGTTTTGCCAAAGAGAGATGAGCTGGTGTTGTATAGGTTGGAAATGTTGGAATTGTATCTATTAAGTGTGATCAGTAACTGGGGATGTCTATGATTTTAAAGTTGATGTGGTATTTCTAAGTATTTAGATTTGGACAGTTACCATTCCCACATCAAAGCTTTGACATGCCAGTGTGTGTGTGAATGTGTAGGGATGTTTCTTCTGGTTTGATTGGAATGGCATTTCAGAGAGATTGGATAGCCAGTTGTGTATGCAGATACTTTTGTACGTAATGGATGCCTGATTCCTGGATGATGCAATGCATGGTTCTTGGAGAATGGTGCAGGTCTTGCATATAATGGGAAGGCTGTTCCTAGTTTTGTGTACTGTAAAAACCTAAAAACCTGTTCCACAGAGTTTGAGGTGCTGTTTTATAGTTGCCACCTTTGTTCCAAATGTATGTGATCCATTAGGGTGCTTTGAGTACCACCTGTTGCAACAATGTCATAGGAGGATACTTGAAATTGCATAGCTCAGGCGATACAACCACTGACTTTGTGAGATGTCTAGGTCCCGATTTTAATGACCAAGACAAGAATCTGTTGCAGTCGTATATATAATGGAGTGTAAGGGTCATTTCATCATTTTCCTTGTCTGTTTTCTGTTTTTTTTTGTTTTTTTTACCTAAAGAAAATCACCAGATAGACCTTAAAAAAATATATCTACCTAAAAAATTGGTGCCACTGAGCTACCTTTTATTTCTCAGGGAAGACCTACAGTTTAACATGGGATCCTTACCACAGGTAAATACAATTCATAGCTAGTGTGAAGTTGACCCAAATTAGAACTCCAGCCAGCAACTCACCATAACTGCTGTAATTAGAATCAGGTTTCTATTTGGCTAAGACATAGCCCCATTAATGCATGGGTATTGATAATTATTATAGGACATTTATATTTCAGATCCTGTCCAGAAAGTTACATTGGCTGCAAGTAATTTAGAATCCTCCATTAAATACTGGAAAAACTTGGCTGGAATGTCTGTCTTTGAATCGGACGAGTCTTCAGCCACTTTGGGGTACTCATCTTCCCAAGCAAAGTTGGTTTTAAAATCTGTTGGTAAGATAGTTTAATGTAAGAGCTTTTTTTTTTCCTGCCTTTGATTACTCAGAGGCAGATTAATAATTCTGATTGAATTTGCTACTGGTGACTTTGGATGCACATTCCCACAAGTAACCCTTGGCCTTGTCTCTTGCCTGCAAGCTAATTATCTTGATGAACTCCACTGACTGGGTTGGGCCCTTCCAGAAATCCACCATTTAAAGTACCTATCTGTAGGTTTTGACTAAGTTGCAAAAATGTTGGGGCATATTGTGATCGTGTCAATTACAATGTGGTTCACGGAGCTAGATTGTCAAGTATCTTTGTTGGTCAAGCCATTGTAGTGTATGCAGGAGTTGATTATGAGGTAAGGTTAAAGTGAAGCTCTGCCAATGTGACCCAAATACATCAAGGCTGGGTTGTTTGCAGTGGGTCAATGTTGGATGATTTAGCCTGTTGTGTTTTATTTCTGATGAGTACCTAGTGAATGGAAGTTGGGATTCCTTGGAGTAACACAGTATAGTGTACCAGTATAGTTTTGCACCGGGATCCAGGAGGAGGATAGGGGCTTTGTAATGGCAAGAGTGTCTCAGGTTTCTTGTCTTGAGAAACCGCTCAACGGGTGGGTCTAGTTGTTTTATCATCATTACTCCCTAGTTCATAGGTGTGATTTTTTGGCCTATTAGAGCTTTGTGCTCTAATTCGTCTCTATTTCATTTACTAAAGTCCTATCTCTTATGGCGGCAATTTCAAACTCAGTAACCAGAAAAGGTTCTCCCAGAGATCCACCACTCGTATGTATTTGTAGAATTTTGTCTCTGTTAACTTGTCAGCCATGTTGTGAATGTGTTGTACTGTCTAGTTCCTGGTTGTACCTGGCAGATGTCTGTGTCAGTTAGCCTATTGTGGCATTTATTTTTAGTTTTGTTTGTTGATTGCACCTGGCCCTTGCCAAGGTGACCACTTGGTGTCATGGGAGGAATGTTTCCCTTCTCTCTTGAGATTTTGTAAAATGGCATTAAGGTGAGTTGGACCAAGAGATTGGCTGTACTTTGTGTGGGTGGATTATTTTGTGAGTAATGGTTACCTGGTTACAGGGTGGTGGGGTTCCTTGGAGTAACTGTGTAGTATGTTCTTGGGGTGTTGTGCATGTTCCTTGGAGGATGGTAAGGGTTGGAGATATAATGGTTTGGATGTACTATGGAGAAATTATGTTGTGGGTTCATCCCATGGCAAGGCAGAGTGCTTTGCTGTGTTTCCTCTGTAGTATACTGAGGTAAGTGGGTATGAGATTGGGTGTCCAGGCTGTAGAGGCATTGGTGAGTGAGGAACAGATGTACTGCTGCTAAGTGCAAATGATGAATTCCTTGGATTGCCTGAAAGTGGTTTATGTAAGTGCTCAATATGTTAATTTTTGTGTTAGTTTCTTAGGTGTTAGAAAGCTAGTTCAGTGTGACACAACACTTGATGTGTTCTATTTAAGAGGTTTGATACAGTGATTTATGGGTGTGAAAAAAGTAAAAAGGATTTTGAAGGTGAGAGAGTCATTAGGTTCTGTTGCCAGCATTCATATCTTGTTATATAGAGCTGTAAGTCACAAGCTGCAGGGGTGTTCTTAGTGTTCGGTGAGGATGGTAATGTCATGGACATAGCTGTAGAATGTGATGTTAGCATTGCAGGTAGGGATGTCTTTGGAAAAAGGGTGGATCCATGCAGGGGACTCCATGTGTGTGTTCTGTTTGTGATAGGTGGATAAGGGTAGTAAAGTAGAGTTGAGTTGCTATTGAGTGAGGTGGGGAATGAAGCCTCGTTTGGGTATGAATGCCCCTGAGTGCTCTTGGGGCATTGGAATTTCCGCATTTCCTGGTTTGCGATATCCGTGACACCACGGTTTTGGCGAGCCGGGTGGATGTCGAGATTATCTTGTGCTGGGTTCCTGGACATGTAGGAATTGCGGGGAATGAGGGCGCCAAAGAGTCCGCCAGGACTCTGCGACCGGACCAGCGTTTCGATCTTCCTCACACCGACTACATGGCAGGAATACGGGCAGCTCTTCGGACTGCTTCGGAAGCAAAGAAGATGGGAGACAGTCGAAGGGAACTTAAAGTTGCGCGCCATTGCGCCGCGACTGTTCCCATGGACCTATCCCCCAATGCCGCGACTGCTTCAGGTCGCTTTTTGTCGTCTCCGAATCGGGCACACTCGTGTGACCCATCGCTATCTGATGGAGCGCTCGCCTGCGCCCTATTGGGACGACTGCGTTGTCCCCCAGACTGTTCGGCACATTCTTGTCGAATGTCCCAGTCTGGGTGATCTTCGCGCACGATACCTGTCCGGGTACCGGGATGGGTGGGGTCGCTACCGCCTGTCCCTTGTACTCGTGACGAGTTCGTCCACATTGACTTGTGGACTTATAGACTTTTTGGGGTAGGCCGGGCTTCTCCCCTTTATTTAACTAGGTTTTATTTTTTTGTTATTGTTTTCTTTGTAGGCCGCACGCTCCTGCGCCTGGGTGAGGGGGACCTCTTCCCCGACGCCAGAGATTGCTTCCTAATTGTTACGATCTGCCCTTTTTTATCATTGTTATGTTTTCATATTCTCTTTTAAAGTAGCCTTGTTCTAGGCTGTCGTGATTCCGGCGACTTATGCCCAAGTGGGCAGTCGCCAGATAGGCTCCTAAAATTAAAAAAAAAAGAAGTATCCCCTCTTTTTGACGTCACCGGGGCCAGACCATCTGCTGCCTCTATATTAACGGCCGAGTTGGTTTCAATACACCTCGATACGGGGAGATAACACGTCGTGCCTGGTTCTGAGATCGGATTGTGATCTATAGCGACTCACAAGCGCCATGAGTTCTCTCGGGACATTGGAATCTCTACATCCCACGCTCGCGGTATCCGTGACGCCACGGTTTCGGCGAGCCGAGCGGATGTTGATATTATATTCTGCTAGGTTCTCGGACATGTGGGAATTGCGGGCAGTGAGGGCGCCGAAGAGCCTGCGATGACTGGGCAACCAGACCATCGTTTCGCTCTTCCTCACACCAACTACCTGGCAGGAATCAAGCCTACCTGGCAAAGAGGATGTGAGACAGCTGACGGGAGCTTAAATGTTCATCTGGTTTATTTTCGCGCATGTTACCTGTCCAGGTACCAGGACGAGCGTGGTCGCTATCGCTTGTTCATTGTACTCGGCACAAGGTTGTGTACACAGACTTGTAGACTATTTGACTTTTTGTAATGCTAGTCTCCAACATTTTATTTGAATCTTGTTTTGATCGCATGTTTCTACTCTGGGGGAAGGCGAGTCTTCCCTCCGACGCCGCAGTGTACTTCCTTCTTTTTTTCTGCTTTTGTTTTATTTTCGTCCTTCCTTTTTAATTGTTTTGGTTTCTTTAGGTTTGCTTAGAAAATTTTAGAGTAGGCTAGCACTAGGCTGAAATTATAATTAGGGCGACTTATGCCTTTGAAGGCAGTCATCAGATGGCCGAATAAAAAAAAAATTTGCAGAAAATTAAGCGCTGTGCTTGGCTCAGACAATGTTTTGTAATTCATTGCCTCAAGTGATGTTGAAGCATTAGAATCTCCACATTTCCTTGTTTCCAATATCCGAATACTACCATGATTCCTCCGATTCTGAGGAATGTAGAGATTTTCTTCTGCTGGGTTCGTGGAAATGTATGTGTCGCTGGTAGCAAGCATGCTGATGAAGGTTCGAGGTCTTCTGCACAAACTGAACTGGCGTTTCCGCCCCTATCCCACCCCCGTCTATATGATAGTGATTTTGTCTGCTCATTGGGGTTGCTTGGCAAAGAAAACGGGAGATAATGTTCGGAAATATAAAGTTGCGTGCATTGCGCTCCTAATTTTCACAAGGACCTATCCCTCAATTTCGTGAGGGTATCAGGTTATTTTTTGTTGTCTCCGAGTTGGACACACAGGATGCCTCGCCATCTCTTAGGGCGCTACCATAAACCTTTTTGCGAAGACTTCCTGGTAACCAAGACTGTATGCCACTTTTTGGTGAAATGTCATACTCTAGAAGAACTTCGTGTTAGTTACCTGCCCCTATTAAGAACGGAGTCGCTATTGCTTGTCCTTGGTATTGGAGGCTGGCTCCTGCACGCCACTTTGTGTTGCGATAGTGTTTGTAAGATGTGGGTCTCCATATACTTTAGTTTTTGTTTTTATTACACCGTTGTGTCCTTGAGGGAGGTGGTCACCCCATGGCTTCTAAGCATATATTGTAATTGATTTGCTTTACTATGATTGTTGGTTAAGTTTATTTATTAATAATTATTGAAATAGTGTAATGTCAAGTTTTCATGTTTTTTGCCTGCGGTTCAACCCTTCCCAGTCGCTACCAAATCATCACTGTAAAACTAATGCCGGAGATCTAAGCTTCTGATAGAGTAAAAAAAACAACAAAAAAAACCTTATGTATGGTGCACTCGAGTCCTTGAGGGGAGTCTATCGGGCAATATTCCATTAGCTGCTCTGTGTTATTGTAGTGATTGTTCTTGGGGCAGGTTGTAGGGATAGGTGGTGGCCAGAGATGAGCTTGGCCTGATTCTGGTGTCTCTGGGGAGCTGGCAATTTCAGGCGAGATGTCCAAAGTACCCTGTTCTTTGTATGCGTTTGGATGTAATGTGAAACGATTCGAGTGTTTGTGTATATGTGTGTGTGTGTATTGTCACTGCTCTGATGGGCATGGGGATAAGGAGGAGAGAATAAGGCAGTGGTTTGAGGAGGGTGTGGACTTGCTCCTAGGTGGTGGCGGGTTTGTTCTGAGGCGGTGGCATGGATGGGAAGGAGTGTATCTTCTTGCTTAGAACTGGGCACCAAACATGGTTAGGTGCATGGCAATTGGGAGTATTTTTGTGTCTACGTGTAGATGATTAATTTATTGGGATGGATTGAGTGCATCCAGTGATTATGCGGGGAGCTTTGTTTGTGTGAGATGGAGGGAGCTACTGTCGAATGTCAGGCTGGGGAAGCATAGTTAAGTGTGGGATGGATGAGTTGCATATCCATTATGTTGAATTGATATTTCACTGATATGCCTTTGTTGATGTTGTCATGATAGGATCTAAAAATTAAAATAAAAATGTTTGTCTGTGATTGGGCTTGTAGAAGGACAAATCGAACGAGTGGTTCTCTGAACACGGAGGCAAATCTGCCGCTTGATTCCAAGTGGTTCTGGTATTCGAGACTCACAAGTCCAAAGATACTTTTGGAATTAATGATAAAATTGACCAAAATCCTTTTTTTGGTTTGCTTCTTTCGTTCATGACTCGCGTTGCACGAATTCATTTATGCTTCCATCAGACACTATTTCCTAGACCTAATAATGATCGGTAAGTGTAATTGGCGCTTCATAATTCATGTGAACTTCTGTCGAAAGATCCCTCGAAAATATTATCGGATTTAAATTTGATGCTCTTATGTAGGATTATACTTCATCATTAACCACTCCGCTAAAGTTGGGTCGGCACGCATCAGCAACACTAAAAGACTACATGTCCTATCAAGCACAAAGTCACCCATCATTTTATCCACGCTGAAATGTTGCTTTATAGCGATGGGCTACTATGTGCAGGTAGCATCTCGTCAGTCAGGAGGGTTCGTCCCTGGACAGAAGGCCCCAAGCACGACCCCTCACAAACACCCTCTATGCACACGTGCCATACACTTCCTCTTCAATAAGTCCTCTCTCAAATAAACTCTTCCTCTGGTACGGCAGAAGGCCAATGCAGTGGGAGAGATGGCCGCTTAAATTGGGTTCTTATGAATTTCTCCTTGGTATCACTTAAATTTGTCTTCTATGCATTAAAAAAAAACTTTTACACCACCCCTGCACCTAATAATTAGGTCCTGCAAGTGCAATAATACCATTATGTGCCTTTCTTATCTTGACCCCACCAAGTAATCCCCTTTTTAGAATATATCTTTAAGAACACCTCCTCGCAAATTTTCTGCCAGTGGCCCTCATTTGGTTTTCTCATCTTAGTTTCAAGTAGTAGTAATAATTTTCTCCCTCCCCATGATTCTAAATAAAAAAATAGCTCCCATTTTCAGGGTGCAAAGTTGACCATGCCAAAGCCTTTGGACGCATTGCCTTTTCTTGCCCTGCTTCTGACCTCAAAGAAATAGAAGCCTTGATGAGCAAAAACGGCCACAATATCCTCACACCTTATGTCTCTCTCGATACCCCCGGAAAAGCGACTGTTCAAGTGGTCATTTTGGCTGATCCTGTATGTATACCATTCTCTTTAGTAACCCCCGTAAGGGGCGCGGCGATTTGCCATCCTGGCCGCCGTGCTGACGGGACTCAGCACCCCGTCCGGCCCCAGCTTAGCCTCTCTTCCTTCCTTCAAAACACTTGTTTCCTCTCTTTTCACACAACCTCTCCCACAACTTTCTCTGGTCAGCCTCTAATTTCACAGGGTAGATGCTGACCTTCCTTTCAGCTAACCGTCCCGCATCGGGGCTGAGGGGGTGGGGGACAATGTTCCCTAACCCCTGAGCTCCGGTCTGGGGTGGCTGGTTTTTAACTACCTGCTTCATCCCCACCCATACCTTCCTCACATCCCTTTTCCTCTCGTCTTCAAAATCTATCATTTTACGCCGTGTCTAAGGTGGAGCCGCCATGCCGATGGACTGCCAGGCCACCAGGCGGGAGGGGTGGTCCCAAATGGCGGCGCCTGGCTCTGCCGGGCCTGCAAGCACCTCTTGCAGTGCGGGCAACTGTGAGAGGTGGTGAGCTGTTGCGTCCCGTGTAAATAAGAGGGTCACCATGCCCAATGATGAGTATCAAAAAAAAACCCAACCCCCAACTTCCCCAAGAACAACGGAGCCGCCCTCGGGCAGCTCCACCAAAAAAATGGAGGTCCTCTCCTTTGTGCTTGCGCAGGGGACCCTCCATACTTCTTTAACCGGAGAGGAGGCTTACTCCTCTCCTACGCCTACGGGTGTAGGGGACTTCCCCTCACTCCCTTCTCTGGAGGTGCTTTCGGGCACCTCCCTATTCCCAGCGGCAGTCCCTCCTTTTCTTTCTAAGGGGACTGCTAAGAAAGCCAGCAGGCAGCCCATTGCCGACCGCCCCTCTTGTAAGCGGCTCGGTAGGGCAAACCCCCTTAGGGGGGAGAGGGAAGCCAGGCCCCTTCGGTCGCTTCCCTCAAAAGACCTGCTGGCAAGGATATTAAACCTTGCCGGGGTTAAGGCTTGTGCCTCCCCACAAATGACTCTTGACGCTGCCAAGGGGACCTGCGATGTCCTGGGAGGGGATGGCCAACTGGAGGCCCCTCCTGTGATAGACATGGTCCTTGAGGAGAGGAGACCCAGCCTCAGACGGTAGGGCCTTCCATGGGGGGGAATCCGGGCTCGGCGCCAAGCACCGAACCCGAGTCCGCCCCTATGCAAGGTCCCCCTCAAACGGCTGAGGGCTCCGAGGCAATACAAGGAGGGGAGGGATCTCCTCCGACAGGTGCCCCCACGACTACCAGGAACTTCTCCATTTCGGAGAGGGACCTGGCTGAGGCCAGCCCATCTGGCATGGGGGCTTCTGCCGGCGGAGGTGAGAAGCGGGTTCATTCCCCGCCCTCCTCTCCAAAAAAGAAAAAGACTAGAAAGACAAAGAAGACTCGGGGCTCCTCTTCATCCGCGGGGGCTACGGGGACGGATAGGTCTACTGCCACTTTGGTAGGCGACCAAGCCAAGATCGGCACATCCAGCCCCTCTACCCCCCCGTGTGCGGAGCCCCTGACTAAGACCAAGAGTGCACAGGGCGGAGCCTCGATGACATCGAGGCCCCTCATTCAGAGGTTACCTGGCGTTTTCGAGCCTACTGGCTTCAAACGCTTCCTCGTTATTCGCTCCACTGATGGCACCATGTTGTCCAAGGGCAACATGATCCATCAGAGGAGAGGATTAGCTAGTGCAATTGGTAGAGAGCCGAAGGTGACCCGTTTCTCGGACGGGAGTTTTTCTGGCGAATGCGGCGAATCCCGCCGAGGCGGCCAAGATAAGTGCTCTTCGGACACTTCATGGCACCCCGGTGAGTGTGACGCCGCACTCTACCATGAACTTTGTAAAAGGAGTAGTTTATGCGAGGGAACTCGTTGACTACTCCATTGAGGACATCACCCTAGAGCTGGCCGACCATGGGGCGGTCAAGGTCGAACGTGTAATGAGAAAACAGGGAGGGGCCTCGAGACCCACCCCTACACTCTTCGTCACGTTCGACTGTGACAAGCTCCCTGAGTCGGTGCGTGCCGGTTGGTACCACTACCGCGTGAAGGCATTCGTGCCACTTCCGCGGCGGTGCTATTACTGTCACCGCTTCGGCCATACGAATCGCTCATGTAGACGTGCAAAGTCGGGGTCACCCGAAGTATGTGTAAATTGCTCCAAGGTCGCACACAATAAGTCCAAATCGTGTGTGGCCAAGTGTGTCAATTGCGGAGAGCCGCACCCTGCTTCTTCGAAGCAATGTGGTGCATATCTCCTGGGGAAAGAAATCCTGGCCGTTCAGGCCCAGGATAGACTCTCATTCCGCGAGGCTAAGGACTTGGTCCTGGCGCGCCCAGCTCTGCCTGGGACGTCATATGCCTCAGTAGCTAGAAAGGCACCCTCTGCTCCTGGCCCATCCAGGCCAACGAGCACGGTTGTTTCCGCGCCCATTCGGAGCCCTTCTGCGGGCTCTACCCAACCCGGCCGCTCCCCTGGTAAAGCTGGCGGCAAAAAGGGTTCATACCCAGCCCCGGCTAAAACCAGGGCTCCCCCCTCTTCCCCCAGCGTGACCGTTTCCCGCAAGGCGAAACGGCCACGCGCCTCCTCCGAGTCGTTAGACTCACAGGAGGCAACACCCCTGAAGATGGTCGCTAGGCCATCTTCGGGGGTTCCTAAAGCTGTCCCCCGAAAGGAGGACAGCAACAAAGGAGCTTCGGCTCCTTCGCCCACTCCCCGAGGTGGAGCGAGTGGCTCGGAGACGGTGGTTCCTCGAAAAGAGGGCCCCCCGCCTCCCAAGCCGCAACGCCCGCCTAAGGTTTCGAGGCGGAGGGAGGAAAAGACTCGCATGGCGAGCCCAACCTTCCCCAATAATCCTCGAAGGCGACAGCGCCTCCAGCGCTTTGTCCGGCCAACAGCGCCCGGGGTTCTGCCCCCGGGAAGCGTACGGCCATTCCCGTGAGGGTCTTCAGTTCGAGGAGGGCCCCCGCGTCTCCTCCGAGCTAGGCCTGGAGGGCATATTCCTTCAATGGAATTGCCGTGGACTCCGGGCCAACTGGGAGGAGCTGCGGAGGCTCGTCTCGTCCCGCTCCCCGTTAGCTATCTTTTTGCAGGAGATTGTGCTAGGCGCGTGCCCCCTGCCCGCCCTCCCGGGGTACAAGGGTCTTGCGACCCCACCACCGCGGGATGGCTGAGCTGGGGGATTCGCGGTTTACACCCGGCATGATGTCTCCGTTCTTCCTTTCTCTTTAGATACCTCCTTTCAGGCAGTGGCTGTGCAGCTGCACCTGGATAGGAGGTATACTATCATTTCTGCGTACATTCCACCGTCAGCTGACTTCGACGCGGGGGACTTCCGCCGCGTCGTGGCACGGTTGCCGAGGCCCTATCTCTTGCTTGGAGATCTGAACGGCAGGCATCCTCTCTGGGGAGATTACTCCATAAATCCCAGGGGACAAGTCCTTGCCGATCTGATCGAAGAGCTTTAGATGGGTGTCCTAAACGTGGATGAGTTTACGCATCACTGTCCGAGAACCGCTTCATTTTCTTGCCTTGACCTATCTTTGTGCTCTTCGGATGCACAGCCTGATTTTGATTGGGGGGTGGTCGATGACCTCCATGGTAGTGATCACTTTCCCATTCAAATATCATTTTCAGGGCAACTGCCGCCTGAGAGACCACCTCGGTGGTGCTTGGCGCGGGCGCGGTGGCCTGCATTTCAGGAAATGACTGAATTCTCTATCTCAGTCGAGGAGTTTAGGTCGGTAGATGAGGCCGTTGAGTTCTTCTCTGGCAACCTCATCGCCGTGGGCCTGACTACTATTCCTAGGACGTCTGGCCGTTTTGCACGCCGACCACTCCCATGGTGGTCGGCCGAGTGTGAGACGGCCCTCAAACAGAAGCGTTATGCCTACACGCGCTATAAGCGCCGCCCGAACGATTTCACTGTCGCTGAATTTCGTCGGGCTAGGACTAGGTTCCGGTATATTTCGAAGCACGCCCGCCGCTCTTCTTGGCGGGCATACGTGTCTTCACTTAACGGGAAGACCCCTTTAGCTGAGGTGTGGAAGCGAGTCAAAAGGATTCGGGGCAAGTTCTCGCAGGACCCCCCTCCCGTTCTCCGGGAGAATGGGACCGCAATCTCGGACCCCGCGTCCGTGGCGGAATCCTTCGCGACCGCTTTTTCTGCATTCTCTAGCCGTGATGCTGCTCCGCCAGCATTCAATGCACGTCGTGATGTCGCGGAAGGTCGCCGACTGAACTTTACCTCCAGAGGCGGAGAACCCTTCAACGACAGGTTTACTCTGAGTGAGTGGTGTTCCGCTTTTGCTTCGTGCGCGGACACCGCCCATGGTCCAGACGATGTCCCGTACGCTATGCTTCGACACCTGGGTGAGCGAGGCATGGCCTTTCTCTTGGATTTGTTGAACAGGATCTGGGTGGAGGGTCTACTCCGAGATTCCTGGCGAATCGCTACTGTGCTCGCCTTTCGCAAACCGGGGAGAGATCCTTCTACTCGGACCGGTTTCCGCCCAATCTCTCTAACCTCTTGCCTGTGCAAGTTGATGAGAAATTGGTAAATGTTAGACTAGTCATTTTGCTGGACAGCGGAGGCCATCTGTTTTGTGCACAGTGCGGCTTCCGCAAGTTCCACTCCACGTCGGATGCTCTGCTCCGACTGGAAAATACCGTCTGCGAGGCATTCCTTCGTAGGCAGCACTACGCCACGGTGTTTTTAGATCTGGAGAAGGCCTATGATTCCGCATAGCGATACGTTATCATGGAGACTCTCTACACGATGGGGGCGAGGGGACGCCTTTCAATGTTTATATCTGAATTTTGCGAGATCGTCGATTCCGCGTACGGGTAGGGGGCGCCCTCTCCGGCCCAATGGGGCAGGAAGAGGGTGTCCCGCAGGGAAGTGTCCTCAGTGTCGCACTCTTTGCCCTGAGCATCAACGACATCACCTCGGTGCTGCCGGAAGATGTTCTCGCTACGCTCTACGTGGACGACCTTTCGATCTCTTTTAGCGTGCCCCAGATGTCAACTCCAACAGGCATTGAACCGCGTCTCTCGCTATGCCGAAGCGCACTGGTTTCGGTTTTCCTTGGCCAAGATTAAGGGGGTGCACTTCTGCCGCCATCCACGGCTCGACCCTGACCCAGACTTGTTTCTTAATAGGGTACGTCTGGAAGTGGTTGAATCGCACCGTTTCCTTGGTCTGTATTTGACCGACGCCTCTCCTGGGAGGCTCATATTCGCAGCCTTAGGGTCTGTTGTGCCCGCGCCATGGATATTCTCCGTTCCGTGACGTTCAGCGCTTGGGGCGCTGATAGGGCTACTGCCCTCCCTTTTTATGCATCCGCAGCCGAGCGTGTATTGCGGAAGGTGGACTCGATCCACCACACCGGCCTTCGCCTGGTGACCGATGCCTTCCGCACTTTCCCCATTGAGAGCCTACTAGTTGATGCTGGGGAGATACCACTCGCTCTACGCCGTGTATAGTGCATTATTCGCCTGTACGCGCGAGCCCGGCGTCTCCCTCAGTCGCCAACAGTTCTCCCTGCATCCACAGCTGATTTCGACGGTGCCTATGCCGCCTAGATACTCCAGTCATACCCTAAGTCCTTTGGGTTTAGGGCCAGGAAACTCTTTCGAGAGCTAAGTATAGCTTTCGGGCCGGTGGCGTCCCTGGTTCTGCCCAGGACGTCACCCTGGAGGGTACCACATTTGGCTATTTGTCGCCACGCCTCTGCTCCGAAAGCTTGTACAGCGCCGGGAGTATTGCGTTCGACCTTTTTGGAGCACACCTCGTGTCACGCTGGAACCGTGCCAGTGTATACGGAACGCCCCAAGTCCCAAGAGGGGGTCGGCTTCCACGCCGTATCCCATCTGTTTGAAGTCAGCGGGGCTCTGCCAGTCGCTGCGTCTGTCTTCACGGCCGAGCTGGTGGCAATATACGAGGGGCAGTCAATAAGTTTTGCGAATCGGTAGGGCAAAACAGAGGAAGGGAGATGGCTGTTTGTGGGGGTGTTAGGACAAGTTATGACAAGTCAGGATTTGCAGCCGCACGCTCCTGTCTCGTCAATTTAAGAAGCAGTAGCTGATCGCAGATCGTCAGTCACAAATTTCTCAGCAATGGAGAAGGTTGAGCACCGCGCAGTGATCAAATTTTTTATCAAGGAAGGCAAGAATGCAAAAGAGATCCATTTACGCATGGTTGCAGTGTACACCGACACCGCCCCTTCCTATGCAACCATTGCTCGCTGAAATATGGAGTTCCGCCATGGTCGTGAGTCCCTTAAAGATGATGCCTGTCCAGGGCGCCCGTCAAACGTGACCAACGAGGACAATGTGGCCCGTGTGGAGAGGATGATCCTCGAAAATCGACGGGTGAAGGTCGAAGAAATCGAGCGAGAACTTGGAATATCACATGGAAGTGTTATCAACATTATCCACGATAATTTGGCCATGACCAAGGTCTCTGCCCGTTGGGTCTCTAGAAACCTCACGCCCCATGATCGACTTCAAAGTCGTCAAAGCCCATAAGGCCAGAGTTGCACAAGCTGCCCTGCGCTAGTGCGGATTCGAGGAGCTCAACCATCCCCCCTACAGTCCAGATCTGGCCCCTAGCGACTACTTTTTATTCCGCCAGCTCAAAGCTGCACTGCGTGGACGCCGGTTTGGGGACGATGAAGATGTCCAGCTCGCCGTCCAGGAGTGGATTGAACAGCAGTCGGGAATTCGAAACCTCAGGGACAAGTGGCGCAAGTGCATTGAAGTCGAGGGTAGTTATATTGAAAAATAATAAAACGCCTTTCCTAATATCTCGTTTCCTTATATCCCAATTGCAAAACTTATTGACCGCCCCTCATACCACTCGGTTCGTGTGATTACGCGACGTTCCCGGTTCGGAGACCGGATTGTGATCTATAGCGACTCACAAGGTGCGCTAAGTGCTCTCGGGGCATTGGAATCTTCGCATCCCCTGGTTCGCGATTTCCGTGACGCCACGGTTTTTGCAAGCCGGGCGGTTGTCGAGATTATCTTCTGCCTGTTTCCTGGACATGTAGGAATTGCGGGGAATGAGGGCGCTAAAGAGTCCGGACTCTGCGACTGGACTAGCGTTTTGCTCTTCCTCACACCGACTACATGGCAGGAATACGGGCAGCTCTTCGGGTTGCTTGGCAAAGAAGATGTGAGACAGTCCAAGGGAACCTAAAGTTGCGTGCCATTGCGCCGCAACTGTTCCCATGGACCTATCCCCCAATGACGCGAAGGCTTCAGTTGCTTTCTGTCGTCTCCCAATTGGGCTCACTCGCGGAACGCACAGCCATTTGATGGAGCGCTCGCCAGCGCCCTACTGTGAAGACTGCGTTGTCCCCTAGACTGTTCGGCAGATTCTTGTTGAATTTCGCAGTCTGTGCGATCTCCGCGGACGTTACCTGTCCTGGTACCGGGATGGGCGGGCTCGCTACCCCCTGTCCCTTGTTCTCGGGACGAGTTCGTGCACATTGGCTGGTAGACTAACAGACTTTTGGGGGGGAGTCCGCCCTTCTCCCCTTTATTTAACTAGGTTTTGTTCTTTTGTTAATGTTGTTTTCTCTGTAGGTCGCACGCTCCTGCGCCGGGGCTTGCTTCCTAATTGTTGCCATTTTTCCTTTTTATTGTTGTTGTGTTTTCATATTCTTATTTTAAAGTAGCCTCGTTCTAGGCTGTCTTGATTGCGGCCGCTTATGCCCAAGTGGGCTGTCGCCAGATAGGCTCCTAAAAAAAAACTATTTCATATTTTGACCTTTTGTTTGTTGCGGTAGCAGAATGTCGAGTGTGGATCGTTTCCACACCGATAGGTTGAAATCTTTTCATCGAAGTGAGGATGAAGCTGTAATTCAATTCTTATTTTCAGGATGACCATGAAATCTGCTTCGTAGGTGACGAAGGATTTCGGGAATTGTCTCAAGTGGATCCTAATGCTGATGCCCTCCTGACCGAGGCGATGAAGAAGGACAAATCGAACGAGTGGTTCTCTGAACACGGAGGCAAATCCGCCGCTTGATTCCAAGTGGTTCTGGTATTCGAGACTCACAAGTCCAAAGATACTTTTGGAGTTAATGATAAAATTGACCAAATCCCTTTTTTTGGTTTGCTTCTTTCGTTCATGACTCGCGTTGCACGAATTCATTTATGCTTCTATCAGACACTATTTACTAGACCTAATAATGATCGATAAGTGTAATTGGCGCTTCATAATTCATGTGAACTTCTGTCGAAAGATCCCTCGAAAATATTATCGGATTTAAATTTGATGCTCTTATGTAGGATTATACTTCATCATTAACCACTCCGCTAAAGTTGGGTCGGCACGCATCAGCAACACTAAAAGACTACATGTCCTATCAAGCACAAAGTCACCCATCATTTTATCCACGCTGAAATGTCGCTTTATAGCGATGGGCTCCTATGTGCAGGTAGCATCTCGTCAGTCAGGAGGGTTCGTCCCTGGACAGAAGGCCCCAAGCATGACCCCTCACAAACACTGACACTCACTCTCGTATATTACGCTCACAAGTCTATTCCCATCCATTCTCCTTATATGCCCATACACCTTCAGAACACTTCCAGTCACAACTACATTCGTCCCTTTCTCCATCCATGGACATCTCATACCCAGTCGCACCTCACTCTCTCCCCCTAGCTCACACCGAGCATCCCTCTCAAGTTGTCCATTTGCATTTCTCTCACTCTAGAACTTTACTTCTCCATCCATCCATAGTCTAGACCCGAAGGTCTAAACTTGCTCATTTTTTTATTGTTTTTATTGAAAATACAAAGAATACAACATGAGGAATTTTATGACCAGAAGGGCGCAGATTGAACATGAAAAAAACTTTAATCATATAGTTATTGGAATAAGTTTGCAATAAGTTGTTGTAGCCCGGTTTGGGGAATCCAAGATGTGCACACCACGGGAAATGAGGTCAGACTGAGGTATCCCGACTTGCGGGGTCCCTTATATAGGCAGAGCCTAAAGGACCCCGTAGGACGTCACCCAAGGTTTCTTCTCCCTTCCCGGGGAGAAGGTCCGAGAGGCCCTGTCCGCCTCGTTATTCCCGGAACGCACAAATCTTAGATTCAAGTAGGACACAAAAACGTCCGAGAAACCCCTCAGTGTAGTATTTTCCATTCGTAGGAGCAGTTGAGCGGGAATCTTTCCTCTCCTATTGTAGAGGGCTAGAAGATTATCTGAGTAGATGGATGATGTCGGAAAGAGAATCAAGGTAATCCATAATACAATTGTTTCCAAAAGAAGGAAGTTATTGGTACAGAAATAACTAGGGATCGCCCAGCTACACCTACCCCACCGCATCCCGATTTCCTTGGGTGAGGCATCTCAGAATATGAATAGACCGCAAGCCTTGGGCCTATCCCAGGGAACCGGTCTACATTATTAAAGAAATTAACATAAGCCAATTGTACCCAAAAGAAGGGAAGCCTTAATATTGGGGCTACAAAATTTAATAATCCCGTTAGCCTTAGCCAAAACAGCCTCTTAATTTTATAAAGTGGTAAGTGTTTAATCCAATCAAGAGCCTTGCATAGTTTTACTTTTAAATCCTTAGTTAATTGCATACATCATTTCCTTATGTTAATATAAATACCCTCAAAACTAATTCACAGAGAAGTGGAAAGAACTGATTTTTTTATAATTAAGTTTTAGACTAGAGCCCAGGAATTCATCCAAGAAGCTAAGCACGTTATTAAGATGGCCTATCACTAAAAAGTCATCCAAATAAACATAGGCCCTTACCCCATGGGCGTTGGCTAAGGCATTACAAATAGTGCTCATTATATGCTGCATAATAAAGGAGCTGCCGCTAAATCCCATGGGTAGTTTCATAAAGCGAAAAGTCTCACCCGAACCTTTGATTCTTATTCCAAAATTTGCTCTAGCTTTCTCATGCAAATTAATGTGATAAAAACAGTTTGCTAAGTCAATTTTAATGGCAACCTGTTCCTTACTTAAGTTACTAAATACTTTATTGACATTTGGTAGTGTAAATCTAGGTGGTCTAAATTTCCCCGTTAATTCAGACATATCATATATGGGTCTTACTAAGGGCAATTTTTTATCTACTAGAAACAGTCTGTGTATATCTAATATTAGTTGATATTTCCAGAACCCCTGCTTGTACCATTTCTTCAATAATGGGAAGCATCTTTTTTATTTGTAAGTTGGAAAAGTTCTTATTTCCTTTTGGAAAAATTATTTTTACCCCTTTCTTTTGGCAAGCCTTAATGATATTAGTCTCTGGGACATTTGATAAGTTACCAGTTTCTAGGCTGTTTGCAGTTAATTTACTGAAATAGTCTGTAATTTTAGTTTGTTTGTTAGCCATTAGGTCCACCAGTTCCCATATACCATAGTTGACACCAGCACACTCTTATGCAGCTGCCTGGCACACTCCACACTCAATCACCCGTTCATGACACTTTCCTACCATTCAAAATTCCACATAGTGCTGGTATCAACTGCAACCTCCCTTTTTTTAACACACTCCTTTCCCCCCATCACACCCCCTGACACATTCCACACAGTTTAACCCAGGTGAGTGAATGGGGTCTGTGCCAACCCCTCTTATTACCACCACGGCGGAACAAGGCGTCATAGTGTGCGGTATCCCAGGCCAAAGGCCCCTATCCTGGCTTAGTCGTATTTTACTCTATGTGCCGGAAGAGGTAATGACTAGTTGGCTTAATTTCTTAGACGGAGGTAAAATGTCTTATTTTCTCGATTAATTATCGTCGCAATTTGACATGAATTGGGGATGTTAATTGCTCTTCTCCACCAGTATGTGTAGTGTCTGATTGAAGCCGAAATCTTACTCCCGACTGTCCAAAATTGTGCGCGAAGGGTACATAAAGTGGGGTTTTTAAACCATTACTCACTTTCTTGCGGGACCATGGTTAAGTTTCTTATTCTAAAATAGTTTATTATTATTTTCATCGGAATAAAATTGTGCTTTACGGCATTAATATCGTCTTTCTATTCGTTTCCTTGTTTTTTTTTAGCCTGTTCCTTTTTTTATATATGTTATTTACGTGTTACTTGTTCTTTTCAATCTGGTTTCCCAGGTATAGCACCTGATTTACGCCCATGACATCAATCATATTTTTTCATTTGCATTATCTTCCATTCCCACATTTTACAACTCAAAGTATTCTCGCCATGTATTTTTAACCTACTCGTTGCTCACAAGTATCCTGCCATTCTTATTCTCGATATTCACGCAGCTATTTTACTCCTGGCTGCCCGCTTTTCTCACTTCCAGAATAGCTTCCTGTTCCCATCGCGATCCTCATTCATCCTTTGTCCACTCTTCATTTGCTGCTTTTTTTTCTCTTTTATTGTTTCATTTTCATCTACTTGTATGCACTCAACCGCACATCCATCACATTTAGATCTACACTATTAATCATTTGCATGTACGTCTCATTTTTGCTATCCACTAGACTTCAAATATTCATTCCACCATTCGGCATTTTGATTTCTCTCTCCACTCCTGGCACCCGCACAGAGCCCTTTCACTATCTACAACCATTTCTTTAAATTTGCTTCGCATTTACTCTACATGATTTCAGTTATTTCCCCTTCTACTCTGAGCATTCCTACTTACTCTTCTTTCTCTATCATTCAATAACCTTTCACTTTGATTTTCCCTTCCTTTCCACCTTCCTCACCTCATCCTTCTGGTTGAAAGGTTCCCAGAGAGAAAAACCCTTTACTACAAGATTCGAATGGCATGAAAAACCCTTTCTCCGTGGTCCTTTGTACCGTTCATTAGTCATTAACAATTAAATCTGTGCTTTTATTTTGTTATTCAATTTTCATCTTTGGGCCGCAAATACCCGGTCTTGAGTCGGGCATAAGGTGCCGATTCAACCTGCTCAACAGTACCTTTCCTGCCCTGTACCAAACGTTAGATCGTGTGGTGTCACCGGGGCATGGTAAAAAATATAAGACAGATGTAATCAGTAGAAGGGTAAAAGTAGGAAGAATGCAAAAATGTTAAAATGACTCAACAACCCTATTCTAGGGGGGGATGACCTTTCCCTTGCTCGACCAATAACTTGCCAACTCAGCTGCCTGTAAAGAGGCTGGTAAAGGAAATATTCCAAAGAGACTTCAATGTAGAAATTTCTACATCGGCACGAAGGGGGCGAAGGAAATAGGATACATTTCGTGTAAAGGAAATGCTAAACAAGATACCGGGTATTGCAAAAGTCGTGTTATATTACGACTCTCTCAAGAAACGACACAAATGATAATTTTGATGCAGTTAGGCACGTTTTTATTGTTTAAAATGTGTTTAAATTGTAATATTAATCAATGTGGCCCCCCTTGGCGGCGAGCACGCGCTCCGGGCGATCCTGAAGACCGCAGACAAACGAACGAAATTCTTCAAACTGTCCCACGGCTGGTTGACGAAGAACTTCAGCTCGTCGACGTTGCTCTGGCGGACCTTGCCATCGACATGTGCCCATTCTCTAGTCTAGGGGATTGAGGTCGGGTGACTGCAGCAACCAAAAGTCCTTCAACCAGTAGTTTGCGCGCGGTCCATAAGTCCGACACCGCCAAACTGCTCAAGTTCTCAACCGTTTGGCTGTGAGAAAGGCCTGCGAAAGTACTCCGAAGTTCAAGAAAGACCTGCGAACAACATCGAGGTGACCAGGGGCGGGCACTGCTTGAGGTGCGTGGAAAAGCATCTGCTCACCGATCATATGCCAAAACAACGTCGGCACCGCTGTCGTCGCCTTCTCAAAGATTTGAAGAATCATGGCAATTAAATTCTCTTTTTTTTATGAAAAGACCTTCGAGGTTGATCCTGTCATCAACATGCAGAACCACCGCTTAATAACCTTGGGCTAGGGCGTCTCAGACGTCCGCTACGTGTTCATGACCAACCACTCTGCGTCGTGGCTTCGAATAGCGAGAAGATTCTGCCGGTGTGGTTCGGGGCCGATTAGAGGCTCACCGTGTCCTAGGTAAGTGGTTTCAAGTAAAGATCCTTCTTAAAAATGGCACCTTACACGGTTCCTATGTATAAGTTAGCAAATAGAACACCGAGTGGATACCCCATCGCCTCCATCTACCTACACACATGCGCCCATCAGGGCTGTAGATCGACGCCTCTCGTGCAAGCTTGAATCTACAGTCGCGGCCAATGATTATGGCAAACACTCTTCTTTGCCTATTACGTGTAAAACACTTTCTGAATATCATTTATTAGGTATTAATATTGTAGATGATTTGTGTCACCACTAATTATTCAGTATAACTTTGCAAATTAATAATTTTTTGGTAAATTTTGGTTTGGTAACATTTCCTTACTAGTGGGCATCCCACGCCACCTCGTGATTTCAACCTGGCGTCGTATGAAAATAGCAATTGAATAACAGAACAGTAAATATAGTTATGTATGATGTCAAGACCCATCAATGATTAATTTTGAATTAATAAATAATAATCTTTGGTTTTGCTAAAAGAAAAACGTCAATTAATTTTTTATTTACACCAAAATGGCCCCAATCCAAGGAAAATCGTTGCTAAAGGCATTGCATGTAAAAGAACTATACAGGATCATTAAAACTGGTATGGGTATTCAGACGTTATACGCCCCTTTTATGTAAATTGCAAAAAGGGGAGTTCTCGTGTAGCAGGCTGGGTTAAGTGATCAAACGAGCTCCATTAGGATAAAGGAAAATATTAAGCTGGATTCTTTCTTCCCTCATAAATTGCGGGCACAGGTTTCGAAAAAACAGCGGACTGAAGAAGCGGTAGATTAGTCCTCAATGCAAATAGACAGACGGCTTAAGAATCTTGAGTATCAACACCGACGGATGGACCACAAAAAGAAGTGCACTACGCTAATATTTTACACATATCGATGCTGACAATACTCATTTCGGAGCACGGAGTTAACACGGATAGGGACATAATCAAGATATGGAACTATGACTTGTTGACAGTGAACCATTCTCAAGAACGATACAACGGAGCAGCCATTGCGATTAAGAAGGGAATCAAATTCAAGCAACTCAGGAACTTGTAAGAATCTTACTTCGCCATAGAGGAGGAGATAAACCTGGGAAAGATGGTCGTTGCCGCGGGATACCAACCCCAAGACTACTATTTTCCGAACCACACTATCGCGAGTATACTCGGGTGAAGAGTCCCTACGATATTTATGGGCGACCTGAACGCACGATGTGCCGAGTCTGGGTATACTCTAAGCAACAGTATAGGCAGATGCTTGAATACTCTCCTGGACAGGAACATCGTCCAGAGACTCGGCCCCAACTTTCCGACCTTCATCACGGAAAGGAGCGCCACCAAGCCAGACATCTGCTTGGACAACTTCCTCTTACCCTTTAACTATCACATGAGCCCTGAAGTGATACCTAGTAGCGACCATATAGGGATTAATCTTCATATCAACGTTAACACTATATTGATACCATCACATACAAGGAAGAATTACAGCAGGGCGAATTGGGATAATTACGAGCGAATGCTAAGAAACTACATCCCAGCGACGCTTGAGGAAATAGACGAAGAAATGGAGCGGCTAGAGATCCAGATGATCGAGGCTGACAGAGTCGATTCCCAAAAGTACATACAGAACGATCTCAACATACAAATGGACCGATCGTATGAAAGATTTACACGGTAAACAGAAAAGATTGTATCAGGTGAGCATCAACACGGGAACATTTCGTGATGTAATGTACCGTATGAGAGAGATAAATGAAGAACTAAAAAATCTAATTTACCAACAACAAGAGGAGAAATGGAATGAAGCTATCGAAGAACTAGATAGCGGAGCAACACCGAAATAATGAGAGTAAAGCCCCAGAAGAAAAAGATGGAATTAGAACACGACCAAGATGAAATTAAATCAGAGGAGAATGAAATGGGAGATTCTCAGGCAATACTGGGAACAGATTTTCAGAATCAGTGAAGAAAATGAAGACTTCTACATAGATTTTGAAAATCAAATTATAGACGAGCTCAATGAGATCATTGAGAGGACGCATCCTAACCACCAACTGAACAGGCAGGAAGGAGAAAAAGAAGAGTGACGCTAGAAGAACTAGAAAGCGCGCTCCACTCCTTTAAGCAAAAAGCTCCAGGACGGTCAGGCTTGACAAAGTAAAACTTCGCCAAAACACCGAGATGCGTGTGGGAAGGTTTACTCAATATCTTTAATGCCTGCCTAAATGTAGGCTACTTTCCCTAAGAATACAAAACGGCAAAAATGATCTTTATTGTCAAATCTGGAAAGCCAACGACGAGGAAGGAGAGTTATCGCCCAATATCCCATCTAGAAATTGGGGTGAAACTCTTAGAGAAAATACTGAACAGAAGACTCGTCGAGCGCTTGGAGGAAAATTCGCTCTTCAACGAACAGCAATACGGCTTCAGAAAGAAGAGAAGCACCGATATGGCAATAAATGTCATCACAGAAAAGATTGCTCGTCCCCCCTTTAATCTACAGGCACGATTGCCTCAAGGCGGGTGGCTCAGTCCAACCTTATACTCGATATATAGAGCCAACCCAACCCTCTAGCCTGAATATCCAGTTCGCCGATGACATAAGTCAAATCATAGTTAGTGGATATAGAAATGCGCCTTGGCAAGCTCGAATGACTGCAAGGAAATAAGAAAAATCCACGCTTATGAATTGAAATGGAAAATCCGAACTAATGGCGGGAAATTCAAGATCACCATTAGGAAGAAAAACAACAGATGTGATAGTGAGGAGATACGCGTTATCCCTACACGAACGAGTGCAATGTACTCAGGATGAAGGTCACTTCTAACGGGTACAAGAAGCACCTCCCAGAACGGATCAAGCTTGGAGACGCAATTGTCCCATTTTTTTTTGCATAGGAATAAACTATCGACCAAAACCCATGATGAAAAGCAACCGATAATGACGAACCAAACCGATTTTACTCAAGACCAAAGAAGACCACAACAACCTAGTGAAGACAATGATAAATAAAAAAATTAAGAAAATAGGGAAGTACGAATCACAGAACACACAAATACAATCAACCAAAGATGAATATAGCAAAACACTTATAAAAGCAAATACGACACACGTAAGAATTGCTGTAGAAACAAAAAATATCATAAAATTAATCTAAACAACGAAATACAGTTGCTATTTATATGTCGCTACCAGGTAAAGGAGGTAACGGTTAAAATGGTAAAAAATGCCTTCGCTCAGTAAAAAAATACAAAAAACAGGACCAATTTACTGTGAACCAATCATAGAATTTCATAAGACTTCAAACTGCTCGTCTTTGAGGAGGTGGTTTTGAGTCGGATGCAATTCCACAATGTGGTTCCAGCACCACATGAGTTCCTCTGAGAACATGGAGTGTGTCTACATATGAATAAATAGAGGTACTTTAAATAAATTGAGAAGTACTCTAGAGCGTTCGGACGCTGGAACTGCAGCACTTAAATGCGAACAAAATATGCTTTCGTGTATGTGTACCACTACTTTATTATGCCCATTATTGGCTGCAGTATAAATTATTTTCAGGCGCTCCTGAGGGATTTGTACCATTCTTTAATGCATACCTACAGCTTCGCTTGCGCGCCCACAACACGATATATGCTCTCGTATTTCATTTTTATTAAGCCTTGATTGCACAACATAGATTTCAGAGGGATCAGCAGTACCAAGATCTTTTGTTTAATCTATGCTGTGCCAAGCGATTCAATAACATTTATTATAGCGTTCCACGTGTAGTAGCTGCAGTTCCTCTTCGCGAACTAAACCTTTTTTTTCTTACATTTCTTTGTGTGTAGGTACCACATGACTTTTCTTAACTTAATGGAACCTATTAATACGGAGTTAACTTTATATTGATATTTACGCGAATTTTTACACATTTAATTTAGTCTAACAAATTAATTATAATTATTCTCATCACCGCACACTTAATTTTTACTATTTACACTTTTCATTTTTAAAACTAAATAGGGACTGAATCTACACTTTTGAATTAATTCGCACTGGGATTTTTAAAGCACTATTACTGCTATTGTAAAACTTGTATAACTGTGCTCGTGCGAAATGCGTGAGTTCGTTTGTTGGTTTAACCTTGGTGATCGAAGTAGTCCGGTGCGTAGAAATAAGCTTGACTCATCCATGCTGCCGAGCCTCGCAGAGCTAGATAAGAGGAGTAGCTCTGCGATGAAATGATTGTAGATGGAATTCGATCCACGATGTCGGGTGGCAAAGCAGCACAAATCCGTGGTTGCTGAGGTGAAGATGGGAGGCTCGCTGATGGTGGAATTCGTTCCACCATCTCGGGCGGTAAAGCAGCAAAATTCCACGATTTTCGACCATCCCGTAACGGCCTCTTGGTTGAGGACGGGAGGCTCCATGGTGATGAATTAGCTCCCTTCTCTCGTGCGGTAAGGCAGCTAAAAATCTTTGATTTTCGCCATCCCGTATCGTCTGCTTCTTTATAGACGGGAGGCTTGATAGAAGTGGATTATGCCATGCAGGGCCCTTGAGAGGAAAAATAGGATTAAGAGCTTCATCAGCTTTTCAATACTGTAACTATAAAAGGATATGCTTTATTTTATTATAGTTTTACATTATAACCATTTACCAATGTTATTAGTTAATTTCAAAATGTCTCAGGCTGATATAAAAAAATACACATAACACAGTTGCTTTGTGAATTTCACCTCTATTATGGTATTTGGTTATTAATGGGATTAATTTTAGTTAATAAATCAGCCTAAATAACTATTTGAAAACCATTAGCATAAATTTTGAGTTTGGATAGAAAATAGTCGTCTGCTGAGATTTAGGCCTAACGACTAACGTGAAATGAATTCAGGACTTCTGAACTAGGTTTGTAAGAAAAACAGAAATAAACAAAATAAATATATTTACAAAATCAAAGAATGCATAATGAGAGAATTGAATTAGGAATACAACGTGAGATGTGGTAACGTAACTGATTTAAAGTAACAATGAAGTAAATTAAGTAAAAGTGAAATAAAAAGAAATAAAAGTGACTATGATGGACTATGAATTGGGATCTGCATTGCGAGAAGTAACCAGAATTAGGACCTACTCTCACATGGCAGTTTGCAGAGAATAAGTGTGAGAGGATTTATAACTGACCTTGATTGAAAATAAAGTCGAACCGGAATGGATAGTGACGCGTAAACAAATGAGAGAGTGAGTTCGCGTTATTTCACAATTGGTGAAATGCTTGTGTTTGTATGTGCGTGAAATTCTAAGAGTTTTTGTTTGAACCAGTGCGATAAATGAAATCAGTTTCTCGTCACGGGATATTTGAATTATAAAAGGTTACATAAAATAATGAATTGCAAAAAGTTATGCATAAAATAATTGAATGATTGAATTGACAAAAGTTAAGTAAAATAAATGAATGATTTGAATTTTATACATATATATATTTAAGTTTCCCAGGAGGATTTTATTATAGGAGTGCTCAGAGGGCATTGTTATACTATATATCAAATTTAATATTAATAGTATAGCAATTTTCACTAGCAAAACAAATTTAATAATTCTATAACCCTAATACTAGTAATAGAAAGACAACAATTTAACAAAAACTCCCTGTATTTTTACTTATTGGCTTAATAATGAACATAGAAATGTATAAGCATTTCATACATGATAATGGGAAAAAATTAAAATCAAATTTGCCATTGTAATTTTTAGTAAGCCTACTTATATACTAACCAATAGTAGCCATATACATAAATGTACAACTTAATCACAATTCACACTTAATGCATTTCTATATCATTAATTATTTACAAATATACTTAAATTATTCATCACCTAAATGCTCACTGTTTCATGAAGGCTACAGTCTACAGAAAATATATAAATTATAGTAAACTTAGTAAATAGACTAATCTTATTAAAACAGGGTTGCCTTGTGTGCCTTCTGGAAATGTTTGATTGTTACCATCTTTAGGCAATGTTAAAGGAAAGTCAATATGACCTCTGGTAACATAATTCTCTATGTCTGATTGAGAAGGAAATTCTGCTGTGAGGAATCCAATGTCAAGCCCGACAAGCCCAGTGCTAATTTTTCAATTTATCTTGAACTACTTTCATTGATTCACTGCTTGTTTTATGAATTTCTGTTGCACTGTCTGCCTGATTTTTGGAATCTCGATTCTTATCTGATCCACCAGGTCCAGGTTCTGAATTATAATATCTATTTCCATCGTATTTGTACATGCCCCCGAATTTGTTTCTTTATTAGCTTCTATCTCATTTCCATATAAGCTCTCTTGTTCACGACTGCCACCTACACTTTATCCTTCTTCCAAATTTGAATCCGTATATGTTTCCGCATTATCTTGTTTTCTTTTCATACCTACTTGAAATAGTGTATGTAATCCTCTTCTTTCATTGTCATCACGTTTCATTTTTTCTTTCCTCTTTTGTGATCCTGATTTATGCAGAGACATATTTCAGATGGGAAGATTCTGAAAAAGATATAATAAGAATTCTCAGCTTTTCCTTCTCAGCATTAAAAATCAAGTTACTTATGAGAATGAAAATATTACATTACAAGTGAAAAGCCTGTGTGAAGAGTCGGGAATAGGGTTTGTAGATGTATGGAAGGGCTTTGGGGGGAATAAGGGATTGTATGCGATGGATGGGGTCTATCTGAGCCGGGATGTGTTTAAGGTATTGTGGCAGGAGTTGGATAGTGTTATTGGGTCCTTGCGGGTAGGAAACTAGGTTCTGATAGTGGTAATGGAAACTTCATGGCTCAGGGTGGGGCAGTGAAGGAAAGCCAGCAAAGAGGAGTAGAAGGTATACAGGCTAAAGGGGGTGTTTTAGAGATAGGTGGATTGAGATGTCTTACCTACTCTCAGAATCCGAGTAGACAGGTATATCAAAACACACATAATGGGTTCAAATGTTTTTATTGGGAGGGGAGGGTGTAAATAGCAAAGTGTCATTTTTTGATGATGACACTAAACTGGCAGCTGTAGTCAAAGAAGTTGAGGATAGCTTTAAAGTGCAGGGTAACTTAAATAAGTTACTGGCTTGGGCTCAGAAGTGGCAGATGAGTTTTAACCTTAATAAATGCAAAGTTATTAACATGGGAAGAGATAATAGGAAATTCAGCTACGAGATGGATAGGCATTGGTTTAATTCAGTTGAAGATGAGAAGGACTTAGGATTAGTAGTAGATAGGTCACTGAAATTTTCAATGCAGTGTATTGAGGCAAAAAATAGAGCAAATAAGGTACTAGGATACATTAAAAGGAATGTTAGCTACAAGAGTAAAGAGGTTATCCTTAAATTATACAACTCGTATGTCAGGCCACATTTAGAGTGCTGTATACAAGCATGGTCACCACATTTTAGTCATGATATCAACCTGTTAGAGTCAATACAAAGGAGGGCAACAAAAATAATACCTTCCCTGAAGCACCTTGAATATGAAGATAGACTGAGGGTACTAAATATGTTCTCATTTGAAAGAAGATGTGTGAGGGGAGATATAATTGAGCTTTTCTGTCATGGATAAATTGGATTTCAGCAAGTTTTTTGAGTTAGAAGGTAGTAATAGGACTAGGAGTCACCACTTAAAGATTAAAAAACAAGGTGCAGACTGGATGTTAGAAAATATTTTTTCACCAATAGATTGGTAGATTATGGGAATAGTTTGCCACCTAAGACAGTAGACAGTCCAAACTTGAATATTTTCAAGCGCAGATTAGATGATTATATGGGAAGGGAGGGTTAACTTCTTACTTTTTGGTGTGCGGGTGGGTCTCTCGACTCATTCCTGTGGATGCAGTTTCTTTTATTGTATATTTTTTTGTGATTTTGATTTTGTCTTGCCCTGATGATGATGCTTTTTGTTTTTGACCCTCTCTTATGGACGGTTTAGATTGTATATTGTAGATGCATGATCTGACACAATTCTATGGATTGTTTATATTGTAGATGCATGATCTGACTTAATCCTATGAATGCATTCTGTGGGTGGGTTTTGACGGATCCGGATGAACTTTGATAGGTCCTTGTGGCTTTTGTCATCCGTGAAATTATGTTACGTTCAATTTTGAACTTTGATATTCATGGGCCCCGTAGACTCTTATGGGCCCTGGTGCGGCGCACCGGCTGCCCCCCCCCCCCCTTCTCGTGGGGCCTGATGTCATGTTGGTAGAGCGAGAAGCTTGTTGCCCGCTTTGTGAATCTATTTCTCCCATACATAAGAAAAAATAAAAGCTGAAATAGAGAAGAACCACACATGCCTTAAATATAGTGGGCGCAACTACGAAAATGACCAACAAAATAGCGCAAAACGGACTCTTGTTATTCAATATGAGAGTGCCCCCCAGAACACTGAGACGAGAGAAGCACATCAACGGACAAAACAGTTTTAGAAAAAAAGAACATGCTTTCCGAATGCGGAAAAGCGACACTATTTGGAAAGAGTGCAACGGAAACGGGAAGAAATGTATCTATGAGGGTGAGAAGAGTCTCACTATTGTAGTATCGTAGGCTGGATTATTAGGTGATCGTAGCTTCCTTTAAAGGTAAAGGAAATTTAGAGATTTTTTTTATACCCGGAATTCTTGGACGAAATACATTTGCTATTTACATCCCGCTACCCGGTAAAGGAGGTAACGGTTTCAGGAAGTCAGAAAAACGCCTTCGCTTAGTAAAGAACTGAGCACCGCCGACTAACGGTGAATTTTTATTCACACTTAAGAAAGAGATAATACTCGAATTTTTATTCGTTAAGAAAGAGATAATACTTCAATTTTTATTCGTTAAGAAAGAGATAATACTACAATTTTTATTCGTTAAGAAAGAGATACTACAATTTTTATTTCGTTGAGAAAGAGATAATACTACAATTTTATTCTGAGAGGTAATAATTAAATAAGGGTTTAATATCTCATTGCTCCCTTCACAACAGTTATTGATTTTCCTTTACACATAATTTTATTATGGTTTACCGTGAACCAATTATAGAACTTTATAAGACTTCAAAATGCTCATCTTCGTGGTACTTTTGATTCAAATGTGATTCTATAATGTGGTTCCAGCACCACATATCAACTACAGAGGGCCACACAGAACCATGGAAATTTCATGCCCCAAACGCGAAGAAATAATCGAAAGAAATGGAAAAGAAGAGCAAAAAACTCCCAAGAAAAGAAAAGGAACGCCATCTACGCTGGAGTTGCCAAAAACGTCACTGAGATGCACAATGGTGCACAGTGGAGTTACTGCCGTGTATCCTATGCCCTCACGCCATGAGTATTGCTCAACGCATACCCTTCAAAACGACACTAAATGACATGCTCGAGAAAAACAGTATGAAAAAAATAATGTGGTGCCCGAGAACTCCCCATTTATGTGTAGGTACTGGTTATTATATTGTTTACCTAGATGGCATATAAATACAATATCATGTACACATAAATTAGATTGATGGAATTGAAGGTTGAATTTTAAGATACGGGCTACGTGACGGAATGCGGTGACACGAGGGTTTGAATACACGGGGTATGAAAATATATTATATTTAAGAACGAAAACAAAGAATTGATTGAATATAACTTATTCCTCCAATCCCGTAAGTTCTCTACACATGTTTTGCAGTAGATATGGGCAAAATGTTTTATCCTGGTCCCCTAGTTTGACTCCCAAAATAAGCGTAATAAGCCTACTTCACAAAAGCCGTGATTTTCGCTTGACAGTCTGGAAGAACCACGTGTCCACAGATGAAACAAAATTTGTTAGGGTGGTTCTTACACTTCCGATCCATCGTACTGCATAACTAGACCTAAAATGAGAAAGAATAACTAGCTATTTAAGGTAACCCATGACCAGCTGTGGCAAAAACAAAGCCCATATACGCTTGGATGATGGCGCCATTTGAAAAAAATATGCTGTGATATCTTTGAATTCAGCACGCAAAAAGGATCCTAAATCAGTTGGAAAACCCTTGACCTTTGAAAAAAAGTTTTGAAACGCAGGCCAGTGAATTACTCTTTCTTCTTCTTCTCTTTCTCACTTTCTCTGAAGTCCCCCCTGCCCCTCTCTCAGGACCACTCCAACAAGTGCTATGGTGGGGGTGGGGAGCGGGAGGCGGGCCGATCTGTTTTTTTCCTTTTCATTTCATTTAATTGAATTTCCACTCAGTTTACCCCAAAGATGACCCTTGAAACGGTTGAAGGACGTCTTGGCTAAAAAAGAAATGATACTTGCCAAGATTTTTTCTCACTTTTCGCTTTCTGAGAAGATCATCGTTGGAAAAGCTAGAAAGCTGCAAAATAATATATATATATATATATATATATATATATATATATATATATATATATATATATATATATATATATATATGTATATATGTATATATGTATATATATATATATATATATATATATATATATATATATATATATATATATATATATATATATATATATATATATATATATATATATATATATATATATATATATATATATATATATATATATATATATATATATATATATATATATATATATATATATATATATATATATATATATATATATATATATTTTAACAAATTTTACCTTGCCAATAACCAGAATCCAAATGAAATACAACAAAATAATTAAGTTTTCAAATTTTCCCCTTTTCAATTACCTAAATTCAATTATAATATATACATCATTAAATTTCCAAATTCCCCGCACAAAGTTTTCAGTTTCTCTTCTTAAATTACAAAATAGAAGATTAATATTCAGCAACCAAATAAGATTGGTTTGGGATCCCGATGGAAATTATATTTTCATAAAAAGTTTCTTGTGTGTGCACAGTCCTATTTAATTATTTATTTGGAGATCTCACTTTTATTTTCTTCTCACACAAATAGACAACCCGGGCGTCACTGTTCGCTCTGTGCCTTATATTTTCCCCAAAACAAGTGACCCCTTACCCCCTCTCTTTTTCCGAAAACGCGAGCAAAATGCGTCCGCGCACCCACGAAATTCACTGAGCACTTAGTTCTCTAACCGGGTCTTGAGATGGTACGACACTTAGAAGCTGCTGGATTACAGTCTAGTGTATTCTTCTTTTTTGGTACCACTTTTGTTTTTAATTATTAGTTTGAATCAATTAGTTTATGTCCTTAATTTGTTCCTGCTATATGCTGTGTAATTCACTTCTGTCTGGAAAGAGTAAAATTACACAGTGGCCATGATGGACAGATATCAAATCCCTATGCAAATCCCCCACCTTCTCCTCTACTTGGATACGCACATCTGAATAAGAAGATGGGAATTATGCATAGGTAATGAGTTGAGTCAAACTAACAAAATAAGAAATAATTCTTCACTTTTTTTCCGACAGCTTTATAGAACAAAAAGTTCTATCACTCATAATTTAATCTGGTGTTTGCCACTCAGTGCATTTGTACTTCTAAAACCCGCTCCGAACTACCAAGTTACCTACCCTAGAAGTAATATCTGTAAAATTCTATTCATGTTTATCAAATAGACCAAACCGCTTGAACTAATGTAAAAAATTGCAAATGTTCATTGAGTCCAGCCCCAACGAAATCCTCTCTTGAACAAGTGATGAAAATAATTTTCGAATAATGAAATGCTCTCTCATAATTTTTAACTTCAGCCTCCCTGGAAGAGGACATTCACACAACTTCAACATCGGCATTGAAAAATCCTATCACAAAAAATGTATTATTCATTTTTCGCCTGATATAAATCGACTAAATATGGAATTTCAAGCTAAAAGTTTTTGAGTCCGCAAGATGTTCTACTAACTCTACTGTTAAAGGGATTCTTGCTAATTTCATTAAAAGAGAGTGAAAAATGAGGATCTTTATGGACTCACTGTTAGTGATTCTACAAACTATCTCAGAACATGAAATTGATCGTGGAACCTCAGTGGAAAGTATCTATCTGTAAAATGAAACAAAGATTTCCTAGAGAGACGATCCGAACCTGCGGTACTCGTCCTTACTGGAGGAACCTGCGAGTCGCGGGCAAACCTTCGGCCTGTTGCCTACGACCTATCCAGACAGCTCTTGCAATTAGCTTTAGGTCTGAAACATTTAATAAAAGGCTTCCAGTACATATCTCCTCATAATTTACTCTTGGTCTAGATTTTTTTTCATATCCATACTTATTTTCTAGGCCTAAAGGCAAGAAATAACTTTAATTGGAATTCTTGTGAAATACGGAAACCTTTGGTCTACTGGGTTTTAGGGGCCAGTAGCTACTTCCCCCGGGCTAAAGATTAAAATAGAAATGCTATTTTAGAAAGAAATTTGATAAAATCTTCGAATATACAGCCCCCCCCCCATAAAAAAACAACCATCCCCCTCCTAAAAAAGACCAACCATGCCTTAATGCTAATAAATCAGAATTTTTCTTAACTTCACTATTTCCCATCCATTTTGTTTTAAAAAAAATCTTTTTAAAAGTTTCGAAAAGTTTCATTTTCTTTAAAAAAATGAATAAAGTAACATTGTCATTTTCAAACTTTTTAAAAAGAAATCTTAGGAAATGTCCTGACAATTATTAAGTAAAAATTAAGTTTTGGGGATAAATGAGTTTCAATTAAAAACTTGGAATTTTTTATGTTTGTCTCGCGAAACGAATATTCCCGCGTTCTTTTCATCCGAATTAATTTTAAATTCAGAATTACTTAAGCTTTGGATCCTTGCAATGTAAGCGAAGGCAAACCTGAGTCAATTTTGCATCTTGTAATAAAATTCCCCAACATAATTCCTGAAGAAGAAAAATAAGGGAAAATTAATAAAGAATAGAGAAAATCAAATTTGCATGATGCGACCAATTGCAGAAAGGGAACCTGAGGAATTTTGGTATAGAATTTCTAGAGAAAAATGTGGAGACGAATGTTTTTATTTATTATCAAAATCACTAATTAATCTTCTTTCGTTGCCATATTCTTCTGCTATTTTGTTCTTTGTTATCAATTAAAAACGCACAAAATGAATGGATTTTTATATTCAACATCATTAATGGAAAGAATTATTTGCCTGAAGTGTGAGATTTAGTACATTAGAATAAGTTTTGGGTACACTCTGCCAACTTCATTTGGTAACCTTTCGCTCCACTTAGAAATAACCATTGCAATAGACTCTTGTGGAAGACTCTCGAAACGTTCGAATTTTCTTTTAGAAATGAAGCACATTTTTATTTACTCACCAAGGTAGGCTTCTTCTCACGGTAGGCTTATAGAAGATGCAGAGCTGGCTGTGGAGCTGTTGGTAAAAGGGAACTCCTGTTATGGAAGATGACAGTAGCCTTGGAGCTGTTGGTGAAAGGGAACTCCTGTTATGGAAGATCCTGAGCTGGCTTTGGAGCTGTTGGTGAAAGAGAGGTCCTGTTATAGAAAATGCAGATCTGACTTGGAAGCTGTTGGTAAAAGGGAGATCCTGTTATGGATGATACAGAACTGGCTGCGGAGGTGTTAGGGAAATTAAAGTCCTGTTATAAGAGATGCAGAGGTTTTGATAAAGGGAAAATCCTGTTATGGAGGATGCAGAGTTGGCCTTGGAGATGTTGGTGAAAAGGAACTCCTGTTATGGAAGATACAGAGCTGGCCTTGGAGCTGCTGGTAAAAGGGAGGTCCTGTTATAGAAAATCCAGAGCTGACCATCTAGCTATTGGTGAAAATGAAGTCCTGTTATGGAAGATGCAGAGCTGGCTGCGGAGTTCTTGGTGAAAGGGGGCTCCTGTTATGGAAGACCCAGAGCTGGCCTTGGAGGTGTTGGCGAAAGGGAGGTCCTATTATGGAAATTGCAGAGCTGATTTTGAAGCTGTTGGTAAAAGGGAGGTCCTCTTATGGAAGATAAAAGACTGACTGCTGAGGTGTCGGTGAAATTGAAGTCCTGTTATAAGAGATAAAGATGTGTTGGTAAAAGGAAAATCCTGTTATGTAGGATGCAGAGTTAGCCTTGAAGATGTTGATGAAAGAGAGCTCTGTTATGGAAGATGAAGAATTGGCCTTGGAGCTGTTGGTGGAAGGAAGGACCTGTTATAGAAGAAACAAAGCTAGCTGCGGAGGTATTGGTAAACGGAGGTCCTGTAAAGACGAAGAGCTGGCTGCGGAGGTGCTGGTTAAAGGCAGGTCCTCTTATGGAAGATACAGAGCTGGCTGCGAAGGTGTTTATGGAAGGGGGGTGCTGTAATGCAAGAAGCAGAGCTGGCCTGAGAGCTGTTGCTGAAAGTGAGATCCTCTTATGGAGATGCAGACCTGGCCTTGGAGCTGTTGATGAAAGCGAGGTCGTGTCATGGAAGATGCAGAGCATGCCTTAGAGTTTTAGCGAAAGGGAGATCCTATTGGGAAAGATGAAGAGATGACCTTGGAAATGTTGGTAAAAGGAAGGTCCTATGGAAGTTGCAAAGCTGGTTTCGGAGCTGTTTGTGAAAGGTAAGTCTTATTATCGAAGATGCAGAGCTAACCTTGGAATTGTGGATGAAAGGAAGGTCCTGTTATGGAAAATGTCGAAAGGAGAATTGCATAATCCATTATCATCAACAAATTTGATAATTTCAATTTATCTGAAGAGCAATACAAATTTAACAAATATATAACGAATAGAGTCGCCAATCGTCTATGTAGAAGTCTAAATACCGCGTACATTAGTGTACGCAGAAATACTCCGACACAAGCTGCGTGTCACTCCAGTATTCCCACTTCGAGACGGCCGTTTAGGAAATATCTTCCGCTAAAAGACGCCTGCTAGCCGATGAAGGTCTGAGTCTTCGCGCCGTCGTAAACTGCGACGTGTCTCGAAGGTGTGAAAAGTTTACTCTGTCTGGCAGCAGATGAAAAGGTCTTTCACGCAGCGATACGGATTTTATGAGAATTCGGTGCTCTCTCTCGATTTCTGCTCGTGAGACAAATAAAAGGGAAACTTATCCCTGAAGTCAGGTAGAAGACCTTAGACCTACGTCGAGTGTATGTGGAGCTCGTTCAACAAATGAAACAGTTCGCCCGTTGCAAGGAAGGAACTTATCGGGGAATTGGTTGTTGCTATCACGGTACTTGTAGGTGCCAGACCTCTCGCAGGCCCCCCATTAAGCGTCAGGGGTTACACAGGACCTTCCTCTGCGGATTATCCTAGACGTAGCTAGGTAATCGGTTTTGGCTACCCACTCCAGGAGCCGAATAATCGGACAGTCACTTCGAAGAAGAAGAAGTTCGATTTGAGCCACAGTTTGGCTCATTTCCGTGATCCGGCATAGGATCAGTATATCACCGGTCTAGGATTATCTCCTCATTCTGTAACCTCGGACGGTCGGACTAAGTGTGATCATCGTCACCAGAAGAAGATCTTCACCGTCATTCTCAAAAATACTTACTAAATCAAAGGTATCGTTAAATTTAATTTTTCCCTCCCCTAACTTCACCAATTTACTCTTGAACTAGAATTCCTATCCCGAGCCCATAACCTCGAGTATTAGAAGTGCTTAATTCAGTGTTTAATTCAATAATACTATTCCATTCATTCTGTCAGGTGTCATTAAGATGCAAGCATCCTAGTGAGTAATTTTCAAGTATAATCTCCACGACATTTTTGTAGACTTACTTATTCAGTGCAAAGATTAATTCTATTTATATCTATATACGCTGTCGCTTATTTCAAATTCATGTAGATTAAAGATTATTTTTGTATCTGTGTGTTTGACTATTTTGGACGATCCTTTGGCAATTATTAAGCAATCCACTCGGCCCTAAATCTCAATATTACACCGGTCCATCCATGACTGGCTTTTACTGAGTGGAGACACACTCAGGGGACCATCATCTTAATTTTGATCAAAAGGGAAGCACTGGGGTTATTCTAATTCACCAGAAGTGGCTACAGTAGGTGTATTGGATACACTTCACCTCCGCTTTCCCTTGGTGTTGTAATAAAATATATCTCCAAGAAGTGGGACTGGGATTACCCACTCACTAAACCTCGACAGTCTATATAAGCCCCCGGATGCAATGCGTTTTGCGGATTAGCAACTCTCCAGATTGTTTCCGGTTCCATTTTATTTTGTTTCGCTTGTCATTCACGCCAGATTTACTCGAGTCTTTTTTTTTTCAAGATTGTTTTCCTGCTGTTTCATTTTGTTTAGGATGTGCCTTACCTTATATATTTTGTGTTCCTTGCCTAGCGTCTTCATTATTAGTTGAAAATGGCACGTTGCCGAAACTAGTTCGATAGTTGTAAATAAAATCTTGATTCAAATATTGTGGTTTACTATTATCTTCCATATATATATATATATAATGAAAAGACTCACAAAGTGGAACGTGAGGAAAGAAATAATATGAAAATTAACCCACAAGAAAATGAAAAGATGAATCTAAGCACTTTCGAACTATATTTGCAAGTTCATTTTCAAGGAATAGCATGAAATTGGAGAAGACAATCTTATATAGGGAACAAAAATACAAGGGGAACGCACATCACACAGTACAAACCAATGAAAAAAAAACAAAAACAAGACAGAAAAATACCAAGAAAAAGAATAATAGGCAACTAATAACAGACATATGCATCCCTGAAACGATATACACACCACAACGCCATATATATGAAAGAAATATGGTGGGTGAAAAAACAAAAAAACAACGAACATTTTAAAGGATTATCATAAAAGCAAAAACATTTAGGACTAAGAGTTAATCCATAGTCAAAACAGAGACACATGGTGAAGGAGGCAATGCGAATGATATTACATTAATAAAGAGTGACAACAAGCTGCATTATGAAGTTATTTCATTTAGTTCAAGTTTTTTTAAAAGAGAGTCGAGTTTAAATAAACGAGGGGAAATATTTATATTAGGTAAGATGCTAATTATAGAACACTCGACAATATTTCTTTTTGTGAAATCAGCGGAATGATAAAGGAATTTTGCAGAATTCCAGTCAATGGGGTGGTTATTTTCAGATAAATGTAAAAATAAAGCGCTGTTTATTTGACATCTTCTAATATTATACTTATGTTGGTAAATTCTAGTAGATAAAGATTTACCAGTTTGCCCAAAGTAAGGTAAATTACAAATGGAACATTCTATAGAATATACTCCACCTTTATTCCTTGTATTATTGTGGACTAAAATTTTATATAAAGTGGATTCATATCTAAAATTTACAGAGATATTAAGTTGTTTAAAACTACTGGGAAAAAAAAAATGGTTTAGATTATGGCAAGATAACCCACCTGGTTTCAATTAAAAAATTGTCTTATCCTGCTATGGAAGATTCACAGCTCACCTTGGAGCTGTTGGGGAAATGCAACTCCTGTAATGGAAGTTGCAAAGCTGGCCTTGGAGCTGGTAGGGAATGGGAGGTGATGTTATGGAAGATGCAGAGCTGGCCTTGGAGCTATTTGCGAAATTGAGGTCCTATTATAGAAGATGCGGAGCTGGGATTGGAGTTGTTGGTGAAATGGAGGTCCTGTTATGGAAGATGCATAGCTGGCTGCGGAAGCGTCAGTGAAATCGAAGTCCTGTTTTAGGATATGCGGAGATCTTGGTAAGAAGGAAAGCCTGTGTCTGTAAAATGCAGAGCTGGCCTCGGAGCTTTTGGTGAAAGGGAACTCCTCTTATGGAAGATGCAGAGCTGGCCTTGGAGATATAGGTGAAAAGAAACTTCTTTAATGGAAGATGCAGAGTTGGCCTTGGAGCTGTTGGTGAAAGGGAGGTCTTGTTATGGACGATGCAGAGCTGGTGCGGAGGTATTGGTAGAGGGAAGTCCTGTAAATATGCAGAGCTGCCCTCGGAGGTGTTGATGTGAGGAGGTCTTGTTGTGGAAGATGCAGAGCTGGCTGCATAGGTGTTGATGAAAAAGAACTCCTCTTATGGAAGATGCAGAGCTGGCCTTGGATCGTTTGTTAAAAGACAATTCCTGTTATGGAAGATACAGAGATGGCCTTGGAGCTGTTGGTGAAAGGCAAATCCTACTATGGAAGATAGAGAACTGGCTTTGGAGCTGTTAGTGAAAGGGAGGTTCTGTTTTGGAAGATGTAGAGGTGTCCTTGTAGCTGTTGGTGTAAGGAAGGTCTTGTTATGGAAGATGCAGAGATAGCTGCGTAGGTGTTGGTGAACTTAAAGTTCTGTTATAGGAGTTGCGGAGGTGTTGGTAAAATGGAAGTCCTTTCATGGAAGATTCAGAGGTGGCCTTTGTGCTGTTGGTGAAAGGAAACTCCTGTTATGGAAGATGCAGAGCTTGCATTAGAGATGATGATGAATGGGAACTTCTGTTATGTAAGATGCAGAGCTGGATGTAGATGTATTGGTAAATGGATGTCTTGTAAATATGCTGAGCTGGCTTTGGAGCTGTTTTTGAAAGGGACGTTTTGGTATTTAAGATGTAGGGTTGGTTGCTGAGGCGTTGGTGAAATCGAAGTCCTCTTATAGGAGGTGCGGAGGTGTTTGTATTAGGGAACTCCTATTTAGGAAGATGCAGTGCTAGCCTTTGAACTGTTGGTGAAAGGTAGGTCCTGTTATGGAAGCCGAAGAGCTGGTTTTGGAGATTTTGAGGAAAGAGAGGTCTTGTTATGGAAGATACAGAGCTTGCTGCGGAAGTGTTGGTACAAGGAAGTTCCTGTAATGGAAGATGCAGAGCTGGCCTCAGGGCTGTTTGTGCAAGGAAAGTCCTGTTATGGTATATGGAAACCTGTAATTGGAGCTTTTGGTGAAAGGAAGGTCCTGTTATGGAAGATGCAAAGCAGGCTGCGGATGCGTTTGTGAAATCAAAGTTCTGGTTTAGGAGATGCGGAGATGTTGGTAAAAACGAAGTTTTGTTATGGAAAATGCAGAGCTGGCCTTATAACTATTGGTAAAAGTGAACTCCTGTTATGGAAGATGCCGAGCTGGCCTCGGAGATTTTGGTGAAATGGAGGTCCTGCTATGGAACATGTAGAGCTGGCTGAGGAGATGTTGGTGAAAATGAAGTTATGTTGTGATAGATGCAGAGCTGGCTTTGTAGGTATTGGTAACAGGCAAGTCATTTCTAATGTGTGTGATTATGGCCTCTGTCTGTGCCTTTCTCTCTATCTTGCATGAAGTGTGTGCCAATTTGTAACTATTGTGATGCATAGTGTGTTTTGTTTCTTGTAGGAAAGCCCTGTTTTGTTTGATGACGATTTTTTAAAATTTCTGTGTTGTCTGTATATGTTATTCATGTTTAACTGTAACGTTGCGTATGTCTCGCTGGATCTTGGATGTGTTTGTAAGATTCTGGGCTGTACGAAATCCTGCCGACTTGTGTTAGGTGAATTTAGCTTATTTACACTAGGAATGGGTGATCAATTCAGCATCCCAACTCATACATTCTCCAAGACCTCCCAGGCTTTTCCACGGCTCAGAATCCTTCAAACGCACGAAAACAAAGCGATAGATATTCAAGTGCTGCATCTCTTGGAGGGTATCCTTCCACTCCGTGAAGTTGATTGGTGTGGTTGACAGATTGGTAAGAAAGCTACTGTAAGAGGTAACATTTTTGCCATCATTATTTTTTTTGCTAATGGGTTTTGTGAATCAATCTGAAATTAATTCTATTTTAGTTAATTTGATCCGTGGATTATCCTGACTCACTCAAACGAGCGTCAGGCGCTTGCACACTCAATTAGGGAGGCGATTGTTTTTTGGTGTGTGTGTGTGTGTGTGTGTGTGCATCCTTTAGTGAGTATTCCTTGTAATCTAATTTATTTTCGTGAAGTTTTTCTGTGATGAAAGTATGTGGTAACGAAGTTATGGATATTTTTCAATTTATTTGGGAAAATTTCAGGGAATGAATTTCGTTTTTTTTATCGCCGCCTCTAAATTACTTCGCCCGAATGAATTTCACTTTCATTATCATCATCAAATCAGAAGAAACCCTGCCCCCACTCTCATGGGATTGTATTCCCCCTTCAAGGTCACTGGTATGTCGTATTTTGATAACCTCCCTCCCCCGTGGCGGACGAGAGGCAATATTTCACCCTCTCCATATTCCACCCCAATGCCCCACCAAGCCCAGGGGATCACGACTACTCGTCGTCCTGCCTCCCACCCCGACTCCGTAAAAGGATTTGGAGGCGTAAACTGACGTGCTCTCCCGGACCTCGCGGGATTGTGGGGCCACTGTGGGTGTGTGTGGGGGGGAGGGGAATTGTAGTTACTCTCCTCGTTATACTCCGAAGGTCAGATACCTACCAGATCTTCCCTTTTCCTAACCTCACCACTTTACTTAAGACCCTCCCATGCCGAACTCCCTGGCGAAGGTGCCATCCCAGTTCTCCTTTTCATAGTTTTAAGTAAACACCGACACTTTAAAGACTGCCGCCGTCTGTCCCCTTCGTCTGCAGCTGACATCTGGAGCATTGGGTCCGGAGGATTTGTGGCTATATATATTCCACACATTTCACTTCCTCTATCTTCACCGCTTTCTGCGTTGAGATGCACTCGTTGGTTTTCTCTTTAAATGATAAAATCCCCCCTCCCCCATCGCTGCACTATTTTATTTCCTCTATTTGTTGTCTGCGTCCAGAACGTTCGTCACGTTTGGGCCGAAGCTGAGAGTTCTCGATAGACACTCAGCACATTTCCTTTCCTCTAGCAACACACCTATTCTCTTATATACACGCCCTCTAGCCAACCTCCCCAATTCACCGCCACCTTCCCCACCTTATATATACGCCCTCTAGCCAACCGCCAACCTCCCCCTTCACCGCCACCTTCCCCACCCCACACAAATATACTGTACATAGTCATCCGGCCGCCTTCTTCTTGGTGCCATAGTGACAGTCAGCATATGGCGTTATGCTTCAATTATTAGTTTGTCACATGAAATGTCGGGGGAAGGGGGATTCATGTCACATGGAACAAACTTATACATCTTTTCCTGCTCTCCAATGGTTTTCAAATGTCGAGCAACAGTCGTACTGAGATGTTCTGAAGATCTGATTAATATTTTGTGTTGTTTTACGACTTTGTCTTACCAAATGATCATAAAAAGTCAACGAACCCCAAAATGCGACATTTCTTATGTGATAACCCTAATATATTCCATTATGCATACGCTTATATCTCCATATCCCTGTAGAAAGCTCATTTATATTTTAAATAGAGATAGGACGTTGGTACCAGGGTTCCAAATCTTTATTCGTTATTAAAATTATAATAGCATTATTTTAGGCGATCTGACTTGATCCGAGAAACGACTTTTCAACTCGAATCACACCGGGAAATAACCATTTATTCAACGCGAACACGAACCCACTCAAAACGAGGAACCATTCATCACTCAATTACGTAATAAAAATCTTTAACAAAACCAAAAGCACTGGTTCGGAAGTTTAGCTGAAAGCATTTTTTCATATCAATTTTCATGGTCATAAAAACCTTTTGTTGCCCATCGCAACAATCTCAGTAACTATAGACGATTATCGAAAAATGAGTGATTCTGTTGCATCGTCCGATTTTCCTTGCCGATATCGCATTATTCTTACACCTCAAATAAGGAAAATGGCCACAAAAAGAATAACTTACCTCGAGTAGGATATTATAAAGCAGTCTATGAAGATAAAAGGACAAATCACTCGAATAGCTTTATTTCTTCCTTTTGGGTAATATAAATGTGGTTAAGAAATCACAATATAACATAACATGTTTTTTAAGTTGCCTTCAAAGGGCCTTTCTGGCCCATCAAGGTGGCTCCATTCAGTCCAACTTCCATCTAGACGCATCAACCATTGTAGATTCATTCATATCCCATCTCGTACCATCTTCCTGTGTAAATAATCCTAAAAAATAAATCAGTAATCAATAGGTAAGGAGGGGCTGGAGTTAGCTAGGTACGGACAAACTTTTTGACTTTCGACCATTCCCTTAGACGATGAATTGAATATAGGTATTTCTTTTTTTTCATTTAAATATTAGAATATCTAATTTTATATAAAATTGTACATAACTACAAGAGGAACGGCTCTGACACTCATCCTTACAATAAGAGGTTGCGTTTCGCAGGCAGACCTTCGGTTTGTGGCCTACGACCTATCTATCTCTAGAAACGGGTTTTGGTTTAAAAAAATTAAAAGGTTTCCAGTACATATTTTCTAATAACTTACTCTTGAGCTAGTTTTTTTCGGATCTATGCCTATTTTCTTGGCAAGGTATACGAAAAAATTTAAAATTTACAAATAAATTTACTTTTATATACGAAAAAAAACAAGAATAGCCATGCCCTAATTTTTATACATTTTTTTACCTTCATGATTTGTAATTTATTTTTGTTTTTAGAAATTCCCAAACATTCCATTATCATATTTAATTTTTCTGAACTCTTAGAACAAAAATGTTATAAGAACTTCAAATATACGAAAAACCAGGCCGCGGTGCTAGTTTTCAAATTGTAAAGAAAATCTTAAAGGAACTTGGATAAAAGTTTCCTTTATACCCAGGTAACTCACAAACTAAAATCCAAACTATTCCAAAAAATTACATTCTAAAAATATACTGTTATGGAAAAATGTAAAGGAAAAATATTTTTTCTCAAACAAAGAATGACTTTTCTATTAGATTTCTTATCCAGCAACATCAGTAGAAACTTATCATTTTAATATGAAATTTAAGCTATATTTTTTTCAACTAAATATTGTTTAGGGAGATTTGTTATTGATAGGTAGGCTTAAATTGTTAGCAAGGTGAAAATCCTTCAACCTAGACATTGCTGACTTCTTAGCAACTAGGAAGAAATTTTTACTTGCTATATTTATTAAATTTACTCATAGACCTCTTTAACACTAGACTGGCCACTGCGCTATGTTTTGAATGTCGCCTGTGCATAACGGCCCGACTGAATTTCAAACGCGCCGCTGGCCGCAAGGAACGCCAGTTTGAGTTCATCAGTGAGAGCATCTGCAAGTCACGCGCACCTGTTTCCTTAAGTTATGCTAAGTTTACATTATTTTTGTATATTTGTATCCAAAACTGCATCCTTTTTGCTCTAATTTTAAAAAGTTTTAAGAGGTCTGTGCCTTGTTCCTTATGTTTTTCTGGCAAAATTGTTTTGAAACTTTTAAGAACGAGAGTTTTGTTTTTGACTCCTCACCACAACAAAGTGAGTGTATGTGTGTGTGTGTGGGAGGGGTTCGGTGAACTACTATTGTTGCTAATAGCAGTAGTAGTAGCTAGTTCATAGTCATAGTAGTATTAATATTGATAATATCACCATTTTACGCTATTGTAGTAAGAATTGATAATTAGCAGAATATTTTATATATTTTAGCACTCTTCAATAATAATAATATAAAATAATAATAATTTTATTATTATTATTATAATTATTATTTTCAGTATTATTCTCACTATTGTTACTGTGACTTATGATAATGATTACGATACATTTTTTTTTTTTTTACTACCCTTATGTTCACGCAGATATGGTCAACTCAGCATGTTTAAGTGTGCTGCCTTCAATTGCCGATCTGGGTACAGACCCACGAAAGCAGAAGAGGAGGGTATTGCAGCGGGTGGCCAAGCACCCTGTAAGCACTCAGTGTTTGCCCTCCCCAAGTCTAAGAGGCAAGATATCCGTAAGAAGTGGATCTGTGCGCTAAAGCGCAGTGATACTGGCTGGAACCCAGACCATACTGGCGTGTGTGAGTTGCACGGTAGGCTAGTTTGCCCCTCTCACAAGACTTTCTGTCTCACCAGGAATGTATGCCGAAAATACAGGTGGCTCACTAAGGAGCAAAGAACACGGTACTTCCTGTTTGGTTGTAACAACCCTAAGGAGGCCTTCTAGAAGGTCGTTGTTGCATTTAGGGAAGAAGATGACCAGCTGGCTACATTGAGCTGTGCTAGTGGTCACAGCTTCTTAAAAATATTGTCCCCCCAAAATAGCGGCAAAGAAAGAAAAAGTGAAGTGCATTCTAAACGCAATAGTGATTCAGATGTAGCTCGCAAACAAGAGCACTGATAAGAAATTAAAACTGAATGGCTTCAAGAAATAAATTCCTTTTGTGGAACGTTAACATTGTTTGGGGAAAATTTCAGTATTAATCCTGTGTTCATTTGGGCAATGTAAAATTACAGAAGTGCCACGAAGATTGAATACGTGGGTACGTAAATAGGACAGTGAATTTGTTTCTCGTGAGCAGAACTTTGACACGGGTTAGTATTGGAAGTCAGAATGATTTCTATTGTTCATTGTACTGATATTTAGTGTTCATTCATGATCTGAGAAGCTATGGAAACCAATGAGAAGTTAAAACATAATAATATATTGTTTGTTTTTTTTCATTCAGCAGCAATGTAGCAGAGATTGATAAATTAGATACAGTTAACTATTTTCTTATTTCACCAATTATCACCAATAAATTTCGTCTATGCATTGTCATGACTCAATATCTAAATATACAAACTGCAAAACATACATACAAAAAGTTATTACCCTTGGTTTTCTAGTAACATCAAATAATGTTGAAAATGGTCTTGGGGCCTGTATGCAATTAGCAATATTCCGAGCTCAGTCCAGGTTTTAAGAGGTCTTTGACTTGCTAGATTTATTACACATACTCGTAGCTCCGCGGACTGCACGGGATTGTCTCAAGGACACAGGTTGTCTGCATTAGGCTCTACTCTACTTTTTTATAGTATTTAACCAACTTGCTCTATTGTTGGTATTTGATCAAATTTGGAATGTGGCTAAAAATACCTGACAGTGGGTTAGTCAAACTTTACTTTTAACAGTCATTGCGAAGATTGTCTTGTCTCAGCGACATAGAAGTGAGGGCAGGTTATAGCTTGATATTGGTTTAGGTCACATCTGCATCTTTCTTTACCTGTCTTTGACTTTGGTTGAAGGGAAAGAATTTTAGACCGTAGATGGGGTGACTGAAAGTAAATTTATTAGGAGAAATTACCTACTTTATTTCCTTAAGCAGAGGGGCAAAGAGTGTAAAGGGATGGGGGAAGGATTTGAAACAGTAAAGAAGCGGGTGGATAATTTTATCTAAAATAATTTGAGGAATATAGATATTGCTGATGTTTTATACATCCTGCGTGGTAAGAGAAGCATGAATGAATGGAAGAAGTGGAACTCCAATACCTAAATGCAGTTCGATTGCTAAGTCTTATCCTTTGGCAATGTGAAATGGGAGATGACACTGAGAAATGGGAGATGGCAATGATAAATGGGAGATGGGAATGATAAATTTGATATAGAAATGGGATGTGGCAATGCTAAATGAGAGATGGCAATGCTAAATGGGAAATGGCGTTGAGAAATGGGAGATGGCAATGAGCAATATGAGATGGCAATGATAAATAGGAGATGGGAATGAGAAATGAGAGATGGCTACTAACTTTGCAACCCTTCAAATTTCATTTCGACTGGAAATCTTCAACGCGGCAGAATAACTCGAATTTCACTCAAGAAAGGAAATAAAGAATTTTCAGCAATCAGGAGCTAAATGGGGGCTCTCTGTTAAAGAGGGATAATGGTAATAGTAATGTGTGACCCGCTGTAATGACCAAACAAGTCTACCTTTTGGTTAAAAAGGGGAGGAACCGGTTGAAAAGTCACAAACCCCAACAAGACCAAGAGAAGCAATGCGAGAAACGGTCATTAACACGAGAAACTAAAATCTAATCCGTTTCCTATTTTCCTTCGACTCAGATATCAGGATTCTTTTAAAGATAACTTCACATGTGAATTTTAAGAGACTGCGTCTGTTCTAGGAGATCTAGAGGCGTAATACAATCTCATCTGAGTAAACCACTCCCACATGGGTCTTACCTTACCCCATCCATCATCATTTGTAGCCTTTTCAGGATTTTTCCAGTTAAGGATATTAAATTAATCGAATAAAATAATTACTGCCATTTTAGCGAATTATACGAATATACTTTTCCATTGTAGTGGATTTTGTGATCCAAATTTGAATGATCGATCCGTTGCTCATCCGCAGCCGTACATTTCCTTACTCATAACATTTTCAAATATCTTTTGTATTTTGATTATAGAGATAATATCTAGGTATTAGCAGTGATGAGGTGGTCCTCGAAATTCCCGACATAAGACTTGATTTCAAATTAAGCTTCTTCCGTTAGTTCCTTCTTTTTGAAAAACATTTGCCTACAGTTTAATATTCTACCAGCATTTAGTTAACTCGCAAAAATCCGAACTACGTGCGTTTTTTGCTAAGTCTGCAGTGCTTGGTCGCTTCGCTCACAAAATTAAGAAAATGTGCGAGAGAAAAAGGTTTTTTGATTTCACCGCTCATTCAAAATTGGTGTGTAAGAAAAAAAAATCATTCCACATTTTTTTTTAAAATATGCAGAGACGGACACAACACACACACACACACACACACACACACACACGCACACTAGGATCATTATAATAAGAAGCCATTACTGTTTTCATCAATGGGATTTTATATAAAGACCTACCAAATAGGTTTTAAAGCAAATTTGATAGCTTCAAATTCTTTAACACCGTTTTCAGTTTTAAGGATTTCAGTATCCCGCTATTTAGCGTAAAGATCAAGTCATTATAATTCCTCAATCTGATCGAGATGTAGTTATTTTAAATCATGCTGATTATATGCGTCAAAATGGTAGTATTCTCTCAGATCTTCCGAAATTCTCTAGTTTAAATACAGATCCGTTTAGGAATGTTCTTAAAATTGACGCTAAAAGTAGCATCAATGAAAAAAAATTAACCATTTTATATCGTCACCTTTTGTTTTTAGTCATTTTCTATCATCTCCGAATCGGATACACTGGTGGAATGTGACACCATCACATTGAGCGCACCCTTGAACCCTTCTACGAGGACTATTTTGTACCTCAGACTCTTCGACACATATTGATTGAGTGTCATAATATGTAAATTGTTAATAATGTATTTCAGTCAGAACCCCAGGAGGGATAGGAAAGGACTTTCATGAGATTCAATTGAGATTTACATCGTTCATATAATTAGTCAATGTGAGCCTTCGAAGTCAGTGTTGGGTCCCAAATTAAACCAAAGAATTCGGTGTTTTGGACAAGTTCGAGTGGATGATCTCTTAGATATAATGGGAGATGGAAGAGCTTTTACGTTTAGTAAAGATCATATAGTTGGACTTTGCGGGGGATAAATCCAGTTCTCGATATTTAGACCATTATGAAAGGTAGTTTAATCCATCCGGAAGTGAAGTTAGGGATTATATCATTATAGACAGAGCACCACAAAGCACTATCATAAGTATATAATGAAGAGTGGAGATGAGGTGACATTTCAGAAAATTGTCATTAATAAAGATCATAAACAAGGTGGGGCTCAGAATACCACCTCGTGAGGGGCCAGTTTTAATCTCAAAGACTTTAAACAAGAATTACTTCAATCCTGCGTTCTTCTAAGAAGCTTTGAATTAAGGTTGGTAGGCGACCTAGTAGATGTAACCTATAAAATTTTGATAGTAGACCATAATGCTATACGAAATCGTATGTTTTTTTTTTAATATCTAAAAATACTGCTACGGTAAATTCACTCTTCAAAAGTGATTCTCTAACACCGGTTTCAAGCTCAATCAAGGAGTCTACTGTGGAGAAACCTTTTTGAAAACCATATTATGCTGATGTTATCCAGCTTGCTGTTTCTAAATGAGGCTGTAGTCTTCTGTTTACTAGTTTTTCCATTATTTTAAACAGGACACTAGTAAAGGTCATTAGTCGATAAAAGGAAAGTGCCGAAGCAATAGATGCAGGCTTTAATATCGGGATTAGTTTGGCCGAGCGCCAGCTAATTGGAAAACTGCCGGAGATCCATAGGTTGTTATAAAAAGAGAGAAATTCATATAGTTCACATTTAGGTAAATGCTTGATCATTGAATAAAGGATACCATCCAAAGCAAGGGGGTTTAAAGAATCCACGTATATTCCATTGTCAAATTGAGAGCATATCTATTTAATATTATTCATAAAAAAGAAAGACCCTAATGGCCAAAGACCTTATAGAAGGCTATTTTATTAGAATTTGCAAAGAGAGCTAAATTTGATGCTGCAGTCTGGGGCTATAATTTTGACCTAATCTGAGGGATATTTTGTACTAAACTTCAAAATGACTTGTCCTCCATAAGTTTTAAAGTATTGGAAAGATCTAGTACGTAATAGAGCTATTGGTAGATCTTACATTTGAGGAGTTATGAGAAGTGTGTGTGATAGCGGGTAGAAATACACGAATGAAAAGGCTTTGCATGATCATGAAGAAGAGTGACTACTTTCGAAAGTTTGCTATTTAATGTGGTAATTTCATGTTTAGAGGAAAAATCAGATGAAAGAAAATACTGAGTTAAGTTTGCAGAAGTTTTGGTGTCTGGTACTAACGATAGAAGCATATGTTGTCTGATGGTTATAGGGATGCACAGAGATATATCCTTGCCGGGCCTCATAAAAGTTCAATCTTTCTTTTACTTTTAAGGCTATTATCTCCTTTTCCTTTATATAGGTGTGGTAGCATGAAATTCAATACGCCGTTTTCACACAGAATTTCTCTGGTCAAGACAAATCAACGCAGCTGTGTTTGATTTGGGGTGCTTTGTCACCGTCTTTTCCCAGTTTGATAACGCTGTCCCGCTTCCAGGTGGCAGCCGTGTCCATCTTATCCCTCTTGGAGTAGAAGGGAATCTCTCTTATTTTCCGTTCGCCTCGCTTGTCGATGCCCCAAGTTATCAAGGTTCATGTGTGATTAAGCCGCGTCCGATATCCCTTGGGAATTTCGCTTAATTACATTCGTCTCGTCGATACCCGAAATTATCAAGGTCCATGTTTTCTTAAGTCGTGTCCGGTATCCCCCCTTGGGTGGCCATCGTGCGCGAAGCCATCTCTCGACCATGGCTGTGGCTCCTATTTAAGGTGATGTCTGCAAATCCTCAGCAGATAGAGCGAACCCGAACTTCTTGCCGTCCAGACCCTACTATCTGTCTCCCGTGAAGTGATCCCCTCGCCCTTATGATCTCGTCAGCAGATCGTCTTCGTGTAATCCTCCCAGATCAGAAGAAGATTACGCAAACCCGTTTATATGCTGGAAGATTGTCCCAGGTTTCTCTTGTCTCACTACATTGATTAAGGTTTTCTGCCGTAAGCAAACGAATCTCGATTTCGTGATTACTTCTCCCTGGAGCCGAGGTAATCTCAACCCCCTTCGGAGTCTCTCTGGACGCTTTCGCATCGAGACCCCATCGACGAAGACCTGGCCATTGGTCTTCCACATCCACATAGTCGCACTTGACGAAGAGGCGATGGTAGAAGCCGCTTACTTCACCGAGCTTCTCAATCTGATACATACAAGATGTGCCTAGTCAGATAGGGAGCACCCCTATCTTCACTCTCCGGTTCCAGTGAAGAAACCGACCAGAAACTCGATTTAAACCCCCAATTGGAACTCCCGCAAAAGGCTCAACTGGCTAACTTATTAGCTGAATTTGAGGTGATTTCGGAAAAGATAGGATGTGCGCGTCATTTCGTACATGACATCTCTCTGAAACCACAGGAGCCTGGTCGAACTAAACCGTACCCCTTAGCTGTGCATCTTCGTCCGGCCTTCAATTCAGAAGTGAAAAACCTATTAAAGTTGGGTATCATTAAGCACTCCACCTCTGATTTCTGCTCTCCTATTGTAATGGTAAGGAAGCCCGATCAAACATTCAAAATGTGTGTAGATTTTAGATTTCCGGAAATTGAAATCCGTGATGGTTTTTGACGCGGAACCAATCCCCCTCATCGACCAAAACTTAAACCTGTTTGAAGGGGCTTAATTTATCTCAGAAATAAACCTATGTAAGGCTTATTATCAAATTCTCCTCAAGGATAGTGCTCGGAAGTACACTGCCTTCCCCACGGAGAAGGGCCGTATAAAATTTAGGCCTCTTCCTTTGGGTTTGGTTACTGCTTGCAGTAACATTAATAGAATGATGCGGTGAATATTGGATGGCCTAGGTGAGGTGTCGTTTTATTTCGATAATGTATACGTTGCCACACGTACATGGGAGCAACACCTATTCTCCATTTGCTCCCTCCTCATGAGGTTACGGGAACAGGGATTGACCATTGGGCCTAGTAAATGTGTTTTTGCCTATAATTCCATTCGTTAATTCGGCTTTCATATCTGGAAAAACCAGATGACCCTCCAACAAGATAAAATAAAGGGCGGCATAAGGGCGGCTAAGCGGTCTGAGGAACTCCGAGTGGTGAGACTCTGTAAAGAGAATCCCAAGGAGTTCTTCGGATATGTAAACAGCCGTAAACCAATCCGTCGAACGATTGGCCCTTTGAGGAATGAGGAGGGGACATTAGAGCACTCAGATGCCAAAAATGCTAACCTTCTCAACGACTACTTCTCTTCAGTGTTTACTGAAGAGTGTGGTCCCATCCCTCAGCCGATGGATTCCTACTCGGGGGGAAAAGCTGGAGGATTTGGACTTCACTGAAGGAGAAATAAAAAAGAAGATCAGTGACCTAATGACCAATAAGTCACCTGGCCCGGATGGGTTTCTACCTAAAGTGTTGAAAGAAGTGCGCGATCAAGTGTCACGTTCCTAGAGACTGGCGTGAACCGGAGGTGACTCCTATCTTCAAGAAAGGAGACCGTAGCTAACCGTCGAACTACCGACCTATCAGTCTGACCTCGATAGTCGGTAAACTCATGAAGAAGCATCATGGTGAACAGAGTGACGTCGCATTTAGAGTTAAACCTGCTACTGAGGAGTTCCCAGCACGGCTTCCGAAGGCAACGGTCATGCCTGACGAACCTTGTGGAATTCTTCCACTGCGTCTTCAGTGAGCACGATCGGGACAAGGCGGTGTATGTGGTCTACTTAGACTTTCAGAAAGCCTTTGATAAGGTACCACACCACCGCCTTCTCCGGAAAGTGCGAGTGCTGGGCATAGACAAAAAAGTAGCCGGCTGGATCGAGAACTGGCTAAGTGGCAGACGGCAACGGGTGGTGGTGAATGGACAGGCTTCTGAGTGGGTGCCCGTTACTATCGGAGTGCCTCAAGGTTCTGTCATATGACCAATACTATTCATCATCTACGTCAACGACATGGACGGTGACATGGTTGCCAAGATTTCTAAATTTGCCGACGATACCAAGCTTGGTATGAACGTTGCAAAGGATGGAAATACTGCCCCCCTGCAAGATGATCTTCGAAAGATTGGGGAGTGGCCTGATAGGTGGCAAATGCCTTTTAACGTAAACAAATGCAAAGCGATGCATATCGGCCCCCGAAATCCTCAATCACCGTATATCTTTAAGGGCACTGCTCTTGAATCCACCGACACTGAGAAGGACTTGGGTGTAACTATCACGAGTGACCTCAAGTTCTCGAAACAGTGTATTGAGGTGGAGAAGAAAGCTCAAAGGATGTTAGGGTATATAAAGCGATAGTTTTGATATCGGAACAAGGAGATAGTACTGTGTCTGTACAACTCCCTCATCCGACCGCACCTGGAGTATGCCGTACAATTTTGGAGTTTTTCATTTAGAAAGGACATCGCGAGATTGGAACGCGTGCAAGCCAGGGCAACCAAACTGATTCCCTCTATCAGACATAAAATTTATGAAGATAGATTATGGGAAATAAATATGTTCTCGCTGGAGACCCGGAGACTACGTGGTCAGCTTATCGAAGTGTTTAAAATACTTCGAGGCTTCGAAAGACTGGACTACGGGGATATTTTCCAGCTATGCGAGGGGAGAACAAGAAATCACGGCTTTAAACTTGAACTGAAGCGATACCACCGTGATCTGTGTGGGAAATTTTTTACCTACAGTATCTGCGGTAGTTGGAACGCACTTCCGATGGAATTTGTCAACAGGGAATCTGTTGACCAGTTCAAGTCAAGACTAGATAAAGTCTTGCGAAATCGCCGTTAAGATCCTCGCGAGAGATCTTCGAGGTTGCCAACGGACACCTTCAAGGATTGCGCCAAAAGTACCCTCCTTGTATGGAGCGTAAGGTCTTCTACGGTACTTATTTTCCTTGTAGCTCCTTGTAACCCCATATAGGAGCTTTTTCTACCTCATAAGATCGCGTCACCGAGGGTGTGTACCCACAATTGTATATATTGTTAATTCTTGTCCCTCTGTATATATATTGCATTTAATTATTTTTTCTTTTGTAATTAATTGTAATGGTCACTATGTTTAATTTTGTTTTTTTGGAGGTATAATTATTACTTATCGTTAACTCCTGAGTTCCATAAACTCATATAAACGGATTTTTTTTGTGTTCACTATTAGCTTGTATCCCGTCAATTAAATTGTTTTCTCCAATCACTATCTCACCCATTTGTGAGAAATAACATTTTCAAGCCCCTACGTGTCTGTGAAATCTCATCTTAAGAAGCGAGGCGTATGGAAGCATGAAACTCAATATGCTGTTTTCACAAGGATTTTCTCTGGTAAAGACAAATCAACTCAGCTGTGTTTGATTTGGGGTGCTTTGTCACCGTCTTCCCCCAGTTTGATAACGCTGTTCCGCTTCCAGGTGGCAGCCGTGTCCATCTCCCCCCTCTTGGGGTAGAAGGGAATCTCTCTTATCTTCCGTTCGCTTCGTCGATGCCTAAAATGATCAAGGTTCATGTTTTATTAAGCCGCGTCCGATTTCCCTTGAGAATCTCGCTTAATTACATTCGTCTCGTCGATACCCGAAATTATCAAGGTTCATGTTTGTTTAAGCCGTGTCCGATATCCCATTGGGAGGCCATCGTGCGCAAAGCCTCTCTCGACCATCCTGTGGCTCCTATTTAAGTTGATGTTTGCAAATCCTCAGCAGATAGAGAGAACCCGAACTTCTTGCCGTCTAGACCCTACTATATGTCTCCCGTGAAGTGGTGCTTTCACCCTTTGACCTCGTCAGCAGATCGTCTTCGTGTAATCCGCTAAGATCAGAGGAAGATTACGGAAACCCGTTTATACCCCGGAAGATTGTCCTGGGTCTCTTTCGCCTCACTACATTGGTTGAGACTTTCTGCTGTCCGCAGACGAATTTAGATTTTGTGATTACTTCTCCATGGAGCCGAGGTAACCTCAACCCCCATGGGAGTCTCTCTGGACGCTTTCGCATCGAGACCCCATCGACGAAGACCTGGCCATTGGTCTTCCACATCCACAGCTCATCCTCCAGAGGTAACCAAGAGTCCTTTTCTTGTAAGTCCCACCTTTTCGTTCCCAGTCCTAAGAAGAACTCCTCATTTAATGTAAGGCCAATAGACTTACTAAATCTTTCATTCAATCCAACTTATTGGATCACTTATATATTTTTCCGAACTTAGTTTCCTTAATTTTTGCCTGTCATAATCTTCTTTTTTCGTACTGATTATTATTTAGATTTCCATATTGATATGTGCGTTTGTTCTTATTAATTGTATTAAAGTTAATTTTTGTTGAGGTGTTTATCTTTCGAATAACCCTTGAGACGAAAACGGCAAACGTATTCCCTTTTAAAGAGCAAATCTATAATATCGCACTCTAAGTAGAAGGTCCTTACCTTTTTATTTCCAATTCAATTGTACCCCAGCACTTTTTGGTCACACGCCTTCGACCCCCCTCGACAGTAGGCATGACAGTTCAAGGAAGTTGCTTGGTGATTGCCGTTGCAATGGATGCACTTATAATTACTTTGATTCTCTGTACGATTTGAGAATTAGTGAGGTCAGTGGTGTTCTGAGTTGTATGATGCCCTAGATAATTGTCCATGTGGCCCATATAAAAAACCGCCGCTGGGTAAGTTCCTTTACACTTATTACAACAAATTGGAATTTTACAATTTTGAGAGGTATGACCAAACTTTTGACCAATCGAGCACCGTAATGGGTGAGGGTTAGAATCTTTGACTGGGAAACTAGAATATTCATACAAGATTTTCTGTGGTAGTATCTTTCCTCCAATGGTTAGAAGAAAGAGAAAAATGGGAATATGGTCTTTGCCCTTGGTCATCCTTTTATATTAGGACTCTTTGAGTGGAAAATTTGTCAACTATGTCTTCGTTTAGAACGCCAAAGATATCAGGATCATAGAAAAGCCTCTGACTAGTATCAAAACTTACAGCTAATTCAACTTTTACAGAAACAGGGTTATTCAGCATGGATTTGTTCTTGAGTAAGTTGTTAATCTGTTCTTTTGAGAAAGTTTCAATTAAAATGTCACCTGCTTTGCGAAACTTGGCTGTTCGAAATGGTCCACTTATGTGGTCAGAATTTTTTTAAGAAAGAACTCATTAAGAACAGATGATAATTCATTTCCATCCTGATTAGCAGACGTGATGACAGTGGAACCGTAAAAGGAAAGCCCAGATTTTGAACCCACATCCCCCGGGACAGATCGACCCATGGAATCTGAGGCAGACCGGTGAACATTGATTGAAACAGCTCTAAGAAGTGTAGCCCTGGGGCAGGCCGCTTCAACAGCCCCATCATTAAAGACCTGATCTGAAGAAAAACAGGAGTCTAGAACAGATAACTGATTACAACAAGGAACTTAAGAGTTAGCTGATGAATCAAGGATACTAACAGTGTCTCCCGAAGGAGACTAGGAACATACGGAATTTTTACTTTCTTTTCAAGTTTTTTTTTCATGGTGTGACCAATAGAGGGAAGGGGCAAGGGGAGTTCTATGAGAAGAGGATCCATATTCCTTGATAGGCTACTCAACTTAGCCTGCGGGTATAATCATAAATCGGGCCTAACTTGGTAGGTTGTCTATCCGATCAACTGATTATCCAAACCTTTTACATTGATGCTAAATTGTTCTTTTCTTAGTTGTTATCACCAATCCAACGTAACACTTAGTCTCTGCTTTGAATTTGTTTCTTTGTTCGGAGGAAATTCTTTTAATAATTTTTTAATTTATTATTTTATTCTTGACATTTAATTTAATTCAATTTGTTAACATTTTTGTAAAGTTATTTCTTTCTTACAAATTGATATTATTTATGCCTCTTAATTAAGGAGTTTATGTATATATATATATATATATATATATATATATATATATATATATATATATATATATATATATATGCGACAATTTGCACTCATTTAATTTCGTGAGAGCGGAAATGCAAAGTTCCTGTAGATTTAAAGAAAACTAATGTAGGTTCCAAGCGCTTTCGTTTATTTCATCTTCAAGGGGCAAAAAGAAAAGAATGAGGTAGAAACATGAAAAACAATGGAGCAGTCTCGAAACAAATGACTCTCGGACGTGTTACTAGATTCAAGAAACAAATGACTATCTCTGACCTGTTATTAGTAATATAACATAAATGACTATCGCTAACATGTTACAAAATTTTATATGTTGGCAAAGTTAATTATAATTAAATACACCCAATACAAAGGAAAACTTTAGCTGTGCAACGGTTCGCAAAATTTGACTCAAGACATTCATGTATACAAAAAGAGAAAAAAAGAAAACGATCAAGAGAAAGCGAGAAATACAAGAACACAGAGGAGGAATAATTTGTAGAGAGGGACTTGGCTCCTCCTAATGAAGTAAAAGTGTTAGAGATACAATAAAGAAATCAGTCGTCTTGATTATGCTCGTCCATGCGTACCAAATATCATAAATTCATCGATAGCTAATTCATAAAATTCAGAACATTTTTTATTGCCTCTCATATCATGTTTTTTAATTGATGAAGCAAGCCAGAAAAATGGTATCATATGCTAAAAACTATGAAAATGAATCCATCCACCTATGTAAGAATGACTTTCAACCTAAGTGCATTGTTCCTTTTTACGACCCCAACATTAAGCATTTTAATAACCATTTTAAAAATTCCACTCTTAAAGTAGTTTTTATCTTCCAAAATTCTCTTAAAAAATGAACTAATCTTGAAGACGCCTCCGTTTCTTAATAAAGTAGGTGTGTAAAAATTTCATTTAGAAATTGCCATAAAACTGTACGCAGCCAATAGAGAATTTACGAACACAAATATTCTGTATGCACAAGGAACGAGTCGAATACTTCCTTTAAACCAGAGTTGGGCAAACTGCGGCCCGCGTTTCATTTCAGCATTACAGAATTCGACAAAATATTGAAAATTAATTATTGAACATTTTGCCAAAATCTCACCTTAAACGCGAATTCTATCAAATTTTGGAACGTCTTTGAAATTTTTATGTTATGCGTTTCCCGACCAACTCATTTCATATACACCTAATTTTATATGCATTCGAAATTTGCATCTAACTGTTTAAGTGCGGCCCTCAAAGCTTTACATAAGCTTCAATATGGCCCGCTGTTTAAAATTATTGTCCATCTCTGCTTTAAACAAATGAGTTCTACTAATTATGAAGTCAAATGCGAAAAAGCACAATTAATTTATACCTCGAATGATTGGTTGAAGAGACTAGCAGTTTAGGCGACTTTAATTCGCTCCCAAATTTTAATCTCTCGAGAGGCTAGTTCCGGTTTAACCGGGTCATCATAACGATTATTACCTTCCAGATAGGAATTACCTGTTATTAAGAGGAGCCAGTCCCTGGGTGTAAATATTCCTTTCATGCATTTTTTTTTTACTTTTCGCTCTCTCTTAGGCGTTTTTATTTTTGGTCTTTTTCTTATTTTCTATCTTGTACTTATCAAAGAGAAAAAAAATTCTCTTAAATACAACTTTCATTTACATTGAACTATCAACGAGTACACTATGCTAATAACATAAATACACAAAAATATATACATAAATATTAATATACAAGCTCATACATAACGAATACATCAATATAGAGAGCGTCCCTCCAAAGACTCAATACTCTTTATAGCATCGTAATTTTTTCATCTGAAAAAAACAAGAACTATATATTGTTATAACAATCACCAATGAAAGGTAAATCAGTGATCTAAGTGATTTAATTGTTATATCGATATTTTTGTATATAAAAACTTAATTAACTACGCCGAGTGCTCTCTAAATGTTCTCCAGCGGTATAGATAGACGTCTGAATGCATTGGCTAACTGATTCGCAAGCTGGTGGGGTGACTGGACAACGTTCGGTCGATAGGCTTAGTAAGCCATTATGAGCCTATAAAACAAAGCCAGGCTTTGCCGACACGTACTGAAGTTCACTAATGCCGCTGGAAAATATGTTGAGTATTTGGCCTAGTTATTTTTTAGATAAAACTCGATATTACAATTAAATCATTGATTTACCTTTCAATGGCGATTGGTATAACAATATATAAATTTTTGTTTGTTTTCAAATGATAAAATATACGATGTTATAAAGTATAAAGAGTATAGGTTTTGGGGGGGAACTTTGTATTTCTGAACTTAGTGATAAAAAGGAGGTTTAATTGGTAAACTTGTTTTTTTTTTAAACTCCTCGTTAAGCATATTTAACATTATGGGATCTAAATTGCAAAGTCCTTAAGTACAATTTACCTTGGTACGACTGAAACCCGGAACAGCGGCCTCCCGAGAAGAAAATGGTACTTTCTAGAGTCATCTTCCCCATTCCCTTTTCCGCGCCTTTCTAGATCCAATTAAGGGTGAAAGCTAACGTTAAATGTTGAAAAATAAATGAATACAATTGATGTTCTAAGACCATATTGATTTTATCATAAAAGGTTCAATACAATTTCTTTATATATGAGAACTATTTTTTTTTTAATGGCAGCCAATTTTTCCCACTCTATTCTGTGAAATTCCGATGATGGTTGTTTGACTTCTTCTGTCACTATTTGTGTCGGTTCAATCTTTTATCTAAAGTTTGCCTGTTTGGTCAATGTAATATTTTGTGCAATCAATAAATTTGCATAAATCTTTTTCAAAGGATATTTATAGCGTAAGATGGTTTAGGCGCTTGTTTTATTAATGATGTAGAAAGGTTTTTGGCCGATTTAAAACTTGGACTCTAAAATTTCTTCTGGATAATTTAAATACTTAGTAATATTTATTGGGTCTATTTCATCCCAAGAAGACTGATTTTTTTATTAATATTTCATGGGCGTAATAAAAATGAATATATTAATTAAATACGGTAGTAAATACCATAACACAAATTTAAATAATGACATGTCATCTTTTCTTTTATTCCTTGTATAAATAACATCTACCTGAACTGCATTCACTGTTTAAAGCTTATTGATTTTCAGTTGCTCGTGAAAACCGCCAGTGTAAAGTAACATTCATTTAAGTCTTTCTTTTGGCTTATTACTGGTTTGTTTTTTAATCTCTTATTGTCACTAAACAGGTTGTTATGCTATTTCTTAGATTTTTATTTTTCATCATTGTTTTTACTTGCAGACTACTATCTTTAATGAGGGAGGGTTCTTTTGAATTTCCATACAATATTTGTTTTATTATCAAAATGTATTCAATATATATATAATTTTTTTAATCGAATTATATATAGCTCCTGATTATGAGTGAAATCGAAACATTGAAAGCTTCGAAGATGAGACTCACCTTCTTCGTTTTCTTTCCTAATAAATGTTAACTTAAATCTCTAAAGGAGAAACTAAAGTGAATATATGCATGAAATAATCACAAAAATACACATGATCTAAAATGCTTTGAATATCACACAGGAAAATGATGTAAACAAGCCCAAATACTTTCGTGTTTATATTATTAGGAGCAGAGAGAAAATACATAAGCGAAAGAAAAAAAACAAAAGTTTGAAGACAAAAGATGATGTCACTCAAACTAAGACATTAGGCTAGAAAAACTAAATATCAACCTATATAGGCAGAAACAATCCTATAAAATTAGTCCGATAAATGGAATTTGTACTGAGGGCAAATTTAATTGATTATGAAGTATCTAATTTAAACAAACCTTCCCTTAAATTGAAATTGTTTTAGGAAGAATTAAATTAGATAACATAATAAAATTTAATTTATTGGATAAATTTTATATTTTTGTTTCTGTCCAAGTATGTTCATATTTTTTTCCTACCTAATGTGTTTGTTCGATTGTTTCTTTGAGTGACGTTATGCTACGTTTTTTTTTCTCTTCTTCATTGTCTATTTGCCCCTGGAGATTTAAACACACAAGTGCTTGAGCTTGTTTCTAATTTTCCTTTGGGATTTTTGGACTATATATATATATATATATATATATATATATATATATATATATATATATATATATATATATATATATATATATATATATAATAGGTGATTTAAAAAAAAAAATTCTTCGACAGTAGAGGTAAACTAATTTTCTTCATTCTTCTTCTCAAATTTGCTTCTGCATTAGGTCAAATCTGGAAAATAAAAGAAATAATAACAACTGTAAAGAACATAAGACCCCTAAATTGGTACACTGGAACGCGCAAATGGGAAATGATTTGGTTGGAGTTGATCCCCCCCCCCATAAAATTCAAGGTATATTTTTCCTTCTGCTTTTAAATTTATCACCTCCCCCCCTTCCAAAAAAAATAATATTATCGTGAACCACTTATTATGGCATTGACCATTTTGTATGAGTCTGAGGCTTATGAATATAAAAAAAAATATTTAATTTAAGACTTAATAAATAACTTAATAAAGAATTCCTTTCCTAAGCCGTGAGATCATATAAAAAGGTGTGATTTTCTCTTGCGCTCACTTGCGTTCCATTGATCAAGAATTTGTTATTTAAAATATTAACGGTGGCAAAAATAGAAATTGTTGGAAAATGCTACCGCAGCATCGCACTCAAGAACGTGTACAAGCGGCTGGTTGACTTCTCTTAAGCGATAAACACTTGTCTCTTTGGCCTTCACCGAGCGACATCGCTACCAGGAACAAGCTTCTTGGTAGCGTCAGTAGAATTCCTGTTTCTCGGTGGCAGAGTCACTTGGATGCCAACAAAAACCTTGAAGCCGTAGCTGTTTTTGCCCCAAACGTTATTACTCACAAACACAAATGAGGAAGGAGGGATAAAGAATAACTAGACAAACCAGAAGCGGTCATATATAAGTAAGAGTCTTCATCCGCTTCTCAAAAGTGGTAATTCGCAATGGGATCTAAACTAATCTACTAGTTTATGTAAATAATAGAGGTATTAAGGAAGAGCGGTCCAGATGAACTAATTTGAAGAAGGACAGTTCCAATTTATACTCATTTGAAGAATACAGGTCCACAAATAATAAATATATTTGTAAAAGACACAAAAGCAAAATCATTTATTTATCAGTGAAAAAAAAGGTAAGATTAGAGTATTAAATTAAATGATCCGTCAAAAAAGCCTTGCAATAAATTTTGCTTGTTTTTTTTCTCCAAGCATAAATTCCTGTAAATAGGCTTGTAAGAAGTCTTTGCGGCATCTATTCATTATTTTTTATAGCATTTTGTTTATTCCAATAAAATTCTTCGCGCTGGGTATGAATATCGGATTTTTTTTTTGTCTATGAAATTTAGCGAATGGTTCAGTTTTATGATCATATCTTATGTTGGTGATCTTTCGATCCACTCTCTTCCATTCATCGGAGGGAATAGTTAGTCCTTATTTAACAATTTTTTGAGTTAGTGATAACAGATTATCAGCACGAATTGTCCAAATAGGATAATGTGAAAATATGAAAATTAGATTAGGTTAGGCTATTTTCAATTTGTCCCATTTGAGCAATAGTTTTGCTCATTTAAACAATAGTAGTCCCTGAATTAATCAAGGCTACTATCCTTCAAAAACTAAATAATTTCTCTAAATATATATATTTTTTAATATTAAAGTATTAAAGGTTAATTAATTTAGAATCAAAGAACCAAGTCGTGAACTGATGCATGTAAGTCTCTGAACCTAAACCAGTGATCCACTACTCATCTCAAACTATAGCTATGAATAACCTCAAGTAATCCTTTAAACCACCACTAAAATGTTACTTCAATAATATTACTTACTACTACCACAATATAAAATAATTGTTGATAATTTAAACTGATGGATAGTTCACAATCTACCCTCGAATTAACAAAGGTTGAAGTTATTTAAAAATACACAACTGTATCTATGGTCGTTGCCTGTTACGCCCGATCGGGTAGATTAAAAACGAGACTAATCAAATACGTACATAGTCAAAGAAATTATTATTTTTCTTTTTTTGTGAGGAAATGACTGTCGATCGAGGATATGTGTCCCTAATCCACGCATTTATCCGTATGGTGGAGTAGGAAATAAGGTTTTGGGCCCGGGAGGAGAACAAACACGCAAATATATCAGAGGCAAATTGCATAGAGAAAGGATACAAATTTATTCATGGAGAACCAGGGACCTTCGGCTAAGATTAAACGCAAGTGCTCCGAGTGATCGATGAGGAGATCATTGAATGGGGGTGTTGGGCTGAGGCTAACGGGAAGCAGCAACTTATTCAAATAATTCGTTTTCAGGCACTATACAATAGGAGGATCAATCGGATCTTGCAGAAGAAAGGATCGGCGGGGCGGGGGTAAGATTACTATACAGAAATTGCCCTCATGAAATCCGAGTAGAGCAAGAATTCGGTGGGTTAATTAGTTTATGCAACTTATCCCGCGACTAATATGGCATAAGTGTCCGTACTCAATCTTAGCTTAAAACTAGTCTACATTAAAATGCGAATAAGAAAAGAAAAAGTAACCAACCACCCAAATCCACAACAAAAACTAAGAAAAGCAAATAAACACCATGTAAAAACAAGAAACAAAGCAAAAGCAAGAAGAAGCAAGCACACTCCGGCGTCGGGTCGAGGCCTACCTCTCCCTGCCAGAGGAACATGTGAGCAACACCAAAGAGACTCAAATAAAATAGAGGAGAAAAGTGAAATAGTCCACAAGTCTGTGTGTATAAACCCGTTCCGAGTGGGATAAGCCAAGTAATAGCGATCCCGCTCGTTCCGGTACCGGGGCAGGTAAAGTGCGCAAAGATCACCCACAATGGGACATTGTAGAAGGCGTCGCATTATTGTGCATGGAAGCGACGTATAAAAAGGCGGTGCCTCTCATGAGTGTGCCTAATTGGAAGACGACAGAAAACAACGTAATGGTACGCAACTTTAAGTTCCTTATGCTTTTCCTATCTCCTTTGCCAGGTAGCCAAGACGGCTGCCCTGATTCATGCTCTGTAGTCGGTGTGAGGACGAACCAAATTCAGGTCTGTTCACGAAGTCCTCGTGAACTCTTTGGTCCCCTCATCGGCAAGCTCATTCTAGTAAATTCCCATGTATCCAAGAACTCGGCAGAAGATAATCTCGACATCCAGCCGCCTCGCGGCAACCGTGACAGTACGGATACTGCGAATCAGGGGCTGCGGAAAATAAAATGCCCCGAGAGCACGACGCGTTATCTCACGTATCGAGCCCTGCTGACTTCAGACATAAGGGATACAGCGTGGAACCCGACCCCCTCATGGGATTTGAAGCCATCCTATACACTTACATGGATCCAACGCGACACAAAGTGTGCTTGAAAAAGGCCGAACGCAATACTTTAAGCACTGTGGAAGCTTTGGGGCAAAAGCGCGGCGACAAAAAGTTAAACTTAGTACCCTCCAGGGTAGTGTCCTGGGCAGAACCAGAGGGACCACATGGCTGAGAGATACACCAAGCTCTCGAAGAAGTTTCCTTACCCTAAGACCAAAGTAATGTTAGGGTACGAGTGACGTCTCTCGGTGGCATAGGCACTGTCGATATCGGGTGCGGATGTAGCGAGAGACGTTGGCCAGTGAAAGAGGCGCCGGGCTCGCGCCTAGAGGCGTATAATGCACTGTACATGGCGCAGAGCGAGTGGCATCTCCCCATGATCGACAGGTAGGCTCTCAATAGGGGACGTGCGGAAGGCACCGGTCGCTAGTCGAAGACCGATGTGGTGGAATGAGTCGACCTTCCGAAATACACGCTTGGTTACGGATGCATAAAACTCGCATCCGCAGTCGTGCTTCGAACGAACAGAGGATCGATAAAAAAGTAAAGAAGTAGCCCTATCAGCCCCTCAGGTGCTGAAAACTCCCCGAATCAACACAATAATACCTATATACAATAAAATCATGGCCTACACAAAACCGAGCAGAAGCCTATGTAGGCAAAACTTTAGTAATAGAATTTGCATCTGACAATTGCGAACTAGACACCTATGGAATCGCAGTGAACGAACAAGTCCTACCTTTAACAAAATCTCCTAAAAGATGAGAATAACACATGATATTCGCCTCACATAACTAAGAAAATAAAGTCACCCAGAAACTCGAAGCTCGGCCGAAGATGATGAAAAGAAAGCCCTGCCAACAAAGAAAGAAGTGTTTCATGGCTCTCCTCGCCCCCTGACACCTAGCTGGAACGAGGCTTTGCTACCAAATGGTTTAATTTATATAATTTTTATAGATGTAATAGGTTGGACAAAACACCTGAGCACTCACTAACCTCATTGAAGCTCTTGACCTCAGTAAAGCGAGACAAACAGGAGGTAGGCCATATCTCGTATTCAACCGCTCCAGCTTAAACCATCTAAGATTTTCGGACCTTTCAGAGGCCAACTCCTCGCGTGTGGAAATGGTGCCGGTCGAGCGAGGCGTCCAGCGATGCCGTTCGGACGTTGCTCATTGGTCGGTCAAGACACATATTTCCCAGCTCCCAACTCAATAATCAGAGAGCTGGGTTGGTTTAGAGAGGAACCCTTACGGAATCCTATTAGTCCTTGAAAACATATTCAGGATATGAAGGTCTATCAATTGAAGACCAACTGACAGACCCAATGGTAGGACCTGAGACTTTTAGTTTGCTGGGTAGCCACTTGTGCAGTAATTCCTTCCCACCGTAATATGTGCAGCCTAGGTCAAAAGTCTTTCATGCCATTAATCGCGCACAAACGTCTAGGACCCCCCTCCCTCCCATAGGTGAAAATGAAGATCAAAGTGGCGGTATCACTATGTAGCAGAATGAGGTCCATTGGCGGCCACGTGCCCTCCTGTACCCACGTGGATCCGGAGATCACCTCATGGAGCTGTGTAAAGCATGGGGACCTAGGCGAGGAGGAGGCGGACGCTGTTATCACTCACCCACTCAGAAACCTCTCCACGAGCATGCGGGCTTCTCTGCCCAAAGATTGTAATCCGTTGGACATTCCAACGAGCGTTATCAAGATTCCCCCTTCCCCCGAAGGAGTCGCCGACTTTTCACTCAAGATCACGCGCACCGCCTCTCTAGGCGCCTATATAACGCTTCGATCGAGCTTCAACAGCAGCACTGCCAAACTTCCACCTACTTCGACGACGAGCTAAAGGACGCTCTCCCCCACTCTCCAACGGCGATTTCGATTCAAGTGAAGGCTAAATCAATCCAGAACTCTGCCTTAGTCAAGTGGCAAGCTTCGACTTCAGTGAATCCTGTCCTAGTCAATTGGCAAGGACTGACAAGGATTCCTAGCTTCGAAGACGACAAGTGCTCCCTCGTATTAAAGCATGAGGTAAAACAATTTCTACCGTCGCTTCACCGTACCCCACTGGCCCCATTTTGGCAAGGAGCTCACAAGGCAATCGTACCGTTGCCGCCTGCAGATTGATCTTAAATCTGGCTTATCTCCATTATTTGTGTGCACGCCCCAGCTAAAATCCCCCTTTAAATCACCAACTGTATCGGACCTCTTTAATCCCTTAATCAACCTACCTGATCGCGTGTAGATCTTTAAACCCCGTCTGGGCGACCATTCCATTTAAATCCAATTTCTATGTAAATATATATATTCTTTTTTTGTTGTTAGTAAAGTTATATTTTCGTCATTTTCTTATTTTTGCAACCCCAACGCGTACCGGCTACCTTTTAATCTTCGCCAACTTGCACTCTGAAATAATTGTTTGAAAGGCACCCGCAAAGTAAGAATAAACTATCCCTCCCCTTTCACTCTCAGTCTTCAACCCACTTTGGGTCAATCCCCAAAGAGCACCCACATTTGGCCATTCCACGACACACCAGTTATCATGACCGCCTAAGTTTCTCTTGCGGGAATAGGGGTTGGGGTAGCAGGTACTTCTCAAAATGTCAACTTCGATATGGTTGCCCATTCTATTCTTGCCATATCCAAGAAAATAGATCAAAAGAGGTCTATAAAGAAAATGAGGGAAATAAAAATGAGATGTGTAGAAGAAATAAAGCCAAGAGAGTTTTGAGTCTACGGGAAGCGAATGGATTGGGAGGGAATGCCGATATTCCAAGTCAAACGCGACTTACTGGTTCGGGGAAGGTCTTGAGAACCCTCTGTCTTTTCTGATTACTCAATCAAACTTGACTCCACCCTTGGGTGACAGTTATTCAGTAATGGCCTCACCGGATTAGTAGAGAAATACATTCGGGTATAATTCGCTCTTTACAAATGTTAAGTAGAGATTTGTGCGTTCAACCACACAGATGTACCATCCAGGGACTTTTGTTCTCTACTAAGAATAAAAGCTAAATTATGACGCTGATGAGGCTGATAGATTTAGAAATTAGTTGATTGGATTTAAAGAAAGCGCTTGAATACAGCAGACTCGAAGACATCAGACAACCTATCAATTAATGACCTCGATGTCCTCAAAGCTCCACTATCCATATCATTCTTCGGATTGGATGGTAATCACGGAGTTTTAACTGTATCTCTTCCCCCCTCCCTAGGAAGCCGTCAAGCTGAAAATACTAGCTTTCACCTTTGAACATTCGTGTTACACTCAATGACAGTGCTCTTTTCATAGGTGTGAAAGCATTTTATAAGGATTCCGGATAGGTTTACAAATAATCGCTCTCATGCTTCCCCAAAAGACTGTAACATCATCACGAAATCCTGAATGTCGGGGAGTTCTCCACGACCGCCTTTTCAACATTCTTTAGCCAGAATTCTGCTCAAGCAACATTCAACGCTCATTGTAAGGTTGCTGTAGGTCACCAAGTAGACTTCACCTCGAAAAGCGGAGAATCTTTCAAAAACCTGTTTTAGCTAAACGAGTAACGTTTTATTTCTACTTCGTGCAAAGACACTGACCTTGGTTGACAATACTTCTTATCTTTCGATTTGACACTTATGTGAACAAGGGTATCCTTACTGATCTTTGCCTTGGCTGAAAAGTGCTGAAATTCTGTTAACAAATGCTTTCATACACTGTGGCGATGCCTCATTCGGATCTCACTTTAAAGTGTAGAGTCACATTTAGAAATAGACATCAAAAAAAGTTTAGATCGGTATTAAAATGCATACCAATTTTTATTAATTTTATTTCATCCTTGGCTGAAACATATTCAAGTAACTAATTTAGGTGAAACTTGGACCAAATGACAGAAAGGCCCAATACCTGGCGAAAAAACAAAACAAAAACAATCCGATGCCGCTACTTAACTAACGATGAGAATCAAGTGATCAAGTGGTCAAATTTACTCAAGCCAGAAAGAGAGATTAACGAGTGGTTGAAAGTTATTGCTTTATGAAGGCCATTATTTTAGCTGAGAAGTTGTTAAGATATTATATTAAAAAGGGGCGCTCTTTATTTGACGTCATCAGTAACTAACATTATATGTCTGTATAAGAGAATTACTATTTAAACTGTGAAATAAGGATTTTTTTTCAAATATTGTACAGATATTATTACAATTATAGAATGAGTTTCTCTGAGTTTTTCACATTTTGCCCCCGAGAAATAATTTAAGGAAAAAATTAAATCAAATATCAAATACTTTAGCACAAAATTCTTCAAACAATCCTTAGGACATAGTAGAAACGTTAAAATTTATTTTTTATTAATACCATCATGGAGACATAAAATATATAATTTTGAACATTAACCTGAGAAAAATTCAATCAATAAACTATGAATTAAAGTTTCCTATAATTTTTGGGGAGTCTATTATAGACCTCACGATCAAACTGATAACAGCGATCACATGATCATTAAATTTGACTTGAACGAAAAAATACCCAACTGGGTTATGACTTGTGCTCCAGCCTCGAGAGGGCTGACTTCAATAAATTCCTAGGGTAAATAACACTACAAATATAATACTTCTTTGCCAACCATTCAGATAGTAAGTGAAAAAAAATGACATTAAATCATAAAAAAATGATAACAAATTCTGAATAATTACAAAAAAACTGTAAATAACAATTAATTCGGGTTGCTTAGTAGTAGTTTTTTTTTTGTTTTTTACGGAAAGAAGGAGGAGAGTTCAGCTGAAGCTTTCATTAAGTCTCGTCGTGGTAAAGACGGTTTACTTTAGGAACACATTTTAACAAGAGGATCTTTTTCTTCGCTCGTGGGATCGAAATCTCTCTATCGTGAGTAGAAGGAGGGTGCTCCAAGGAAGGGGAGCCCACTACCCAGGACTGTAAGTGAGTTCCCTTCCGCACTATATGGGGAAGGGAAGCTAAATCGTCAAGAACAGCCGTGAGTGAGGCTATCTACAAACATATCAATGTAGTCCTCATCAGGCTAATTGACACCCGACTGGCTACGCGTTAATCTGCCACACCATGGAGGATGTGGAACGAAAAAAAAATCGGACTAGAGGCAAACATCCCACAAGAAATATTAGTGCAACGTACTGTTATTCTTCAGATGCTGGACCCAGTCTTCACTGACAACACCTGTGAAGAAATCAAGGCAGAGCTGTCAGTGAAGCAGACATGGGCCAACATTTTAAAGGTGGAAACATTCGGCAAAGGAAAGAGTATAGGGAAGATCATCTTCTCGAGAATCGACATAGCGAGAAAAGCCAAGAAAGATGGACTGCTTGGGTTTTACCTAAATGTATCACCTGAGCAAATCGAATCAGAAGAATACATACCGATAAACTGCTGCTACAAATGCTATGCAGTCGAAAAGCATTTAACAAAGGGCTGCATGGCGACGGTAGTTGCATGCTCCAACTGCGCCAAATCCGGGCATGTCTGGAAAAATTGCACGGAAGGGAAGCAAAAGTGCGTCAACTGTGGCGGGGACCATAGGGCCTTGCCCATGAGGTGCCCCATCCGCAAAGAAGCCATCCGTACAAAACGGGAGAATATAAGAAAAGGAAAAAGAGGAAAGAACCAAGACCAACTACGCTCAAGCGGCGGCCCTTAAGAACTTCGTCACAACAAGTGCCCCAAAGATGGTGATGCCAGAGGCGGGTAAAGATATCATGACAATGATCATCTTTGTTCACATGGCTAACCTGGCTAACCCCGGCAACTTTTCCGAAGAACTTAACCATCTTCTGGAGAAGAACGGAGTTACCAAAAAAAACTGGTTCCCCGAAAATCCATACTCGGCGGGAATACTTAATATCCACTTTACCGACGAATACCACCGGGAACATCAACCAAATGACGAGCCGACGCAGTCCCTGTCTGAAGAACGAAACATAACGGAAGAAACTTCGGAAAGAGAGGAAAGACGCAAAAAAGAAAAGGAAAAAAGGGAAGAAGAAGAAGAAGAAGAAAAAAGAAGAACAGAGGAAAAGAAAAACGAACAAAATTCGTCTGACGAAGAAGAAGCACACGAAGAGGAATACACGGAAGTCCCCCTAACCGACAAGAAGGAAGTCCTCGAGAACGGTTACTTCTTCGACGGCAAGGATGTGGGCCTCAAGGTATTTGGCTCTTCCCTGTACCCGCCCCTAAGAGACGACCCATAATTTCTCCTACTTAGCATTGCCAAGGGAGATTTCAAGTGGACCTTCGAGGGACCTTTTTCACCGGACTAAATTGCAGCATTGATGTTGAAGGGACGGTGTTCATCCCACCATCGGACGTGAACGCCGTGAACATGTCAACATTCAAAGCCATAAAAAGTGGACAAAAAACGTCCGAAATAAAGTGAAAGTGCAAAATACAAGTGTATAAAATATAGCGATAAGCCCAAGAGTGAATTAAATAAATAATGATAAAATAATTTATAATATCAGTGATTTGAAAAGTGTACATAGAAAGTGTGTGTTAATTAATTTACGAAATATATCTAGTATCAAATTATTTATTGTGAATTAATCAAATAAGTGACTTAAAATTAGATTAAAATCATCAGCTGAACTGAAATAATGCAGGAGGAATTGACCATTCTGTCCAATTGGGCCGAGAAATGGCAAATGAAGTTTAACATAGACAAATGTAGTGTACTTAGTATAGGTAGAAATAATCCATTGAATAGTTATAAATTAAATGGGAGAATTTTAGGGAGGACCGATTGTGAGAGGGACTTGGGTATTTTGGTAAGTTCAGACCTTCGTCATAAAAAGCAATGCCTAAATGCTAAGAATAAAGCTAATAGGATATTGGGATTCATTAGGAGGAGTGTAAGCAATAAGAGTGCTGAAGTCATTCTAAAACTGTATCTGGCGCTAGTTAGGCCTCATCTAGACTATGCAGTACAATTTTGGTCACCATATTATAGGAAGGATATTGATTTGCTTGAGTCTGTGCAGAGAAGGATGACAAAGATGATTGGTGGGCTAAGGAACTTACCTTATGGTGAAAGGCTCAGAAAACTAAATCTACATACATTGGAAAGGATAAGAGTCAGAGGGGAATTGATTGAAGTCTTCAAATGGGTAAAAGGATATAATAAAGGGGATCTGGGTAAGGTTCTTATACTTAGTGAACATGACAGGACACGTAGCAATGGGTTTATGCTTCATAAGTATAGGTTTAGGAAGGAGATTGGGAGGAATTGGTTTACAAATCGTGTTGTAGATGAATAGAATAGGCTCACTAGACATGTGATAGAAGCCTCCTCTCTGGGTAATTTTAACAATAGATTAGATAAATATATGGATGAAGCTGCTAGATGGGACTGACTTTTTTTATGTACATATGTATATATTTTTCTAAGGAGTGGGGAGATTATATTTTGCGGTTGCATGAATGGACATAATCCTCTGGATGCATTTTATGTATATTGTAGATTAGATCTGACGAACTCCTGTAAAGGGTGACAATGTTGATGACTTTTCTCTGGTAAGAAAACTTTTGTGTGTTGACTGGAACAGGAGCTGCCAAGTGTAGGCCATGAATGGTCTTTTGCAGTCTCCTTCTTTTCTTATGTTCTTATGTTCTTAATGTGTAGTTAACGTTAGAAATAGATAATAATGTGTAAATATATATATGTAATCTTTTAGGAATATTTTTTTTTATAACTATAAACTATTAACTCTTATGAGTAAATGTGAAATTTGTATTGTATAGAGCTAAAAAAATTGATTCCCACGTCTCCGGGAACCTTTATCTTTCTACTTATATTAACGAGGGGTGGTCAATAAGTTTGGCGAATCGGTAGGGCAAAACAGAGGAAGGAGGATGGATGTGTGTGGGGCTGTTAGGACAGGTTATGACGAGTCAGGACCTGCAGCCGTACACTCCTGCATTGTCTATTTAAGAAGCAGTAGCTGATCGCAGATCGTCAGTCAAAATTTTTCCAACAATGGAGAAGGTTGAGCACCGCGCAGTGATCAAATTTTTGACCAAGGAAGGCAAGAATGCAAAAGAGATCCATGGAGGCATGGTTGCAGCGTACACCGACACCGCCCCTTCCTATGCAACAATTGCTCACTGGAATAGGAAGTTCCGCCATGGTCGTGAGTCCCTTGAAGATGACTCCCGTCCAGGACGCCCATCAGACGTGACTAACGAGAACAATGTGGCCCGTGTGGAGAGGATGATCCTCGAAAATCGACGGGTGAAGGTCGAAGAAATCGAGCGAGAACTTGGAATATCACATGGAAGTGTTATCAACATCATCCACGACAATTTGGCTATGACCAAGGTCTCCTCTGCCAGTTGAGTACCTAGAAACCTCACACCCCATGATCGACTTCAACGTCGTCAAAGTCTACAAGGCCAGAGTTGCACAAGCTGCCCTGCGCGAGTGCGGATTCGAGGAGCTCAACCATCCCCCCTACAGTCCAGATCTGGCCCCTAGCAACTACTTTTTATTCCGCCAGCTCAAGGCTGCATTGCGTGGACGCCGGTTTGGGGACGATGAAGATGTCCAGCTCGCCGTCCAGGAGTGGATTGAACAGCAGTCGGGAGATTTCTGGTTGTCGGGAATTCGAAGCCTCAGGGACAAGTGGCGCAAATGCATTGAAGTCGAGGGTAGTTATATGGAAAAATAATAAAACACTTTTCCTCATATCTCGTTTCCTTATATCCGTATTGCAAAACTTATTGACCACCCCTCGTATAACTATCTCTTCCCTGCTAAATTCTATTTTCCACACTGTCCGCTATATATTTACATTTATGTAATCTATCTTTGTAATTCATTCTTAATAAACCGTGAACCGTGCTTAGTAGTGGTAGTAATAATAAAAATAGGTATTTATAATGCGCTCTTTAGGGCTGTTAGTCCTCCCAGAACGTAGGTTGTGTAGCGATTGTAGAGAAAGTTTACAGGGGAGAGAAGGCAATTCTGAAGAGATAAGTCTTCAGGAGACGTTTAAAATTAGCCAGGGAGGGAGAGGATCAGACTAAGCAGAAGAGCATTCCAGAGTCTAGGAGCACAAACTGAGAAGGAACGGTCACCCATCGAGCAGAGGACAGAAAGAGGAGTGTTCAGGATGGGAGCAAGGTTAGACCGAGGTGCCCCAGGAGTTTTTCGACGGGAGAGGGCAGACGAGAGATAAGGTGGAGCATCAAGGTTTAGGGCCTGGTAGGTGATGAGAAGAATTTTATAGTGGGTACGGAAGCGAATAGGTAACCAGTGTAGCTCCTGTAACAGAGGCATCGAAGGAGAGAACCGGGGGCGGCGAAGGAGGAGCCGGGCAGCATAGTTTTAAATTAGTTGTAGGGGGCGAAGTGACGAAGAAGGGAGATTCACTAGGAGAGAATTGCAGTAGTCTAAGCGTGAGGTGACGAAGGCATGAATAGCAGTCTCAAGGCTTCGTCGATCAAAATTATCCGGATCGAACACGTGAGATGTTGCGGAGGAAACCGAGGAAAGACTTACAGATACGATGGATGTGCGGTTTAAACGAGAGTTGCTCGTGGAAAATAACACCAAGAGTACTAATGGTATCAGAGAAGGCGACATTGGTTTCCCCAAGGTTAAGAGAAGGGAAGAAAGCTTTAGATTTCTCTTCATCGAAGCGGTACCGACAAGGAGAACTTAAGTTTTATCGTGGTTAAGTTTGAGAAAGTTGGCAGACAGCCTAGCCATTGCTTCCAATTTTTTTTAACATTTTACATATTCTTCCGATTGTGCATCATTGTTACATAAAACCCATACCGTGTACCCTAACTTAACCTCAAATAGGCTTGGTAGCTATGACGCCCAATAATATTCGTAGTAAATAGATGCAAACGAAACGAACATACTGTTTCCCATCTGAAATCACAAACATACTGCTTTTCTGTGTACTTGGGAAGCAATTGTAATTGAAAGTGATACTTGGAATACAATGATTATTTTTTCAGAGTCGAGTGGAATGGGATTTTCAACTAAGCAATACAGAGACTACTAATTTATCTCCATTACCATAAGCCGGTCATGGGCTCTGGAGGAATGACAAACAAATTGTGAATTGCAAAGGAAAGTGAATTTAAATTGCTAAGTGCAGTAATCAAGTAACTCTACCTCAACCACCTTAAGTGAAGGAGTACCTAAGGAGTTAAACCTTTTGGCACAAAAAAATTGTCATAAAATTTAGGAACTTATTCGCTGTCTTGAGAAACCGAGGCACGATCGAATGGTCCCTTAGGCTTAGGAAATTTAATTATGAACAAATGTAGGTTAGTTCCAAATGGTTGGCTATTCTGAATTTTATGATATTTTATATTTAAATTGTATAGGGTGTGTCCGGTGTTGCGGAAATTAAAAAATATATATATTTCATATTTTAACCTTTTGAATAGATCTACGCCTCATTTTACATTTTCTCTTCCCTAGGGATCTACACAAATGCATTCCAAATCACTCTCTTTTTCTCTTTTTGGAGGGGTTTGGTATTTTTAGTGGTTTTGTTTTTAATCTAGCATAGCATTAATTAGGCCGCAAAGCAATTACAGCGACGTGTACCTTTGGAGGGTGTTTTCTGTTTGGCGGCAGGCGGATCTTTTGTAACAAATTTTCGACAATAATGAAGTTTTGAGTGCTGAATACGAATATAACATGTATTTTTTGGAGAAATGAAAGGAAGTATCTAAAAAAAGAAATTTCAAACTGTAAATTTTGGTTTGTCCGATACATTTTGAAAAAAAACGAAATGGAAATGAAACACGCTTAAACTGCCATATGATTTCCCAATATTATTGTTTACTCCCTTTATTATTTCTACAAACATTCATTTGTATTTAGATATAAGTATCCCCTATTTTTTTAAACAAATTTTCATTTTTATTTCGTTTTCGCCACATAAATTCACATAAGTAGGAATCGAGCATGTCACGGTGAGTACCGCCGTGTTGCTATATGTTTCACCTTTTTGGAGTAAATTCAAGGGGTCTGCTCGTGGGGGGTATAGCACTGCGGCGGGACCCTCCCCCCCTCCTCCTTACGATGATCCAAGTTTCAATCAATTTGGGCGCGGTCTGGGGAGCACAGCCCCCAGTATATAATCGTAATTGTGTATAGAATAATGTTCTAAACTAGTGCGCATTAAATTTTGTTTTTTTAATGCCTCCTTTTTTTTTCTCAAAAAATTAAATGTTATATTCGTCTTCAGCACTCAAAACAAGTGCATTATTGGTGAAAATTTGGTACAAAAATCCGCCTGCCGTCAAAGAGAAAAGATTTGAAAAAAAATCCAAACACTCTCTCTTACATCTCTGCAGACTTCCATTATAGGGGTTGGTAGACCTAGCCAATAATAACCTAACATATCCTAACATGATTACGCCATTTTCGCAACATATGACCCACCAATAATTGATATAATCATATAGAAGAGTAATACAGAAAGAAATAACATCAAGCCAAAGTGTGTGTGAGAGTGTAAGAGAGAAGAACAAAAAAGCATTATTCGGGAAATAAAAGGTGCTCTTAATAGGCCCATTTATAAAAAAAAGAACGCACACAAGAACCAGATTGAAGTTGAAAGGATAAAGGGATGTACATCAGTGTGTGGCTGGGACAGGAGGGACTCATTTTCGTCCGTATCATTATAACTTTTCAGTTTATTAAAGTTATAAATTGTGTGAAATTATTGGTCGGGTACTACTTTAACTCTTTAACTTTGAGAAAATGCAAATGAACTTCATTGGAATAAATTTATACCATCTTCCTCTTTTCTCGGGGTAAACACGGTGTAGTGAACCTAGGTCGAGTTCGCACGGGAGGGGAGGGGGAGGTTTAGCTTGGCAACCATGCTGTAGATGACATCTGAAGGAATGCGTGCCCTTCCGGCCCTAATGCTCAAAGGTCGATCCGCGGCTATATAAAAAACACTGGAACAAAATATTAGTCAATTTATGTAATTAAAATAGTTCACGCCAACGTGCCTAATTATTTGTCTAGTGAGGTAATATAACCGCAGATTTTAACTACCTCTATTTTCTTCATTTTGTTCACACATCTCTTCCTTACAAACTCTCTTCGGGATATGCCATCGTTAGTTTTCACTTTAAATAAAAAACACCATCGATAGATGGGCCTCCCAAACAAACAAAAACAACAAACACCAATAAAACGAGTACTCGTAAATGGAAGACAAGTAGAGCGCCTTTTCCGTTCCCAGTATGAAGGTCATGGCGCTTCTCGGATCTTTTCCTTAATTGTGCCTTTATTGGATGAGTAAAATGCGAATTTTACGAAACGAGACGCGAGTCTCCAATCGCCTTTTGCGGAAGATAGTGTTATAGAAGCGCGCTGGCTTCATCATCATTAGGACTGTCTTCCATTAAATCAGATTTGTGCTATACAAAATCCCTTTCACAAACTGCGTTGGAAGTTTAACTGCATTGGAATAATGGTTGTTCGTGGGCGTTCGAATGAGACCCAACAATCCCAGAGATTTTTTTTTTATTTCGCAGTTCTTGTTAATACTGATTATATTTTACGCTGTTAGTATCCTTGTTTGTTTCCACTTTCTTCTCTGTGAGGCATTCCTTTCTTAATTTTACCAGATATTCGTAATGGCGTTCAAGCTTGTATTATGAGGGCGTGACACGTTTTGTTAGGGCTTGTCCCTCGATGTTTAAAATAAGTCATTAAGAATAAGGAATTAGTTAAAATAAATAGTCAAAACCTATTACAGGTTCTAACTATTTTAACTAAATTCTTATTCGCCGTAAGAAGGTGTAGTAAACTTGGTATAGGTAGGTGTGTCGTAGAATGACCCTTGGCTTTGATCACTCTACGCTTTGACACCCTTTTAGTAGCGGTATGCTTTAAGGGGCGTGAGTTACTTCTATGATGAAGTAGGCTTTGTTCTAAGAGTGCTATTTTATTGGTTTAGTCCTTAAGGAAGAGCTATTTTTAAACACATAAGGATAAGAGGAAACACCAGAATCTACCAAAAAATAAACGTGTATTTTAAATTAAATATTACAAACCCACAGTAAAAGCATTTCTATATTTGGCCTCAAAGAATTTTAAATGACAAAACATAAACAAGTAGGCTTTCAATAAACCAACCAATTGCCAATTAGTATTTTTATCACGACCCTATTTGTTTAGCATAAAACATTAAATTAATGTACTGTCATCTACAAACACATATGACCTAGGTTCAAGAATAATGGTTTCTACTCTCCTTTAAACCGTGGGACGTACTAAACTTCTACTATTGCAATAGAGATATAAATGTTATTGTTAACTTACAGGTAGGTATTAGGGATTGCCGGATGTCGCTGGAGGACTTATCTCTCGCTTTGAAGTGTTGCTTCGTCGCTGCTTGAATTTTCGAGGAGGGAATGCTTCTTAAACGTAATTAAAGAACGGGAGCTCGTTGGGGCAGGGTTCTTCTCCTCTCACTCTTACGTTGCTTGGGATGTGAGAATCACTCGAGTGTGAGCGGCTTTACTTTTCTTTAGTCGGACTTCTTTGCAGACGGAAAAGGCTTCTTCGGTATGGCACCGATATAAAACTTGACTAATTAGGTTAATACGGCCCTGAAAGGGGGGGGGGATCGATTTTCTCAATCTGATCCTATCGTTTCTCACGGAAATAGTCTTGTATGGCTGAAGGATCGATCTTTACGAATTAATCTTTCTTCTGGCGAATCGACTTCTAAAAATCTTCTTGTCTAGCCGATGGATCGATCTTCACGACCTAATCCTACTCTGGCGTATCGACTTCAGATAATCCTCTTCTCTTTCTTTGCGGGGCTTATTTATAGGCAGATTGCCATCCCATCTAAAGGGGGAAGTGACCAGGCCACAGATGCAAAAGGAGGGGGGAGCGAATGGTGAGTTAGCATCTGGGGAGAGCGAGAATTCCTGAGGTAGCACTGGGGTGCCCAAGTCAGCTCGCAAATTATAGGCTCGTAACCGCACCGCTACTTGGCGTGCCTTCTGACTCGCACCGTTTTTTTTTTCTAACCACGGGTTTATGGGTCTCGTAGGTCATACGATCGTTAGAGCGTCGTTTAAGGACCTTAGGTGGTCGCCTTCAAACATATGTTAGCTCCAACTGCCCACAGCGGCGAGGCGATCACACATGGTAAGCATTTTCGCCGGCTACCTTTCCCACGCTTCTCCTCATGAAGGGAGGGGGGCTTGAATGTATCTATACTCCTCCAGGAGGCTTAATGTAGCTATTTCTCCACATCTACCTCCATTCTTAAGAAAATAACGGGAGGGGGGGGGGTTCCAATCCGACGCTTACAATAATATACATGGGTAACTTACGGAACATTATATTATACAATAAATTCTAGTTCACTCGGGAATGCCTCGATAACATTTCACCTGACCTTACATTAATTCCTATATTACTGTGCCATCTTAGGATTTTCCTACCTACCACTCGGGTTACTCGCCCCTACTTACTTACAATTCTACTGATTTACACTTAACTTTGCTATAATACAATAGTTGGGCTGCTCCTTAATCGTCGACAGGGTTCCGACTTAACGAGTCGGCCATACAATTGTTGGACCCTTTTATGTAGTGAATGGAGCACTGGTACTCCATCAAGAGTAAACTCCATCTCAGGAGTCTTCCATTCTTACACTTATTTTTACCTAAGTATGACAACGGTTTATGGTCGCATTCCAACTTGAACTCGCGCCCTATTAGATAATATTTGAATTTACCTATGGACCATATTATGGCCAAAGCTTCGATTTCGATAGTAGCGTAGGCTTTTTCTCTACTCAACAGTTTCCTACTGACCTAAGCTATGGGATAGGCTGTTTCGTCATCTTCGTATTGATGCAATACTCCGCCTAGCCCGTCCCGACTAGCGTCCGTGCGAAGACCGAAGATCTTGTTGGGATTTGGTAAGCGAAGAATGGGCGCAGTTACGAGTTTTCCTTTTAGAATCTCCAACTGAGTTATTGCATGGGGGTTCCACGTGACAGGGTATGACGCTGTCTTTTTTAACAAATCATTCAGTGGGGCCACAATGGAAGCGAAGTGTGGTACAAAACGCCTATAGAACGAGGCCGCTCCCATAAACGATCGGAGTTGTTTCTTGGTTTTCGGCCGGGGCATCTTGACTATGGCGTGCACTTTTTCTTGCTGGGTAGTCAAGTGTTTTTGTCCTATTTTGAATCCCAGGTAGTCAATGGATTCGTAGGCAAAATAACACTTGGTCGGCCCGGCGGTTAGACCTTGCTCCTTCAATTTCTCCAGCAATGAGCGTAGGGCGTGTAAGTGTGACTCCCATGAACGGGTAGCTACGTACACGTTGTCGAAGTAAAACGACACGTCGCTTAGTCCAGCGATAATTCGCCTCATCATCCTATTATAATTGCTACCGGCTGTAAGTAGTCCGAAGGGTAGCCTGGTAAACTGTAACAGACCTCTCTCGGTCGCAAAAGCCGTCAGTTTTTTGGACTCCTTAGCGAGAGGTATTTGATAGTACGCTTTACACAAATCCAATTCGGTGATGAATTTAGCGTCTTCAAATAAATGGAGATTTTGATCTATTAGTGGGATGGGCTCGGCGTCGAAAACGGTAACTGAATTCAATTTTCGGAAGTCCACGCACATCCGAAATGATTGATCAGGTTTCTTAACCATTACTATGGGGGAGCAATAATCGGACTCCGATGGCTCTAAAATTCCCAATTTTAGTAAATTCCGGACTTCCTTATTGAAGGCTTCTCGTAGGTGGATTGGTAAAGGATATGGTTTGCTCCGAACCACTGAATTAGTTTTTAGTTTTATTTCATGGATAAAATCCTTGGCACATCCGGGGTTTTCAGAAATGACTTCTGGGAATTCCATGAGCAAGTTCAACATTTCCGCCTTTTGTTGAATTTCTAAGTGGGGATTTATCTTTAAATCCACCCGAGGGTCTTCCGGGGTAGGTGAGAGCGAGGGAAGTTCGTATTCCTCCTCTTGTTCCACACACACGGTGTGTATGACTTGCAGGAGCGTACCCGGGTAAACGGCATCCATCGGTTCTTCTTCGTCTAGAAGGGTAATATTCTTTATGCACGCGCGGCGGTGATATTTTTTTAGCATGTTTATATGATAGGTTCTTCGCCCTGTTGGGGTATCTATCAAGTAATCGACTGGACCCCGTGCCTCGATTACTTCAAACGGTCCCTTCCACTGGGCCCATAACTTGTTATTTTCGGTCGGGAGTAATAATAAGACTTCATCTCCTGCCTTTAATTTTCGAGCCTTTGCTTTCATATCGAAATAGTCCCGATATTTGGCTAAATTTTTCTCGGCGTTCTCTCGAGCTAAGCCAGAGCAGTATTCTAGGCGCTCGCGCATATCCATCACGTAGGCGTAAGATGATTTGATTTCTTGCTCGAGCTTCGCGTTGGAAAATAATTCCTTAAGAATACTCATAGGACCTCGCACATTTCTCCCGTATAATAGCTCAAAGGGCGAGAATCCCAACGTCCGATGAGGTATTTCTCGGCAGGCGAAAAGGGCTGCAGGCAGGTATCTGTGCCACTGTGTAGGGTTGTTTTGACACAACTTCTTCAATATATTTTTGAGAGTCCCGTTTAATTTCTCGCAGATTCCGTTAGCGGCTGGATGAAATGGACTCGTAAAAATTGGCTTGACTAACAGAAGTTTGTTAAAATACTCCATCAATTCTGAGGTGAATTGGCGCCCTCTATCAGATAGAATTTCTTTAGGCAGGCCTACTCGTGCAAAAATTGAAATTAATGCTTCCGCGCAGGAAATAGTGTCAATCTTCCGTAGGGCCACGGCATCTGGGAACCGGGTGGCACAATCCACTAGGGTGAGGATGTAGGAGTGTCCTCCACTTGAAGGGGGGTGAATTGGTCCCACCAAATCAATTGCCACTCGAAAGAAAGGTTCGGTAATAACGGGCACCTTTTGTAAGGGAGCGGGAGGTACCCGTCCTCTGGAGGGATCCTTCTGACACACGTCGCATGATCGGCAATAGGCCACAATTTCCCTGGCGGCCTGGGGCCAAAAAAGTGTCGGAATATCTGCTGCGCCGTTTTGTTGTGCCCAAAGTGTCCGGCTAATATTCCATCATGCGCGGTATTCAAAATTCTTTGCGTGTATTCTTGAGGTACACACAGTGCTTTCTTGTTCTCCTTATCCTCCTCGCTGATAGTACGGTAGAGAAGTGAGTCTTCTACGATATACTGGATCGGCTTCTTTCCTTTCACTTGGAGAATTTCACCTTTAATAGCTTTCTCCCATAGAGGTTTAAGAGTGGGGCATTCCTTCTGAGCACTGGCGAAGGAAGTCAATTTGAACCCATTGTCTTCGAGGGTAATCCTCGGGGTCAACTTAGCAGGTTGCTCTTTCCTCTGGGCTTCTTGTGCCCGGGTGACTACTTGTTGGGCCACTTCTTGCTGGGGAATTAGGGGGTTTTGTACGATTAGTACTGCGCAGAACTTAATCGGGGCTACTACCACGTCCGTCCAACCGGTGAAATATCTGCATTGTATATGACATCTCACGACGGGGAATCGATTGTCGCGTCCTAAAAAGTCGTGGACGATTGCGAATTTCTTATGGGCAGGGTTTACTGGGGGCAGCAACTTGTCGGATACCACTATGCACGTGCATCCGGTGTCTCTGACTAAAGTGGATACTCGGCACCCATTAACAGTGCCCTCTTCAAATTGTAGGCCGCCTGGCGAACTTTTGTTGAATAGAAAGTTTACCTGTTGCTGGGGCCCTTCGGATGTTGGCGCGGGGACGTAGGACGAATCAGCTTGTCCTGCTGGGATAGCGGCAGTCAGGTTTTGCACCTGTTGTCTCGAGGTCTCCCTCAGTCGGGAGTTCTGTGGGCACTGGAAACTCAGGTGACCTATTATCCCGCAGGTATAACAAGTGACGGGCTTCCTGGGATACGTGCCGGGATTAGGGTATGATCCTTGTGGAATCCTAACTTCTTTTTGATTTTTTTCTCCTCCAAAATTTGGTTTATAAGTTCCTTTTGCTGCTGCGAACTTAAAGGGCTTCTTCTGTAAATGCCTGGGTGGCGGCCCATTTTTCTTTGGGGAGGGAGCCTTCTCTTTCTTGTACTCCCTAGGATATAACCGATGATTTACCGCGTGGAGGTCAGCCTCGTCCAGGCACTCGTTGAAGGTAGAAGCTTTTCGGTCCTTAACGAATGCACGGATTTCCTGGGGTAGTGTACTTAGTAACTGATCTCTAAGCATGAAGTCAACGACCGCAGCGACTTCGTTCTCTACCCCTTCTGACTCCATCCAAAACTGTAGGCTTCGACGAAGCTCAAAGCCAAAATGTTTGTACGTTTGTCCAGGTCTTATACGAGACTGCCTGAACTTCATCCTATATTCTTCCGGGTTAAGGTTTGTTGCTGAGAGAAGTTCGGCTTTGAGAGTGGAATAGTCCACAGTCGCTTCTGAGGGTAAAGATACGAATATCTCTCTCATCCTACGATTGAGTAGCGGTAACAGTCTGGCGACCCCATCTTCTTCTAGGTCCCAATTATTGACTTCAAATATTTTCTCAAAATGGGAGAGATATGATTATAAATCTTCTTCGTCCTTGTACTCCGGGAGTTTCATGCTGGCCGCTGGTGACACTCCTGTTTTAGATGACACTGACTGCACCTCTAACTGGTCTTTACTAAGAGCTCTTTCGTGGGCCCTTATCTTCTCTCTTTCATCAGCTTCCATTTTCGTCTTTTCTGCTTCCATTTTCATCTTTTCTCTTCTTTCTTCTCTTTCGTTTCTCTCTTTCTCCTGAATAAACGAACTCAGATCGGTTCCTTCCAGTCCGAGGCTTTGACCTTGCTTCCGATAAAGGTCAAACAATGCCATCGCGCTTATGTCAGTCATCTACCTTGTTTTTACTCAAGCCTGACCTACTCCACCACCGAAACTTACCACTTGGCCTAACAATTACCTTTAGATGGTATCCACCTCTAACTTTACCAATTTCCCACTCGTCAAATATCCTATTATTCCTGGTGTTCCTTTTATGTGTTAGCTCTTCCTTAAATAGACACTACTGGGTTCTTTCTAATATAAAACCTCTAGACCTGACACCACTTTTATAATATGTCGTAGAATGACCCTTGGCTTTGATCACTCTACGCTTTGACACCCTTTTGGTAGCGGTATGCTTTAAGGGGCGTGAGTTACTTCTATGATGAAGTAGGCTTTGTTCTAAGAGTGCTATTTTATTGGTTTAGTCCTTAAGGAAGAGCTATTTTTAAACACATAAGGATAAGAGGAAACACCAGAATCTACCAAAAAATAAACGTGTATTTTAAATTAAATATTACAAACCCACAGTAAAAGCATTTCTATATTTGGCCTCAAAGAATTTTAAATGACAAAACATAAACAAGTAGGCTTTCAATAAACCAACCAATTGCCAATTAGTATTTTTATCACGACCCTATTTGTTTAGCATAAAACATTAAATTAATGTACTGTCATCTACAAACACATATGACCTAGGTTCAAGAATAATGGTTTCTACTCTCCTTTAAACCGTGGGACGTACTAAACTTCTACTATTGCAATAGAGATATAAATGTTATTGTTAACTTACAGGTAGGTATTAGGGATTGCCGGATGTCGCTGGAGGACTTATCTCTCGCTTTGAAGTGTTGCTTCGTCGCTGCTTGAATTTTCGAGGAGGGAATGCTTCTTAAACGTAATTAAAGAACGGGAGCTCGTTGGGGCAGGGTTCTTCTCCTCTCACTCTTACGTTGCTTGGGATGTGAGAATCACTCGAGTGTGAGCGGCTTTACTTTTCTTTAGTTGGACTTCTTTGCAGACGGAAAAGGCTTCTTCGGTATGGCACCGATATAAAACTTGACTAATTAGGTTAATACGGCCCTGAAAGGGGGGGGATCGATTTTCTCAATCTGATCCTATCGTTTCTCACGGAAATAGTCTTGTATGGCTGAAGGATCGATCTTTACGAATTAATCTTTCTTCTGGCGAATCGACTTCTAAAAATCTTCTTGTCTAGCCGATGGATCGATCTTCACGACCTAATCCTACTCTGGCGTATCGACTTCAGATAATCCTCTTCTCTTTCTTTGCGGGGCTTATTTATAGGCAGATTGCCGCCCCATCTAAAGGGGGAAGTGACCAGGCCACAGATGCAAAAGGGGGGGGGGGAGCGAATGGTGAGTTAGCATCTGGGGAGAGCGAGAATTCCTGAGGTAGCACTGGGGTGCCCAAGTCAGCTCGCAAATTATAGGCTCGTAACCGCACCGCTACTTGGCGTGCCTTCTGACTCGCACCGTTTTTTTTTTTTCTAACCACGGGTTTATGGGTCTCGTAGGTCATACGATCGTTAGAGCGTCGTTTAAGGACCTTAGGTGGTCGCCTTCAAACATATGTTAGCTCCAACTGCCCACAGCGGCGAGGCGATCACACATGGTAAGCATTTTCGCCGGCTACCTTTCCCACGCTTCTCCTCATGAAGAAAGGGGGGCTTGAATGTATCTATACTCCTCCAGGAGGCTTAATGTAGCTATTTCTCCACAAGGTGTAACCCGCTGAATCATTTTGAATTGAATGGGAGAGTTTTAGGAAAGTAGTAACGCGAAAGAGATTTGGATGTCGTTGTAAGTTCTGAGCTTCGGGCTAGAGAACAGTGCATAAGTGCTAGGAATTGAGCTAATGAGTATTTAGGGTTTATTGAGAGGAGCGTGAGAAATAGGAGTGGTGATATCATTCTGAAAATATACTAATTAGTGCACTAACCAAACTAGTACTACACTCACCGCAGCGAGAAATGGACGATGAGGTGCGAAAAACACCGTCATAGGTGTCCCATTATTGTTGCCATATATCCACAGATCAGGTCGAAAGACAGAGAGTAAGGTGGAGAAACGGGATTGGAAAGGAAAGCGGGCAGCTGATCTGTGGAGATATGGCAACAGTGGGGGGACACCTGTGACGGTGTTTGCCGCACCCCATCTTCCATTTCTCGCTGCGACGAGTGTAGTATAAAGCGCATTAATTAGGCTTCATTTTGACTATGAGGTGCAATTTTTGTCAGCCTATTATATGATGGATATTGGTTTTTTCGAGTCCGTGAAAAGAAGGATGACTAAGATGATCATTCATGGGTTGAAGAGCTTACAATATGGTGAAAGGCTTAGAAGACCAAATCCACATACTTTAAAAAGAAGAATAGTTCGAGGGGGACTTGATTGAGGTAGTATTCAAGTGGATAAAATGCTCTAATAGGAGAGACAGAGGTAAGATTCTTATTTTTAGTCAGCAGGATAATACACGTAGCAGTGGGTTTAGGAAGTAGATTGGTAGAAATTGGTTTACATATTGAGTGGTAGATGAATGGTAGAAATTGGTTTACATATTGAGTGGTAGATGAATGGAATAGGCTTAGTAGTCATGCGGATAGATTTATGAATGAGGACGTTAAGTGGGACTGAACTTAGGGATGGAAACGAGCTGTCCCGTATGAGTATAGGCTATTGGTTGGCCTTTTTCAGACTTCTTATTTTCTTGTGTAATTTTTTTGTTTCAAATTAGCACATTTTCCTCTTCTTTCTGTCAGATTGTAGTTTAAAAACGGATAGTGAGAGAGCGCCGTGAAGTTTCTACCTCGAGGTAATTTGTCTCTTTAAGACCGCAACTCATTAGTCTTGAAATCTCTCAGACTGAGCTGAATTGTCTTAAATTGCGGTACCACGCCGAATATTTAATCCATATTAATAAGGTAAAGTGATACGAAAGGATCACAACCACTGAAATAAAGATCGAGTTAAAGAAAAAAATAGATATGAAAATACCTCAGCCATATAGAAATAAATGAAGAATCACTTGACGAAAAAGGATTTGACCTCGTCGCAGACGAGCCGCGGGCAGCAGTCCGGGAAGCGTTTCCCTTCCACTCTCACGATGAAGCAGCCTTCGTTTATGCTTGGGCTGGCCTGAGCGCAACTGCACGAAGAGAAAAGAGGCTGAAAGAGTCAAGGCTTGAATATATATAAAAACAAAAAGAGAAATGCCTATTCGATTAAGAAGAAGTGGAGGTACTTAATAGGAAAGTGTAAATATGGAGATAAAACATCGAATGCACATACAGCTAAAGGAGAGGAATAAATCAAGCGACAACTTAAAAAAACTTATAAACACCGATACATAGAGACGAACAAGGGAGTAAAAATATCGTTTCTCCCCGATCGGTACGGGTTGTCCACTAATAAGGCAAGGTTAAGAATTTTTTTAAAAATATTCTATATTATATAATCACTGACGTCTCTATGGAACCATACGAAGAAACCCATCCATTGTAACAAGTTTACCCACGCGATTTCATCACAACTTCACTTAAGAGATGTATTATTCTGGGAAACGGCTGGTTATTTATGGGAATGATGTTTTCTCAATATGGTTGGCACATCCCAGCTCCGAAGGGAATCCTTTGCCTGACCTTCCTTCTACAATGCCATCAAGTTCCACACTCGCCTCATTTGCATTCTATTCATTGCCGCCCTTTCACGTGAAATTTAAAGGGAGGACGGAACACCTTGTCCCGATAGACGCGACGTCGGAACACCATTTTCGATTCAAGTCACTTAGGGGCTCGTATTCTATAAGGGATATTTTATAGCGCACTTGCCCGTTGTTTACATGATCCTTTACACATTTACATTTTATAAAATATAAGAGAAAATAGGAACTTTGCACTTAGATAAAGATATCTTATGGTAGATGTGTAGTTTACATGCAGAATAGATATTTTTAATTAACAGGAAGAAATGTAAACATGCAAAAATTGAAATATATGTATATAGAAGTAAACAAACGCATTTTTTTTTACATCAATTTACGAAAAAGGCAAACAGCAATGGGGAGGGGGGGAGGGGGGGAGGGGGCATCTTCGCCAGAAAACAAGTGAGGTGTGGTGGTAAGGTTGAGGTGAGGTAGAGACGGGGGAGGTGGGGGACTAGTTAGTTTGTCGCGTTCTGAAACCTCTTCATATTCTCGGTTGCCGCGAAAGAGGCCCTCGGCAACGGATCCAGATTCAGGCGAGCTGTACGGCTTTACGGCCTTTAACGGTCCAAAGGAGCTGCCAAGTGTAGGCCATGAATGGTCTTTTGCAGTCTCCTTCTTTTCTTATGTTCTTATGTTCTATTGGCTATTCTAGTCACGTAGCTTCAGATCAGTTTACGTATCCCAACGATGCCGATTTCTGTATTTTTTAGTCGCTCACTATGTCGGTGGGTCCTCGCTCTTCTTTTTTATTGTTTCTGTAATACCATTGTAACTATTCGGCCGATTCTAACGAAATTTGAAACCTTTATGTTGTTTTACATTCTCTTTCGAATGATATAATTGCAAAAGTCCCTCCAAGGTTAGCCTATGAATTATTTGTTTTGGTAATAACATAATAACTATTCGGCTGATCCTAACGGAATTTGAAACCCTTATATTTTTTCCTTTTGAATGACATAATTGCCAAAGTCCTCCCAAGGTTAGCCCATGAATTATTTTGGTTTGGCAATAATATCATAACTCTTCGGCCGATTCTAACGAAATTTTAAACCCTTATGTTATTTTACATTCTCTTTAGAATGATATAAATTCCACGAATCCTCCTATGGTTAGTCTTTGAATTATTGAAAGATTCGAATGTTGTAAGGTCATAAATCAGTGTCAGAGATGAGAGAAAGATATATATATATATATATATATATATATATATATATATATATATATATATATATATATAGAGAGAGAGAGAGAGAGAGAGAGAGAAAGAAAGAGATGCGCGCTGTCACGACTTCAATGGAGAAAGAGAGAGAGAGAGAGAGATAGATAGAGAGAGAGAGAGAGAGAGAGAGAGAGAGAGAGAGAGAGAGAGAGAGAGAGAGAGAGAGAGAGAGAGAGAAGAGAAAGAGAGAGAGAGAGAGAGAGAGAGAGAGAGAGAGAGAGAGAGAGAGAGAGAGAGAGAGAGAGAAAGAAAGAGATGCGCGCTGCCGCGACTTCAATGGAGAGAGAGAGAGAGAGAGAGAGAGAGAGAGAGAGAGAGAGAGAGAGAGAGAGAGAAAGAGATGCGCGCTGCCGTGCCTTCAATGGAGAGAGAGAAAACAAACACCTGGTCGACCCTTTTTGTCTGTGTTAATGGAAGTGCGAAATTATGAGACCCCGTGGTGGCCTTAAAGCCCGCCATCGCAATTTTGAGAGCCCAAAAGGTCCCATCTGGAGTCGGACAAAGTTTCGCCTCGGCGACTTAGGAACCTTCTCGCGATCGTGTTAATAGGACGAGACTATTTTCGCCTACCGATGCATCGGACCCTGGAACCCTCCCCTTCGGACGAAGAGGGAAAATCCCATTCGACCTCACTATAAATCCTCCGGCACCAGAGTTAGAAGGCAGTATCCGCCGCCTGCCCGCCCCGTCAGTATCCTCTGCCAGCCCCTCGTCAGTACCCATTGGACTCTGCACAATTCTCGCAGAACCCCTCAAGCTCCGGGTATTCTCGACTAATTCACGTGAGTCTACCCCGTACTCGTTCTACTCGATCATCGAACGCAATGCGCCCAGTCTCGATTCGTGTTCTAACTCGAAAGCAAGATCTAAGTTCTTCTCGTAATAGTCATTGTCAAGAGCCTATTATTTGAACTTTGCGCTAAGGCAAGGATTACTCCCTCGGACCAAATCTCCGAGGTAACAGCTACGCGCAACTCTCCTGTGCAATTGCTCTCTCTACTACTACCCCTCTCCCAGTGTAAGCCTCCATCGTCGGCTTCGTATACGCTCAAGGTCATTCGAGCACCCTCGGTCAATATTGTTCGTTTGTTTGTACGGCGACCGTTCTCACCAAGTCTTCCGCCCACATTTTTTGCCGCTGAGACTTGTGTACGTCTAATGTGTATACAGCTTGTTTTAAAACCTCATTTAACCTTGTCAAATAATATTAATTTGCATATTAGTAAAGTTCTTTTTGTACTCGTTTTTCTATTGTCCCGGAACCTCCAAGATAGTCGACTATTTGACCAACCTACATTTTGTTAATTTGCCCTCTGTTTGTATTATAAATCTCCCACGCTCATAGCCGTCATCGACCTCGGCTGAGAAACGCAGAAAGGGTTAACTTGCCCCTATTCTACGACAATCAGAATAATTGAGAGCACATGACTTTTTGGTCAGCAGACATTGTTTCCTATACTGCCCACCTGGCGCTATAGCAACCAATTTTTAAAAACACTCGCAGGGTGACTCCCCCCCTCCCCTTAGATGCAGTCTTTTTCTCACTTGTTGGCTGCAAAACTCTTAATATTTTTAATACTTTTGCAATGAACATCGACTATGATTGCAAATGCAAACGTTGGTTGGACGTTTAATGATATGGAAGAAGGAAGTGAATTGGGTATGCAGCCCGGCTGTAACGGGTCATGTTAGGGGTTTGAATACCCCCGTCCCTGCCCTAAGCGACCACTTCACTACCCCCCCGCTTACTTTCCGAGCCCAGAGAGATCCTTCAGTTCTCACCCTGACCCAGGGTTGCCATTTGCAGGCGCCTCGGGGTCGTTGGTGGCGTATGGGCGACCGCGCATTTTCGATTTGCCATCCCAAAGACGGAAATTGAACGGTCGGCTGCTCGATGCAGGCTCTTCTCCTTATTTTGGTGCATTCAAGAGCACCTTGAAAACCTATTTATTATTATTATTATCATTATTATCTAAACTTTGTCTTCAATAAATCACTATATTACACTGCTGAGCCATTTTGGATTTGATACAATTTTAGTTAAATCCCTTATATTTAGGCTTTGGATTAAAAAATAGCGACAGTTTTTTTTCTATATACTCTAGTATTTTAGTCATGGCTGAGACACCATATATTAAAAATCACAATAACACCTTTCGCCGATATTTATAATTAATAAAAGCTAGAAGGCGTGTATTATAGTGGTATTAGGCAAATAAATAATATTGAGCCATTGTGGCCAATTTTATATAAAGGCGGGTTAGAAAAAAGGGACGACGAGCCATCACATTTAGGCCTAATTTCAAGACTTCATCTCCAAGGTCATTTGGCCTAGTTTCATTCAAGAAATTTACACAGACTTGAGAACGGGTAGAAAAGTTAGGCTTTTGGCTTATATCATAAGTCATATCATAAGTTTCAAAGTCGTCACAATTGTCACTTGTTCGGATTGTTTTTAATACCCTCAATATAGTTTAACAATGAGTTTCGACTCTGATTGTAAAGTTTGCAAAAAAAAAAGAAGGAAGTGAGGCGAGTGGCTATATAGCTTGTGATTCTGGTCATGACTGGTACCATGCATTATGTCTTAACCTGACTAAACATGAAATTAGTTGTCTGACTACCTCCAAGTCAAAGGTTAATATCTACTGGATATGCACAAATTGCAATGAAAAAGTACAAAGTTGGCTTCTTACTAATTCCCCCACAAATCGTAATAAAGTAAATGACCCTAGTACTGGTTTATCTCAGGTTGAATCCACTAATGGGAATGTGACTATAAATAAAAATCAAACTGAGTCATCCATGGATTAGTGAAAAATCGGATGAAATATGGAAAATTGTAAAAAGTAAAGGTACAAAACTTAAACTAGGGAAAAGGTCTGAACCAGTACTTGACAAGAATAGGTTCAGCCTATTGGATGACTTTGAAAAGTTTTTAGAACCATATGAACAGCTTCTCACTGAGTCTCGGCATCAGAATAAATCCCCATATCAGTCTCCCAGGCCTATAACAACAACCATTAATAATAATTCTATAAGAGAAAGAGCCAGTGCTAGAGGGAGGGATAGTAAAAATATAATTACAGTAATTCCAAAGGATACTGGAACAAGAGATACTCATTCAGGCAGACCCAAGTTTAATATACCCAAGAAATGTGCACTATTTAATTTTTTTTTTCTATAATCGGAGATTCCCAAGTTAGAGGCTTGGGGCCTAGGCTAAACCATGGTAGTATCTCTCATTGCTACCTGGGTGCAGACATCCAACGAGCCCTAAATATCTTAAAAGATTCATGTTGTAGTGCATGAAATGATCATAAGGAAGCCAATCTAGTACATGTTGATGAAAATGATATTGGGCATAGACCTCCAGAAATGATGATAAAAAATTATAAGGAAATGAAGCAGTAAGCCTTCATTTTTCACAGGCATTATTCCAAGGTTACGTGAGACCAACAAATGGTACTCAATTTTTTTGGGTATGAATAATGAATTAAAGCAAATCTGTAATGATACTGGGGTGACTATGGAATAGTTTCTGTGGAAAGAGAGATTTATATAACAAAGATGGTATACATCAAAATGAAAAAGGTATAGAAGTATTCAGTAAAATATTAAATGAGTCTGTCAGTCCCTCTGTAAGATGACTTAGCGGTACCCACTGCCAGGATGATAAGAATCTTATTATACCACAGCCAAATATCCAAGTGAAAGGTACTGGCTTTAAATGTTTTTATACCAATGCAAGGAGTCTCAGAAATAAAAAGGACGAACTATTAGCATATATACATTCAGAAAATTTAGATATAATCTGTATCACTGAGATCTGGTTTAATGAGAAAATCTATAAGGATGCTGAAGCTGAATATATTATTAATGGTTATAACCTATATTTGCATCACAGAAAGGAAAGACTCGTTGGAGGTATTTCAATTTACGTTAAGAATAGCTTGATATCGTCTGTGGTAAATTCTATCAAAGATAAGTATTCTTTAGTGGAATCACTCTGGGTCG
>OZ018327.1:155783137-155798137 GCA_963969495.1 Ceratothoa steindachneri | reverse complement strand
GGTGGTCTAAAGGATGCAGACGGCGCCACAGCCATCATTGATAGCAAGAGAATTCTCATGCGCTAGGAAACTTTTTGAAAATCTAATCAAGAATCATGCGAATATCCTTGACGATCTCCTCCGCATAATCCTATAGTAGCCCGTTCGCCACTTGACGTCCTTGCCACCTTCCATCCTTGAGCTCAACAAGGCCATCAGCTGCATGAAGCCAGCCAAAGCTCCAGGGCCAGGCAACATCCCACTCGCGTTCTTCCCTCACGGTGGCCCTGAGCTGAAAAACCGTCTGATGCTTCTCATACTCAAAATTTGGGAGGCCAAGACCCTCCCTAGTGACTACCGCGATGCAACTATCGTCACCATCTTCAGGAAGGGATAAAGTGGGAACTGTAATAACTACCGCGGTATCTCACTATTAAGCATCGCCAGCAAATCTTTGTCCGTATTCTCGTTGACCTTCTCCTTGTTCTCGAGGAAGACGTACTACCCGAGTCCCAATGTGGCTTCCGACTTTCTCGAGGGATAATAGACATGATATTTTGCGCTGGCCAACTCCAGGAGAAGAGTCAAGAACAACAGCAGCCAGTCATGTTCATCTTTTGTAAACTAAAAAAGGCCTTTGATAAAGTACTTTATCCTGCAATGTGGACAGTCTTTGCCAGGTTCGGATGTCCACCTCTCTTTGTCACCTTGGTCCGTGCCATACATGAAGGCATGATTGACAGTTTGCCATCAAAACGCCCTGTCCATACCCATTTTCCAACAACAGTGCCCTCAAACAAGGGTGTGTACTAGATCTAACCTGCTTCTCCCTATACTCAACAGCCATGCCCAACGAAATTCTGCCGAAGGCACACAAAATAAATCTGCCTTTCCGCTTGGACGGATGGGTTTTTAATCTTGCCCAACTCCACGCAAAGACCAAGACCACCAATATTGCAGTATGCTGATGACAATGCCACCTCGAGTCAGACTGCAGATGGCATGAGCGTTTTAGGGTGCAAGTTCATACCGACCAGACCAATCCCTTATCAAACATCTACCTGGTCATGTTCTCCCTAACTCTTAACACCACCATAAACAACCAACCTTTGGGAGAAATAGACCAATTCTCTTACCTGGGGAACATCCTCACCACCACCCCTAATGCGAGAAGGACATGGAAAATAGGATTAGAGAAGCCCACTTCGCCTTCGGTGCCTCAGCTCACGGGTATTTAACAACCAAGCATTGTCCATTCACACTAAAATCATGATCTATGCATGTAAGACTTGGATCCTATACCCAAGCTACATCAAGAGCCTCGAACGCTTCCAACAACACAAATTAAGAGAAATACTTAAAATACCATGGGAAAGCCATAACACACAAATTGAGGTCCTGAGGCGAGCCTCAGTAGCCAGCGTCGTAACCACCACTACCCATCATCGTCTTCACTGGGTGGGCCACGTCCTGAGGCCGGAACCATCCAGGCTCCCAAGATCATGCAGTATGGCGAACTAACTAATGGTATGAGACCACGAGGAGCCCCAAAGTGACGCTACAAAGATCAGCTAAAGCGCACCATGACCCTAACTAACATTGATCCCTCCTCGTGGGAACAAACTGCAAGGGACCGTTCTAGATTAAACATAATTAGGACCCCAGACCCGTTCACGTGTTAGTCTAATCGAAGTTTATTTCATGCATTCTTTATTCCGATAACATTTTCCTAATCTCAATTTTCTTTTCTTGATGTTTTTTACTTTTCTATCTAAATGTTTTGCTATTTTTTCCGATTTCATTTTTACTTATCTCTGCTCCATACAATTGCTATTTCGCAGTGATGGTGTGCGGTGGTTATAGATAGCAATGAGTAGCAGCGAACTGTACACTAAGAGGGAATAAAATCAGCCTATTTTAAAGCTAAAAGATTGCCATTAAATAATCGGTTAAACAATAATTTATTTATGGCAAAATGAAAAAATAACCTTCGTTGCATAAGGGTTGAAAATCCGAGAACAACTACCGTTTTTCCAACTTAATCTTATTACTAAATTAATCTTTGTTAATATTTAATAAATTCCAAACAAGGAAGAAGTCCTTTTTAATTGAACTTTAAATCACATGAATGCAAGAAGAAACAAACACATGAGAAATACATATCCTCGCCGTCACTATGAGAAATAGAGGGATTGTAACTAAAAAATTATCTTGGTTTTCGAGAACGACCCAGCGTTCCACAGGTGGGTGGAAAACGATCCAGGGCCCCACGGATTAGTGAAAAAGATCTAGTGTCCCATGGGGTGGTGAAAACGACCCAGCGCCTCACGGGTGCGTGAAAACGATTCAGCGCCAGACGGGAGAGTTAAAATGATCTTTCGCTCCACGGGTGGGTGGAAAACGATCCAGCAGCCCACGGGTAGGTGGAAAACGATCTAACGCTCATGGCTGTGTGAAAACGATCCAGCGTCCAAAGGGTGAATGAAAACGACCCAGCACTCCACGGGTGTGTGTAAACGATCCAGCGCCCCACGGTTGGGTGAAAAACGATCCAGCGCCCCACGGAGGAGGAAAACGATCCAGCACTCCACGGGCGGGTGGAAAGGATCCATAACCCCACGGTTTGTTAAAACGATCCAGCACCCCACGGGTGGGGGAAAACGATCCATCGTCCCACGTTTTGGTGAAAACGATCCAGTGCCCCACGGGTGAGTGAAAATGACCCAGCGTCATGTGGGTGGGTGAAAAAGATTCAGCGCCCCACTGGTGGGTGAAAACTACCCGTTGCCCCACGGGTAGGTAAAAACGATTTAGCATCCTACTGGTGTGTTAAAATGTTCATCCTGTCTACTGCGATGTCATGGGTGAAGGTCAAATTACACTTTTTTTTTGTTTATTGTATAGAATCACTGGCTGGGCCTTGATGGAGTCTCCCACAAGCGTGGGAGATGCAGCGTGATGATTACTTGGCAACTCTCATTTTTAAACCTTATTTTTTCATCCCCCTAAAATTCCTTATTTCACATTTCAAAAAATTGGTCCTCTTAATAAATTATGAAGAGGGGAATTTTCGATGCTCACCAAGAGGAATGTAGGATTATGTTTCTCAAAAAATAATCAAATCCCACCTTAGGCTAGTAAACTATTCTCCTGTAGTGTCGTGTACTACTTTGGATGTCAAGGATGTTCATCGGTTTCAGTGTTCACCTTTAGGGAGATGTTTCCCCTATGGAAATCAGTTATAGGAGGGCTTCTTTTTTTTCCACGAGACTGTATTCCTATAGAGGAGGCCGTACAAAAAAATGCAAGGTTAAATTAACTCTTTAAAATCTAAAAATCAAATGTGTTTGCGAATGTTCAAGCAAAATCATTTTTGGGGAAGAATCCCTGCATATTAAAAACCCTCAAGGTCGTTTTAAATACCGATACTTCAACAGCCCCTTAACATATTATAATCATTACTCATTTGTATCTACTTCATAGTCAAAATATACCATGGCATGTTCTAAGGTGGGTGTAATATTTTTGACTAATGCATCTTAATCACGACTATTTAATATAATATATTTGTGCAAAGTAATTATGTCTAAAACTCTCATTTTTATTCTAAATTTCCTATAAATCGTGGTTTATTTCTTAAAGACACGAAAATATATGCAAGAAATTTGGAGATAACAAAAACTTACCCCCAAATTACAATTCTTATTCCAGGAAAATAAACTCTTAGGGCAATTATAAGATTTATGAAGTGAAAGTGAGTTTATGGATTACTATGAGAGAAATGAGTGTTTGAAAGTAATACATTCGAGCAACAAATAAATGGTGCTAAAATTAATTCAGAATAAACTTCGAATTCTTGGGAGTTTTGGTGCAAGGAAGAACGAATCGACGATGGTGCAAATATTTATATAGGCGATGCACCAAAGCCCTGACTCTTCTTCAACCGCATCTGTATCAAGAATTCACTGTTTTTTCTGCCTTCAAATTTACCCAAAGTTATTTTCGGAAAATGGAGTTATTTTTTGAGTGCTGTTTTATCCCTAAACTTCCATCCAACCACTTTTCGTTCCAACATCTCCATAGCATTGCGGTAGGATTTTGTCATGCTGCGCCAAGAGGTGAAATTTGAGGTGTGGTTTTTGCTAACTTTAAATTTCTGCGAGGTTTTGATTCGTCTGAGTACAAGACAAAAAGAACAATTGAATTCTGAAGATTTTTATCAATTAATAAAATTCTTAAACAAAGTTTCTAGGTTTTATGGGAGTGACAAGTAATTAAAGAGTTCAATTTTAGTATAAGTGGCATCGTCTTCATTGTATTAGCAAGTTTAAATATCAACACCTTAATTCTTTTATGTGACTTCAAATGCATTGATATTATTACTATTAGATCTCAAAAAAGAACCACAAAGGACTGATGAACTTGAGTCCATGTTTAAGTCCATTAATAAATTAATCATCAAAATAAATAAATTGATGAAATAAAAATTATTTTTCTGAAATACTCAAAGAGCTTATGGGTTCAAGTTGAAAATTTTAAATAATTTTCAATAATATTCAATGAACTCATTTTAGAGAGTAATTTCCTTCTAAAATATTTAATGAACTATTTCAATGTGTTCAAATAGATCTTTATCTAAGATATTCAATGCGTTCATGAATCGAACTCATCAAGATGAAGACTACCAAGCAAAATAAGAGAACCATTTCCCTTTATTAAAATGGTGCACAACATACAAATATATGAACACACCCCTAACCCACATTTGATAAACACACTTTCACACACACGAGCACAACGTACAATCCTAAACCAAACTACATTCTGCCATTTCGGAAGCAAAAAAAATGTAGTTACATCTGTACAAAACACACTTCAAACCAATAATCACATACATACCAATAACAAGAACGGCCGCAAGCCCCACATGGTAGAGGGGCGCACAACGTATTTAGAACTCTGCTCTGAAGCGCGCTTGTGGCTCTCACCTGTACACGAGAATGTCTACATGACAGTACTCAAACAAACTCACGCCACTAAACACATAGAACTTCACACCATTAACACGACAATTAAGTAAACTCGAGGGAGAGCCTATATACAACCAAATACATAATATCCAACACGATGCTTGGGCACGCAAATACCCAGCAGCCCACAACTACCCTATACCCACACCAATATACACTTAGTAGCAGCATCTATTGAAGTTTCCATGAATCACGCAGCAGCCAGCCTGTCCACCAGCAACCTCTCCGATATTATATGTCCCCCTCCCTGCCTTGCCGACCCTTCAGCCTCGCCAGTCAAATTCACCAACACACAGGCCATCAAGCACACGTCGCACCGGTTTATAGACACCGGCCTATCTCTCTCCTCATATCCATTCTTACATCGAAACTTTCCTCTTCGACTGCTGTTTGCTGTAACTTGACTACAGTCATCTTTTCACTTTTCTTTGCATTCTTCTCTTGTCTTATTAAAATATTTTCACAAATATGATGGATAGGTAAATGAAATTTTCATGGTACATAAAGGCATGCATTTAATATATTTTATAAGGATTTGATATAATACAATCTTATATTCAAGAAATTATATTAAATAACTATCAAAAAATATTGACACGCGTAAAATAAGAACAATTTCGAGGAATATCATAGAAGTTTTTGTTCGCTTGAAGACTTCGAGGGTGAATTTTTCTACGATTTCAAGAGAGGTAGGAACGGAAGGTCCAAGAGTGTGATTTTGCGCTTTCCTAAGTTATAGAATGAAAATAAAACATAAATATATCCTTCAAAGGTGGGTTAAAAAATTAAGCAATAATGAAACAAAATAACACCAGAATTTTGCAAGAAACTGGCGAGGTACTGTGGTCGTCGTTGTGCCAAAGCAATATAAAACAAAGGCTTAAACAACTCATATTCAGTGTTTTAAGTTTTATTGTTGTCAAATCTTGCTTTTTTTTCTAGTATATTTGCTTGCTAAGCAATTCTGCGAATGATCGTTCTCTTATTTCGCACGTGTGAAGATTTTGTTTTGTTAGTGTATTTAGTGTAATTTCTTGAATGTATGATAGTATCATATGAAGTCTTCATAAAATATATTAAATTCATACCTTTATGTAGCATGGAAATTTAATCGACCTACTCATCATAATTTTGAAAATAATTTTAATAAAGGAATATCATTCTCTTATTACGCTCGGTGGTGTAGCATTTAGGCAGGTAAGATGTGAAACCCCATTTGTCAAGCTAATTTTTGGCAATGAGCTCAATCAAATTAATTGCCCTTTAAATTGGAACAGCTACGTTTGTCCCTAGAGTTACGACCATAGCGTTCGTATCTCAGCGGCAGAAGCTGCCAGAAAGAGGGTTCCCTTGATCCTGGCTACCGGCCCTCAAAATAGAGCAGAGACGAGAATTTGCTTGATAAATGGAGCTCAAGGGAGCTGCTCGTCCATCACTCCTCGCGTCACAACAGCAGCCAACGCACCGCTTCCTTTCCCGCCTTTCCTTCCTATTAAGAACAATCCACCCTTTTCTGCCTGGTAGCACCACCTATCTTTCCTGAGGACTAGGGAGAGGGTGGAAGAGTAATACCAGTAGATCTGCGTGTCTTCTATCCCGTCCCTAGCGCTCCAACCAGTCTCTATACATGCAGTTATGACTAAAACCCTTTTATATCATCTACTACATCAACTAATCTCTAAACGAACCTCTCTTACAATTGAGCCTCCAGGCCGAGATCTCATCCCCAGTTTTAGGTTTATTTTACTTAAATTCTATTTTCTTCTTTCCTTTTTTCGACCGTTACGCACACTAAAGTACACTTTATCTGTTCTAACCATTCTCGATCCAGAAATTTCCTAATTCTCTTTGCTCACTTCACTGCAATCAAGCTTCAATTGAACCGGTGCCAATCTTCCACCGGCCTACCTTTTAAGTGCCACGTCTGCATTCCGAAAGAGTCGCACTTTCGCCACTAAAGGAACCAAGGAAAGATAACCACCCCCTAGTGGAAAGAGGGTCCTTATCTTGGTTCATTTTAAGAGTGTTTATCTTCCCTTGGTGGCATCAATAGCGATTTTCTACCCCTTTCTGACCGTATTTCTTTCCTGAATTTTACACTCGAACTAATTCATGCTCGACATTTCCACACCCTTAACAGGTTTTAGCGTCTCCTTCATCAGCAAAAGCTTTGCTGCCTTCAATTTTAATATAAAACATGAGTAGCGGTGCTCTTGATAACGAGAGGACGACGCCAATCTCCCGAGCCTACCGACCCTTCACAATGGGAGCACATCCCCCCACTCCCAGATCGTCAAGAACTTTAAAAAGACCGCAGTGGCATCATTGAGAGAGCACTTGTTTGATAAAATTCGTGAGTTCGCGTGTCATAATGACGTCATCCACAAGTCGCGTGGATTAACTCGCGCTGATGACGATGACGGCAGTGACATGGGGGGATTCGCTTATTTAACCCATGTCAAAAATGAATCCCTAAATTACATTTGAATTTCGACCTTCTCAAGTTTACCACCTGTGAATGGCATCATCCCAAACGTTAATAAATAATACTTCAGCCTGTCTGTAAGGCTGTAATGACCTTCCGTCCCGTCTAACGGAATGTCTTAAAATGCGATTAATCCCGGTTAAGGAGCATTGGTCTAGGCAGTCGCACCACTGAAAGTGTTGTCCAGCGAACGCGTTATTCAGAGATTCCGCATCAACGTGTGAATTGCGTGGGTGTATGGAGTATAAAATGAGGGAAAGATGTATTGGTGGATGTGTTCCAAAGAGGAATATTACAGCCACATGAGTGATGTAACGCGTAAAGGAAATTGTGCCAGGGTTTAAGGGAAGATGGATGTGCGAATAAGAAGTTGCATGATGGGATTGTTCGGTTGAATGTGTTAGCTAATGAATGTAAATTGTGAAATCGCAAGGGGAAATCTGCGCGAGGTTGTAGTGTATGAAGTTTGCAATCAAGTGAAGGAGGGATAGATGTAGAAATATGGGAAAGAAATGAAAGGATTTGTTGATAAAGAGACAGAGTATGTATTGTGAAAGTAGAGAAGGGGAATGTAAGAGAATCTGTTAAGATGTGTTAAATGTTAAACTGTGAGGGGCAAAAGTATGGACCTATCTTAGCCGATTATTTTGCTGTGGAAGGTTAAACTGTGTGGATGAAGAGCGATAAGGCAAGGACAAAAGGGAAATGCTGTACTATCAACGTTTGAGCGAAGAGCAAGTGCAAGGAAGAGACCAGAGGAGAGGAAGTAAAGTAAACATGATAGCAGGCAAGTGTGGAACAAGTTAACGCATGTAATGGCGGGTAGGATGGAACTATAAGGATAAAGTGCATTAATGAATGCAGTGATTATTTTGAATGTGTAGTGAAGAAGTGTTTGGAGGTATGCTCGCAGAAGCCATCTAGTACAGATGAACAGGCTAGGCATATTGGTGTTAGGTAACGCCATCCGTCTCTTGGAAGGATCCATTCCCTTAACCTATACTGAAACAAACATAAAGGTCAGTGTCGTAGATTGACCGGTGGTATATATATATATATATATATATATATATATATATATATATATATATATATATATATATATATATATATATATATATATATATATAGGGTGTTCGAAAACTAATGGTATATACTTTAACAGTAGGTATAAAAACCCAAAAGAACGCCTTTTACAACAATAATTAAATGTCCAAAAATCGATTATTTTCGAGATATCGAATCGTAAATTTGTGTATGGTATAACTAACTTTGGTGGGGATAGTCTCCAGAGTAGTAGGTGAGGAAAATACATTTGAGTAAATACTTTATTATGGAATTGGAATTACAATAGATGTTCGAAATGTCCTCCCTGTACGTCAATGCTGGTCTGGTACCTACGTAGAAGCGTTTCCCAAACACGATCAAACACTTGTGGATTATCTGCAATGAGTCCTGCAGCGTCCACTATCCTTCCAACAAGATCCATCTGTCTCCACCGGGGTTTCATAAATTACACTCTTCACGTGGCCCTACAGGTATAAGTCCAAGGGTGTTATGTCTGGAGACCTCGCTGGCCATGGTACTGGCCCAAAGCGTCCTATCCATCTGTTGGGAAAAGTACGGTCTAGATATTGTCGCACATTCCTTGAGCCATGTGCTGAGGCGCCAGATGTTGGAACCACATTTGACGTCGAATACCCAAAGTCACATAGTCCAGAAGGTCAGGCAATACCTCCCTTAGAAATACTGCATAGTGATCTCATGTTAAATGCGTTGGAAGCACATAGGGCCCAACCAAATTGGTACCAATAATACCAGCCAAATATTAACACCGAGCTGGTAATTAGTACCATTACTAATTACAAAAACACAATATACAAATAAAATGAGATTGAATACGCAATTAAAATGGATACTCGTTATTTACAGTTCTAAGACAAAGAGTTTTGGGGGCTTGAATAGACTCAGTTGGGACTCAGCGAGAGGCTGCTGATGAGCTAATGTACGAACAAACAAGTCACTGGAGGACTAAATACAGATCCACGATTTAAGTTGTCGTAAGCCAAATATTAACACCGAACTGGTAATTAGTACCATTACTAATTACAAAAACACAATATACAAATAAAATGAGATTGAATACGCAATTAAAATGGATACTCGTTATTTACAGTTCTAAGACAAAGAGTTTTGGGGGCTTGAATAGACTCAGTTGGGACTCAGCGAGAGGCTGCTGATGAGCTAATGTACAAACAAACAAGTCACTGGAGGACTAAATACAGATCCACGATTTAAGTTGTCGTAAGCCTATCTTTTGGCTTTGAAGGATTTGGAAGACGACACGAGGGGGGGGGGGTGCATGGGTAGTCGCAATAGATGCATATAACCTCAAGAATTAAGCTTCGAGGGGGTATTTGCGCTAGACGAGAACGGAGCCGATTCCAGGAATAGCCAATTGCCTGGGGCTGACGTCCTTTGGAGTGAATTCTTGCTTTCGCGCTAGAAAGAGGAAGGGGGCGGAGCCGAATTGAGAAATGTTTGTATCTCGTTCTAAAAGGCCGCCCTATACTGAATTTGCACGGCCTCTAACTGAGATTAAATATGGCCCAACCGGAAGCGATTTACGTTAGGCGCAAGAAGGGCTTCATCTTAATCAGACACAACGCCACGGGAGGATGAATCCTTGCGTGGTTTTCGATATCGTGCGGTGAGGTGGGAGGCGTATTCTCCGCGCTTTCGACGGTCTATGCCTCTGTTTTATTACCGGAAGTAGCTCGATTATCTTATGGTCTGGCTCGGCGTTCGTCGACTTCGTGGGGCTTCTTGTTCTTCGTGAAGGTTTCACTCTCTCTCTTTCTGACATCTATAAGATGGAACTTTTAGGAAGTGACATCAGACAAATGACGCATCCCAATTATTTTCTTCGACCTTAAAAATAGGGGACAAACCATGTGGAATACTTGGTATTAATTCGAAGCAAACTCCAGTACTTAAGACAAATTCAAATTTGAGTATCCATATATCAATAATTATACCCCCTAAAATTGATACATAACAAAGGAACATTAACTTACAATGGCTACAGTGGTTTGAAATAATTTTAAATAGAAGCTCACACTTGAGATAATTACGACATGGAGCTATATAACAAACGAGACAAGAATAAATAAAAAAGGAAATATAATATATATATTACAGAAGAGAATCGAATGCGTCATACAAAACAAAAAGGGCACAGAATCTTTTAGCTTGCCAGCAAAAAGGAATCATGAATTATGTATACAAAAACCATAAACAAAATCAATCATGAAATTTAAGACGATTGTTACTAGATTAACTTGTGAAAGAGTCCTGAGGCTTCCTACTCAGGCTATCTGCGATACAGTTCTCAGATTCCTTAATATACAATATTCTAAATTGGAACTCCTGGAGGAACGAACTCCATCTCATAAATCTCCCATTCTTGTTTTTTACATTACGCAAGTACGAGAGCGGTTTCTGATCCGTCTCAATGGTGAATTCTTTACCTACAAGAAACCTCTTGAATTTTTGCATACCCCAAATTATGGCAGGAGCTTCTCGCTCAATTACGGAATAATTCTTCTCTCGGGAGAATAGCTTATGATTCGCGTACGCAGCAGGCAAACTTTCGTTATTGTCTGCATATTGAATTAGGACGCATCCTATCCCTTCGTTGCTAGCGTCGGTCCTAATACAGAATGTTTTTTTAGGGTTTGGTAACCGGAGAATAGGGGCGGACCCTAATTTACCTTTAAGTTGATTGAAGCAAGTGCCCGGCAGTGGAGTCCAGACAAAGTGATCGGGGGCCTTCTTTTTTAGCTAGTCGCATAAGGGAGCAGAGAGGGAGACAAAGTTTTGGATAAACCGGCGGTAAAATGAAGCAGAGCACATGAATGACCTTAACTGTTTCTTAGTGGTTGGCAGTGACATGTCCACAATGGCACGGATTATATCTTCCTGGGGTTACCAATTGATTTTTCCCGATGTGAAATCCGAGATAATTTATAGCCCTAAAGGCGAAGTGGCACTTGCTGTGAGAGATCGTGAGGTTGTGCTCGCGTACTCGATGCAGCAGCGTTGGAGGGAATTCAAGTGTTGCTCCCATTCCTGAGTTGCCACATAGGTATTATCGAATCAAAAGGTTACGTTCGATAATCTATCCAATATTTGTCGCATCATAAGGTTGTAGTTAATACAAGCTGTAACCCGGCCAAAGGAGATCCAGCGGAATTGCATAAACCCTTTATCCGTTGGAAAACCGTGTACCTTTTCACTTCTTCTTTTAGGGGGATTTGATAGTAGGCATTACATAGGTCTAATTCCGTAATGAATTTAGCTTCTTCAAAAAGGTGGAGGATTTGGTCAATAAGGGGAATTGGCTCGGCGTCGAACACTGTAACAAGATTCAGTTTTCGGAAATCGACGCACATACGGTATTATCCTTCTGACTTTTAACCATGACAATTGAGGAGCAGTAACTGGATTCGGAGGGTTCTATTACATATAGTTTAACAGATTAACGACCTCGCCATTAAAAGCTTCTCTTAAATGGATGGGTAGAGGGTAGGGCTTCGGTCGTATGGGTTGCTGAGTGGTAAGAAGGATATTGTGCTCGAACATTGCAGCACAGCCAGGAATTTCGGAGATTATGTCTCCAAAATGACTCAGTAGCGACTGCAGCTGACTTCTCTGAATGGTCGAAAGCTGGTCGCTAATCTTCAATTTGGATGAAAGGGAATCGGTGGTGCTGGGCAAGGAATACTCATCCTGTTCCAGATAGGCAAATTGCACCATGTTTAAGAGATCCAGGGGGTAGCTTGATTCCATGGCTTTCTCTTCATCAATTGCCACGATAGTGTTGGCACAGGCACGGCGGTGGTACCTCTCCAGCATATTGATATGAAATAGATTTCTCCCTGACGATGTTTGGATTAAATAATCCACGGAGCCACGTTTTTCAATCACGAGGAGAGCGATTTTCATTGACTTAAGAGTTTATTATTATCTGTAGGGAGTAATAATAACACGTCTTCACCGCACTTGAATTTCCGCTCCTTGGACCTACAGTCGAAACACGTCTTATATTTGTCCAGGTTGGTATCAGCGTTTTAAAACGAGATTTCTGCACATTTTTCTAACATTGGCCGTAGATCCAAAAGATAGGCATAAAAAGATTGGATTTCATGGTCGAATTCCTGGTTCGAAAATAATTCTTTCGGAATACTCATGGGGCCTAGAACATTCCGACAATATAGCAATTCAAACGTAGCAAATCTTAGAGTGCGGTGCGGGATCTCCCTGCAGGCGAACAGAGCCACTGTTAAGTATCGATGCCATTTTTGGGGTGGCTCTGCGCACAACTTCCTCAGAATTGACTTGGGAGTACCGTTGAGCCTCTCGCAAATCCCGTTTTCGGCAGGGTGGAATGGGGATGGTAAATAAGTATTTCACCATTAAAAGTTTGCCAAGATACTCTATTAGCTCGGAGTTGAATTGTCTTGAGAAAAGGTAGAGATGATTGCCTCGGCACCCGAGATGCTGTCTATCTTTTTCAGAAGCACTGCTTCGGACAACCGGGTGGCAAAATCAACGAGAGTAAGCACGTAGCTATAGCACTCACTGGACGGGGAGTGAATCTAGCCGATCAGATAGATTGCCAATTGAGAGAAGCGTTCTGAAATGAAGGGTCCCTTCTGCAACGGCGCGAGTTTAAAGCATCCTTTGGCTGCCGTCTTCTGACAGATTTGGCATGATCAGCAGTAGCTTAAGATCTCGTATGTCGCACCGGGCCAATAAAAATATTTGTAAATCCTCTGAACCGTCTTACTGTGACCAAAATGACCCCAAAACAAATGGCATGAGTACTCTTCAAAATGAGCGGTACATGGAAGCGGGGAACATACAGTGCTAGGGCCTCAGAATTATTGCCTTCGAAGTACGCGCGGTAGAAAAGGTCATCTTTAACTATGTACGAGATTACCTTATTTTCACGGATGGGTTCTTGCACCTTATTCTGTACTTTTGTTCAGAGGGGGCGAAGTGAATTACAATCTTTTTGGCTCGTCACGAATTCTTAATTCATTACGTTGCTAGATTCTGAAACGCAGGGGTTTCAAACGGAGAGGTTGTTTCTGATTTCTTTTTCGTCTGTGAAAGCGTAATCGCAGGTTGAGCCACAGGTGCATGTGTGTGGGGGGAGGATGGTGATACCCGGGGGCACTCACCAATCAAGACAGCGCAGAAGATAATAGGGACTTCTACTACCTCAGCCCAGCCAGTAAATTACGTGCACTCAATAAAGCACTTCACAATGGGGAACTTATTCTCACGCCCCAGGTAGTCGTGACTACCGAAAATTTGTCTTGATTTGGGGCTACCGGTGGGAGTAGCTTATCCGACACCACGATACATGTACACCTTGTATCTCGGACGTAGGCGGATACTCGGAAGCCGTTCACTGCTCCGGTATCAAACTTAAGACCCTCAGGGGAGCTCTTCTCAAATTAATAAGTTGACGTGGTGGCCAGGGTAGCTCGATGCAGTCGAAGAGGGATAAGGTTCTGTTTGTGACGGTGGTGGCGGCACTAATTTGCTGCACTTGGTGAGAGAACTGCTACGCAGTTAAGAGTTCTGAGGGCTGTTTATCCTCACATGACCCTCAACACCACATGAATAACAAACACACAATAGGACTCTTTAGGAATGATGACGAAAGGAGATTGGACGAGAAGAGTTTAATGTCCCAATGTTCCAATGAGAAGAAACTTTGTGGTTTCGAGGGGCCAGTTACCTTTAATAACTTGGTTCAACTTATGGGGAGGAAATTTAGGCTTGCCACTTTTTAACTTTCTGGATGAAGGTTCGGTTTTTCTCCTTTCTGTAGGGTAGCAATTATGGCTCGCTGCAAAGACATGGTCGTCTTCGATACACTCTTTGAAGGTGTAACACCTCCGGTTCTTCATAAAGGATCTTATTTCAGAGGGAAGCGATGCCAATACTTGGTCCTTTAAAAAGAATTCGACAAAGGCTTCATAATCATGGGGAACTTTAGATGAATCAAGCCAGAAATTAAAATGTGTTTGAAGCGTATACTCAAACTGGCGATAAGTTTGATTTGGTTGAATACGGGCGTGGAGGAATTTAGCGCGATAGAATACGGGGTCATATTGTATGCGGCGAGTAGTTCAGATTTCAACGTCAAATAGTCAATCGTTGCCTCCGACGGGAGGGAAATGAAAATATCTCGGAGTTGGGAGCTTAGCAACGGCAAGAGTTGGCTACACGGTCAGCCTCAAGTTCCCAGTTGTTGGCGACAAATATTTTTTTTCAAATGGGTTAAATAGGACCCAAAATCCTCACCTTCCTTGAATACTGGGAGCTTTACAGACGCGGTTTGCGAGATGTTGTTCTAAATATCTCTAACTCATGCTGGTAGATTCTTTCTCAATCTTCTCTCTCTGCTTCTTCTCTTTCCCTTCTTCT
>OZ018327.1:155760637-155778137 GCA_963969495.1 Ceratothoa steindachneri | reverse complement strand
CTCCATTTGGGAGAAAGCTTGCTTGGTTGGTCTGTAACCTGCACACTGGGGAACTACCTCTCCGTGATCTAATTATCAACTTGGATTGTCCAACACTATTTGACAACAGATATTCCGGACCATTACGAAAGCTCTTTGACTCTGCTACAGACTTGGATATCAACCCAAATTTCACTCAAATATCTTTAGGTCCTCCTCTTCTTAAGATACCCCAGGAAGTAGTGCAAGATCTCTTCACTGATCAACACTACGGCTCTAGAATTGCACGGCAATTAGAGATGGAGTGCTTCCTACAGGGCTTTCTCTATTGGAAATAGGACCAGTAAACCACAGTCGCTGGCTGACCCCAGCTAACAGACTTCTTCGGCTGTGGGTGTCAAAGCATGAACTCAAAGGAAAAGCCTTTAAGAATCTACGACTGATTGTTGAGTTCATCATTGGTGTATATTACCCATGCTGGTTTAACGTTAAGATTAAGCCCTCTTGGTCCAAGGGACCTAGGCACATTCTTTATCAACTTCACTGCCTTAAGTCTCAGAGAAAGGAGGTGTTGGATATTGTTTTGCCAACTGTTACTAGATCAGCTTGGTATGCATACAGTGAAGCCATCCTCCAAACCCTCGTATACTCTGAAGATCAGGCGGAGAGAACTGAAGAGGTGAAAAGAATTCAGACCATCAGGGTAAAAGGGGACCCAGATACTCAACTGGGAGACTCCTTGGAAGGCTTAGAAGGACACCAGACATTAATTGTGACGCTATCAGGATTAGAGATCTAATCAATTGGTCAGAGGATGTCTCTGAGGCATCTCTCACTTTCTCTTTAAGTACTTCTGAATTTAAAAATTTTATTGACTCTCCTATGAAAGTACCTGACTGGCCTTTTCACACACAGAGCATTGAGAGGGTTGTAAGAATGTTGACTGAGGATTCTTCCAAGTATTTCTCACATAAAAAGAGGAATAGAAGAATCAGGGCAAAAGAGACAAGTAGACGTCTGATGTCCAGGAATGAGTCAAAGCAAGATTTGTGTGCTCTGGTGACTTTAACTTTTGAATATGATCAAAATTGACCCATGCAGCTATATTTGGAGCTTTGCATACACTTTTGTCACTCAATAAACATGTAAATTTGTGGTTACTTTGTATTTGTGTGTACTTGGATTAAATAAAAATAGGTTACATAAGCTCGTGACGAAAGGGAAACGTTTACTTTTATTTAAATGGAAATTGATGTACATAGGTAGGAGCAGTTGTATAACAAAATATAGTTCTTTTTCAAAATCTACACCGGAAAATCTATCATTTAAGCACCCTTCATTAAAGGATTTAATAAAACTATATGGTTGCCCAAATTATTACCCGCTCTATCGGGTTAGTAAACTCTTTACAAAAAATTACAATTACTTTCTAGATAAATATTAAATTGATTATTGTATATTATTGTTGTCCCGTTGACTATTATGTTTTTACAACGATAATTTACGCTATGTTGTCATTTTCTTTCTATAAAATTCAGATTCTACATATTTTGCACAATGTTAATTTACATTACTATGTTTTTATAAATTTCACATCTCTTAGTTGTGTGGTTAACAATATATTCTTGCATTTAGTCATCTTTTTTTTAATTGTCACTGTTGATTTACATTGGGAAAAATATGTATAAATTAAATAATGACTATTTTCCTTATAAAAAATCACTCTTTTTGCTATCTTATCCACTTTTGCCACCAATGGTAATTTTTTTTTCACGATTAACTCTTCTGACGTTTGTTTTAAATTGAATTATTTAGGCTATTATTCACTGTTAGACTTCTTATTATTAATTTGAACTTTAACACTTATATTCACTGTTAAGACAATTGTAACTTTGGGAGTTTAGTTCACTATGCTTTTAATTTGATCTTTAACACTTATATATATATATATATATATATATATATATATATATATATATATATATATATATATATATATATATATCAAAGTAGCGCGAGAGAATGATGAAAATGAATCCATTAAACAACATTGAAAGAGAAAACGGAATAATTTTTCCTTGCAGTAATATTTTTATTACCTTTTTTCGAAAAAATATGCTGTTAGTACACTATGCTACGCAGAGAACCAAAAAAATTCTCTGGATTCCTAATTAATTTTCTATTTATTTCATAGTCTCCGTTCGAGCTTGCGAAAGTGTTCCTTAAAAAGCTATTCTATTCAGAGAATTTTTTGGTTCTCTGCGTAGCGTAGTGTACTAACGGCCTACTTTTAACTGAGATCAAAGCGGTGCTCACTGCCTCAGTGTGCCTGGTTCGAATTGCTTCCCTGCACGGATTTTTCGTAAAAAGGTAATAAAAATATTACTGAAGGAAAAATTATTCCGTTTTCTCTTTCAATGTGGTTTAATGGATTCATATATATATATATATATATATATATATATATATATATATATATATATATATATATATATATATATATATATATATATATATATATATATATATATATAATACTTGTAATTGATTTGTTCCTTGGGAATCTGATATGTAGTAGGATTAAAAGCCGAATTTTAAGAGCCTACCACCATATATGCTCTAACTGGATATCCTTTCAGGAAGAACTGACTTATTTAAGGGATTTCTTCAAATTTAATTATTACTCCGATTTCATCTTCGACCAGTTAGTATCTAAATTTCTCTCCAAAGTATATTATCCTCCACCCTTTCTTACTACTGTTTCTAAACACAAGGTTTTCCTTAGACAACCCTATCTCAAGTATTTGACATCCGAGTTTAACAAACTCCTTCTCTCTACTCTCAACAATCATTTTCCTCAATGCCAATTCAGTTTTATAAATTCTAATCCTGTATCGTTAAATTCCTTTTTTATCCATGAGGACCAATTCCTTTGGGCTTGCGATCCTGTATAATTTACAATTATACATGTACGACCTGCCACAGTCGTTATGTAGGTCAAACTGGCTTACAACTCAAATGCAGGATCGCCAAGCATTTAGGTTTGTCTCATAGGACTGGCATTCCCATCTCTAAAGCTGAAGCCTCTTCCATCAAGCAACACTCTGAGTATCACCATCATCCTCTTAATTCTGATTCATTTATCATTCTATCTTCAGCCTTAACTTCTCTCGATTTGAAAATCTTAGAGTCACTGTACATCAATAAAATAAATCCAAACCTAAATAATTACTCCTCCTCAATTAAACTATTCACTATATTATCAACCAACACTTCAATGCATTAACTAGCCAACCGACCAACCGAACAAATCTCGTTAGTAGTTTTTATATCTTTAGTTATTCATTTCTCAACTCCCACGATAAAGGTTTAATTCATTCTAATTTAATTTCGGGGTTTTTGTTGTTTTTTATAATTTAATATAATAGGTTATTTTATTGTTTACTCCAGTTACCTTTAATATTTGGTGTTCAAGTAGTTTATGTTATAACTTCACTTCTTTCTATTATTTTTTAAAATTACACTGGCTAGTATTGATTAATTCTATATATTTTTATTTGTGTTTTTACTTTAATCTCAATAATTACAATTTTATTATTTTAACTTGTCTACATCCACTTTTTTAGCCATTATTTAATGCATTCTTTTAACTGTTAGCGTTAATTTTCCTTTTCCTTCTCATTAGTCGACAGTCGCTGAAGATGGTCCTAGTGAAGGTCCGAAACGTCCGACCAATAAGTGATTAGTGTAATCACCTTCATATTCCTACTATATATATATATATATATATATATATATATATATATATATATATATATATATATATATATATATATATATATACAATATCTATATATTTTCAAAATGTCGAGGGGTTCTGGGCGTAACCATGTCCATTTCTGATTGTGTCATCCCACAACCTATCCTTAACTTCCTTTGGAGAATACGACCCCTCAAACGTCCATTTGTATTTCCCTCTGCGTATGCCCTTGACTAGAAGCAGAGTATTACCGCTAGGGGGTACGCAGGCCGGTGTGCAGTACACTCTGAGGGACAGCTCATCTCCGTCAAAGAAGAAGCCTTGTTCAAGGATTTCCTTTTTTTCGGTAAGTGGGACTCCTTGGTACACTGTGAACGTAGTTTTCTCTTCTTGCTTCTTAGTTTGCGCTTTTTCCACGATCTTTTCTTCTTCCACCTCTTCCTCCGTCGTTGGAGTGTCTAGCTCTACTTCTTGTATGTTATTCTTTTTCTTCTTTCCTCTTTGTTTCTTTTTCTTCGAGTTTAACTTGTGGTTTTGTCTGTGGTGGTTTCTTCGTCTGCGGACTCTTCTTTTTCCGTTTGGGCTTCTTATTTTTGGGGGGTTTTCTCTTCCACGTGGGGACTGTCGGTGAGCTGGATTATCAGGACGTCTTGTGAGGCAGGATTATACGGGAACCACAGCTTCTTGTATGTCCCGTTCTTCAGCAGGAGGCGGTTCAATTCCTCCGCAAAAGTGCCAGGATTTGGCAGGTTTGCCAAGCGGGCAAAAATGATCATGGCCATTATGTCCATGCCTTCGCTTGGCATCACCAGCTTCGACGCCGTGATTCCATGACTCTGTTGCGTAGCCGTTGCTTCCGCAAACGACTTTGCCTTTGCCTCGCAGTCATCCTCTTGACCTTGTCGTCAGAGGCGGTTTAAAGAAGGACGCCATTTTCACAATGGGTAGAGTATTGGAGTTTTTCTTGTTGCTCTTCTCCTTTGGTTGGTCCATCTATTTATCTATCAGAACGCTTGTATATGGATCTAGCAGATAAAACTGGGGTTATTTATCTCTCGCATGTTGTTACTTCACACAACCGCAACACTTACTCTATTAATCTCTCCTTCGGGTGTTCTGACGCTAATGCCTTCGATGGTTGTCGCATTTCACGGAAATAGTATTAATAAATGGTGCTTGGGATGGAGGTTTATGTATGTATGTGTGTACATTAATATCATTAAAGGTGTTTGGGGGGCCGAAAGGCATAAGAGGAATCGGTGTAAATGATCAGGTTGTCTCTTTTTCTCTCTCTCTGGATGTCTCTGTATCTCTCTCTTCCCTTTGGATGTTTCTGCGTCTCTCTTCTTTTATCGCTGTTTTACCAATGCTCTTACTTCTTCTTCTTATTTTTCTTCTTCTTCTTCTTCTTCTTCTTACACCCAGATCGAGAGAATCAAATTCTTCAACAATTCTTTAATAAAATCAATTGATTAAACTTAACAAAATAGAGGCGTTGTTGCCAAAAGGATAGAATCAATTGATTGAATATTTAAAGTTCAACGCAGAATGAAATGAAGTGGTAAGAATGAATGTCTGATATTAGGTTGTTCTGAAGTTGATGTAACAGAGTGATAAAAGAGTGATTGATTGGCTTTTTAATTATTTGTCGGTGGATAAACAATGACGTGAAATCATGACGTAAACTTATTTTACATATAAGTAATTTTCTGATGTATATTTGTATGTGTGTTTTCTGTTTTGCATTAGGAAGAACTAATTGGGGTGAAGTGTTTTGTTCTTGCAATATTCTTACGGTCTCTTTATACCAGATGTATTCAGACAAGAGAATGATATTTAACACTGCCTCTGAGGTTTGGGTGAATCCATTTCTCAACTCATTTTGTCTCATTTTAGCAATGGAGGCTAAAGAAACACTCGGTTCCTTCTGAAGAGTGTGAAAAAGGCCTGTGATTGACAGTGTGTATATGTAATGTATGACTTAATGTATGATTCAAATTTACCCATTATAATTGCCTTGAAAGTAGATGTACAAAATGATAACAATAGTGATAAAAAATTAAATGAACAAGCTATGTATATGATGTTGAATAATATATCTTATTATTTCTAAATGTGATAAAAATTAAAAGATATCGAATCTCGTATATCAAAATTGTTATATTGGTAAATTGAAGACTCAATAAAGTGAAAAATTAGGGAAAATAATTACAAGAGTGGACGTAGTACAATAATAATTGTAGAATAAAATTTAGTAATAAAGGTATGATAGAGTTCATATAAATGATTACTCAAAATACATCCAAGTATCTATAACATGTCTGCGTACATTATTTTGCGTGACAGAGCAATGGATCTAATATAAATTCAGTAAAAACCACGAATAAATTTTATCATACAAATTATGATGTAGATTTCATATAATTGCTGAAATGTATTTTGTCTCCTTTGCTCTTATGTTCAATCGAAGTGTCCTTGTAGTTCGTGCGTGAGGAATGTGTATGCTGGATTGTATGAGATTGTTATCTGTATTATGCTGTACTTTACTCTCAATATTTGGTGTATTATGTTTAGTTTGTAAGCACGAATACTTCCTTTGCTTCCAGGAAGAGTGTACGCATGTTTGCGTCCTTATGAAACATTGTAAAGACCTTTAAATTGGTGCGGGAAAAGTAGGGCGTTTTCTGTTTCTCTTAGAAGAACCTGTGTACATTAACCCAGATTATTTTGAATGGAATGTTCTTGGGGAGCCAAAGGGCGAGGAGAAGGGAGTGGGGCAATTGAGTTCATTGCCGTTTGATGTCATTGAATGGCTCTGCTTTGCAAAGGGTCACTTTGTCGGTTGACAAATAAATCGCCTGGAATGCGTGAATGGGCACTATAATTCATTTGGGCAGAGGAGAATCATGTTTCTTAGTTTACTGCGTTCCGCATTGCAAATAGAACAGAAGAGAGGTTATGTTGCCATTCTCAAGGAGATTCTTTTGCGAGGAGAGTTGCGCAAATAGTTCGCTGTTGCCTTTTGATTACCGCATTCCCAGTCGCGTTTGAATAAGACTTACAAATGTGGTGTGAAGCGGTGTTTTAATAAGTCCTGAAATAGCGCAGAATGAAATTGCAATCCATTATCTGAGACGTTCTTACCCTGTGCATCAAAACAGATGGATATGCTTCTCCCTATTTAGAATAGCGGGAGATTATGGTTAGAAGGTATTTCTAACCCTTTTTTGTGGTTGGAAAACGACTTAAGATTTGCACATAAATGGTATGAAACCTTCATGTAGGAGCAGCAAATTGTGTAAAGGGGGGTTTTGTATATCTATGTACTTAAGACTTCTGCCACTGTAAATGATTATAACCAACTCACGCATGCCTTTTCTTATCTCACCTCAGAAAATATGCCTGAGATGGATTAGATGGTTGGGCGTGTTCCTAAATAAAACAAATAATGATAGTAATTGAAAATTAACCGGCAAAAAGCTGAGGTGATATAAAAACGCACAAAGCGATTGGACATATCACAAAAAAAAATAGGATTTGAGGAAGAAAGTAATGCAATCTTATGAAACTGAAGCGAAGTGGAGGCGTTCTCCTGCAGACTTCTCGAATCAAACTCAATTTCTTGGCTTTTTTTGATAATAGTGAAATAGGGTATAGTTGAGTAAATAGAATTACATGAAATTATATTTTCTACTTGTGATATACATAGATGGTGGTGTTGATGCAATGGGTTGTATGGATTGCGTATTGCATCATTAACGGGTGCCCGAGAGAGAATGCTGCTAGCATTATCTACTCCGGCTATGTGACGAATGTAATTTGTGTACTGACTGATGAACCCAAATCAGTGGGCTTCTTGAGAGTGACTGGTTGTGAGAGATTCGGTAGCGCCAACGATCGCCTTACAGTCAGTGATGACAATGAATGTAGGGCCTTCAAGTAAGTATTTGAAGTGTTTAATTACAAGACCTATAGCGATATATTCCTTTGTAAACGTGCACTGTTTTAAATATGGGCCGTTGAAAGCCTTGCTACTAAATTCTAATATCTCCCATTCCTGAAGATATTCTTACAAAACGCTTCCCTCATCCAAATCATTGGCGTCCGTAATTAGATGAAGGGGACACTCGTTTTGGATCCAGTGAAAGTGTAGCTTTAACAAACTCGTCTCTAATGGCGTTGAAAGTGAATTTTGCATGATGACCCCATTATAATGATGATTTGAGCAGGTTTGGGCAGGGCCTCTCAGTTTTATTTGAGAGTGGTAATAGGTTGTTTTAATTTTTTTAAACATTAACACTATTTATCAGTGCTTCGTCTTATTTTTATCAGGCCAATCGCAACTCAATTGACATTTTTTATACTAGTTATAATAGTTGCATATCAATCAAAGTTTAGATTTATCCGAATATTTTAGAATTAGCTAAATGTCTATTTGTAAAGTTAAATAATTTGATCAAGGTCGAACATCCACAGAAAATATAAAGTGCTACTATCAATAAAATTCAACAACCAAAGTTCTTATTGAGCTAGCTAGGCTCATAATTATTCTTTTAATTATTTTATTTGACAACATCGGAGCCCGAACGCAGCTTTTCAACGATAAAGAGGTTCAAATATTTCTAAGAAACAGCCTGAATCACGAAAGGCAAAATTCTCTCGCAATGATTTCGATCGGGAAAATTTTAACCGCCAGCATAAATAATTTCACTAAAAGTCATCGATCGTTTCGCTCAGAATAATAACAGAAGGATGGAGTTCAACTATAAGTGAATATAAGTGTAAGTAGCGTAACCTATCCAATTCATATTCCTATAATAGACTTTTCTGTTGTTAATAAAAAAGAAAGAAAAGGAAATGGCATATACTGCTGTTTAGTTACTCGAATGATATATATATATATATATATATATATATATATATATATATATATATATATATATATATATATATATATATATTAATATGTCAGAGAGAGAATGTTACCCCCCCTCTCCCTAGAACCCAACGTCTACCCGTGGCGCCTGATAAAAGATGCACCTGAACGCCTAGACAGCCTTAAGGGAGCAGCGAGAATTTTACGCGGTCGGATGACCCCGGCGCTCTCATCAAGAATGGTCGCGGATTCAAATCCAAGGAGCTGCCTCAAGAATGTCCTATGGTCGTGTAATCCGTGTTTGGTTCCCCTTCTACCCCGTCCCATCGACAGATGGGCTCCAGACCTACGACGAAGAGGACGTTTGCGCAAGCCTGTGATACTCGCCGAAAATATCCCCTCTCCCCTGGCGCGCCAAGTCTAATGAGATCCCCGTCCGCCCCTGGGGAGCCTCTGGCAACCCGCTTCCGCCGAGGCAGTATAAATACTTCGGTAAAAGCTTTGAGAAATTACTACCATGAAGCCCTGTCTTGGTTAACAGCCACGTACAGTCTCGTAATCCCTGCTCTGCCTCCCAACGGCTGCTTCGAGCCACGAACGCGACGCGTCAACTCTCTACCCGGCCTCGCTCGTACCACAGACCAGAGTTCTCGCCCGACACATAATAGACACGGACAGGCATTTATCACTCGGGTATCAAGTTTGATCTCGTCTGGAGTACTCCCTCGTTCAATTCTAAGCAAGGTTAAAGAAGAAGGAATTTTGCCGGGTTGAACTTTGCAGTGCTCCGCTTCCTTGTCGTCTCCAAAGCCTCCGGTCAATTAGGCTCTACGTAAGTCTTCCCGTTATTTGCTCTCTCTTCCTTTCCCTGGCAGCAATCACCGTACATCCTCTCTCGGACTCTCGTCCCTGTCGAGTCATTTCTATCCCCCCCCCCCTTCGTTTGGTACCCCGGATCTCATCTTATTTATTGTCATTTATTTACTTTTGTTAATAATATTTTCTTTGTATATAGTAAAGTTATTTTTTTACAATCAGTTTTTCTAAACCCAGAACCTCTAAGAATTTATTATTTTTGCCAACCGCACTCGATTTTTATTATTTAACCCTCGCACTGGGATTTATATCCCTACCCCCCATTTCTGGCGTGCTTCCTTCCCGCGTCATCGCAGAGTAGATCCTCAGCTAGCCTCGGCGTTCGACTCTACGACAAAATATATATATATATATATATATATATATATATATATATATATATATATATATATATATATATATATATATATATGCCTGAAAATATCGGCGCAACTTATTCTAATTCTTGTAACTGAAGGTCACGAGCCATCGCTGGTTAAGAGATAACAGAAGAGCGGGGCTCTAGAGGTAGGGAAAATAGGCAGACTTACGTTAATTGGGAGAGGATAGTCCATTGTTGGTTGGGCCGAAAGTTCTGACGGTGAATGATGGGGGTCTAGGGCTTGCTATTGAGGCTGGGAAGTATCAATATTAGGTTTTGGGGTCAGTATGTGCACGTCGTTAGGGATGAGGTGAATCGCGGTTAAAGAGAGTAGGACTAATTATATGTCAGTTAAGCGAAGATAGTATAAGCTTGTGTACTGGAGATATGAGTGTAGAGTAAAGCGAGATTTGGATCCTTGAGTGTAAATATTTGGGCAAGAATGTAGACGCTATTTTGGATGAGAGAGGTAAGTAAATCAGAGAGACAAATTAAACATGGAGTATTGTGGGCCATGAGAAATTGACTTAGTTTGTTTCAGTTGTTATGGTACGCTGTGGGGGTGGCGAAAGTTGGCGATCAAGCGGAAATGGTAAAATGTAGGAGTCAGGTTAGAAATGGTCACAGACAGGGAAAGATGTGAACGATCGGAGTTAGAGCTTAGAGTGGAGGCAAGGAAGAATAGGGGATGGCAAGAAGGGTGTTTATCAGAAACTAGTACTCCATATAAAAGGCTCTTTGTCTTATTTTTTTCGCTCCTTCCAGTGTTTGCGATTATGAATATAACTTTTCTCTGCACTCTTTTGAGGTTTAGCAAGTTCCTTCTCGAGATAGTGGACATCATTATAGTTGCATAAATTATTGCTGATTGTATTATAACATGGTAAAACTTCCTCTTTTCCTTCGAGCTAAGGTTTTCTACCTTGTATGGTAAAGCAAGTCTGTGTTTTCCCCGATCTACTGTTTGAATAGCATAATTTAGTATCCTGATGTTATAATGGTTAACCTAAGCACCTTACCCTGGTTGTGATATCTGTAGCGATCTCCTTTGAAATATACAACTGAAATGCGCTTTTTTAAAAGTGGGTACAATCTTTAATTTATCCCCATTTTGCTCCGTGTTCAGTGATCGTGCATATCTCTTCCGCCATCATTCTAGCTTGCACGGGAAAAATATCAGCTGGCCGATGTCGTCGGCCAATTGTAAGTTTAGACACCCCTCATTTCCGGATAGCAGGATATCTGCTGTGTAGTTTAAATAAAGAGACGGGCTCAAAGACCTGCCATGCTGTGTTAAATTAGGAGACTCATGATGCGGGTAAAACAAACACAATTGAGCTTAGCAAACTTTATTTCTAACCTTTATAAAGTACCTAAGCTAACGCTTTCATTTCGCCAGGGATGATATCGCTGTGAGGTCAGAATAAAGTATATTCTTCCTCTTCATTTTCTTCTTCTTCTGAGAAAGAAAATGGTAGGGAAAAAGAGATTGCATAGCGGTGAGAGGGAACTTATTGAAAGGTGTAGTGAGTTATAGTGCACCGGGTGAGAAGACCATCTCCGTCTGTTTCTTTGCTGTCTTTTTTATCCATTTTGTCCCACTTTGGCTCTTTTTGTTATAATTGCTTCTTAAAGATTTTCTCTTTCTTTTCTTGTTCTTATTTTCTCATTTGAAATATTTTTAAGTCCTGAGTTCTTATTCGTGTATCTCAGGTCTTTTTCATGTTTTTTTCTTCACAGGCGAGAACTGGACTCTTTTGAACCTAGCTTCAATTTCTGCCTTCCCAGATGTTGGTAGCTAATACGCGAATGTCTGAGTCTATCTCCGCTAGAGGTACCCTAGGGAGAGTTTTAGCGACCCTATCCCGGATATTTTAGCTTCTTATTTTCAAGGAAAGAGTTTAGAGGCTCTTCTAATCTGGTTTGCTCATGCAGATACTTTGAGGTCAGAAACTCGTACAATTTATCATTGGCGATGAATCGGAGCCCTCGGTGAAGAACATGTTCAACCTGAAATTTTCTTCCTTGATGATGTATTGAACGGGATCTCTGAGTTAAGCAGTTTGCACTGTCCTTTACAATCGGATGGAACTAGTCCAATTCTAATATTTGTTTTTCATATTATGCAGAATAGGGGTGTTGTCTATTTAGATGGGCATTGTATCATGTATATGATTATAGCTGCGGAAAACTTTGCCACGTTAGTTTGAAACTTCCAGAGTTGTTTTCCCATTGAGATCTCCACTTCGACAACTAGTGGCCCTAAAAATCATCTTTTTGTTATTCCTCTGCCGGGCTATGATTTGATCTGGATAACATCATCCGTTTAGTGTATGTTTATGGTTTGTGGATTTGACAGTTTTAGCAGATGATGAATAGAAGACTGAGACATCCCCATTTGCGACTCCAGAGAGAAGATCGAAGGTGTACCGAGTATGATCGCGTCAAAGTTAAATAGCTATATAGGATTTTTCTCGGTGTGGTCCATGTCTTTGCTTCGACAGTTTGTAATTCAGGCCAACGATCCGTATTTTGTTAAATGCCTTCTTAGCATTGCTGCATAAGACATCAACCATGCGTCCCCTCGCAAACCCCGTGTCTATTTTAGGTGTCTGGTTGTGATCTGAGAGGCTGGAAACCTTGAGTTAAAACGAAAATATTCACAGCTATAATTATGCAGTAGTGATAGCAGTGCCCTTCTCTCCATCTATTGAAGCGCCCAATACTCGAAGCTTAGGTAAGGTTTTCCTCTTCTTTGGAAATTTCGGAAACCCTCTTTTCCTATTCTACGGAAAACTTTTCCAATTCATAGAGCGAGTTTGCTTTCACGCCTTGTGTACAATAGCGGTTAGGATTTGCTCTCTCTTCCACCCTTTTAATTTATTGATTGGCGCCCAGAAAAAGTTCAGTTTCCTTTTGACGTCTATTAATCAATTAGTAGTTTCCTATCTCTCTTACTCCCAGCCATTAAATCACCCCAGAACACCAAACAGCAGCAGATGAATTGGAAGGAAACGAAAGGTTTGGGAACACTCGGCAAATAAGAGCTGAAGGGTGCTTGAAAACTGGTTTTCCGAGAATAAGAGAATCGAAAGGCACATAAAAATTTCTGACCGCTACAAGAGTCTTCAATAGCAATTCCGAATCAATCTTCATTTTTCTAAATTTTTCTTTTACCGTGTTCGCCTCTATTACTTCTCATTTGTTTGTGAGAGATTATATCTGAGTGGATTTTACATTACCAACTACATCTGGGCTATAATTCAGCGCTAATCATAAAATATATTTATAGGGGAAAATTGCAATACAGAGCAGCAAACCTCCCGCAACAGTGAAAGAGGTTAGGTTCGAATGGCTCGAAGTACCGCTCTGAACCATTCTGAACGAAACCAGAACAGAAAGAGTAAAATTATTGAAACTCTATTGACATCTTAAGTTTGCCCTTATAAGAATCCTTAAACTCTCCAACTGATACATAATACTCTGTTACGCCGAAAACGACGAAGAAAAGCATGTTTCTATCGACGGAGAAGAGGTACTCAAAAGTACTTATTGTCAGAAAATAGAGATTCTGGTCGGTTCCAAAACAAAGATGAACTTAAAACAGAAATTGAGAAGAGTCGATTATACAAGAATCAAAATATCAAAGATTATCAAATTTCGAGAGCACACATATGTTTTCAAGAGTGTCTTAAAAGAACATGAGAATTTCTCCACAAAATTAAGATAGAGAGCCTATCAAGATACAAATAATCTTCAACTACTACAAGATGGAACTATATAAATATAACTAAACAATGTACACAAAATAGGGGGAAAACCGTAGCCAATCCAACCTGAAGAAATGTCTCAACTGCAGCGGGCCATACTGGTCGATGTAAATGGCCTGTCCACACAAAAAAGAATAATAGCAAAAAAAGGAACACCTGGCCCTTTCGCAGTAACCTTCAATACCATGTTAGAAAAAATCTTAAGAGGAAATTTTGCCTCACTGAGAACCCACCTTGCTCATAAGTTCTCAACCTCAGAGTGACCAAAGACACTGGACAAACTAAGCAACAGGTGAAATATCAAGAAAACGGAGAAAAACAAAAGGAACCAATGATAAGCAAGCAAGAAGAAGATGGAAAAATAAAAAGAGGATTGAGGCTTCAGAGCTAAACTTCAAAGTCTAGATCAATGAAACCCCATCCCCTTCCCCAAAGAGCAAAGTAACAGGTGAAAGAGGTAAAAGCTTGACGCGAAGAAACATGCAAATAAATGGGGGCTCAAAGGAAAGATATGAGAAGAATATATTGAGAAAATACTCCTCATTGACAGGATTAGTATCTACTCTGGAGAATACGTGACCCTAAACTGAACCACAGTCAAGGAATTAGTATTTGAGTAGTACAGGGGCGGTGGTGGTAACTTTTCTAAGAGGTCCACAAGAAAAATAAGGAAGGACAACTGAAACTATCCCTAGTAGGCAATGGTTCACCATACCGCAGCAGAAGAGCTAAGCTGGGAATAAATGATGAGCCATTGCTTTCATGAAGAGAGACAAAAGTCAACAAATCAAGACAACTGCTAAATAAATAAATCTGAAGATTAAATTAAGCCAGAACGAGAACCAATCTCCCCAATATAGACAACTGGTCCCAAAGAGAGTCAAATTAACGTAATAAGACACAGGATTAAGTCCCGGACAATGAAAACCTGATTAAGACACCAAATGTGATAAAATGAAGGGTTAAGTGATCTAAAGTGTACTAAAGTATGCTAAGAAAAAAAACTAAATTATCAAAAATCTGACAAATAAAATCGCTAAAAAAACAGACGAAACATTCACTACGAATTTCTCCAAAACAACGATCTCCATCTATAGGTCAAACAAATTTCACACAACGTCATGGATGTTACAATAAACAAGAATTTACTAGAGATAGGATGCCTCCAAAGATTAGACGGTTTTCCTGTTATGAAAACCAAAACTAAATTACCATCGAAGAGAGAGAGGGGGAGAGAGACAGCGCGCGCGCTCCCTGGAGATGGTAAAGTCTGGAATAGGAAAAATCTAACTGGATTTTACAAGGCAAACCTCGATGATCTGAGGAACCAATTGGTGCAGTGGTTTGACCCTCAATAACCCCTTCCACATGAGTGAGTAAAATATCAAGACGATTTGCCGGAGGTGTGAGTTGCACCAGTAACTAACTAACTGTTCACAACCAGTAATATCAGAAAAATCAAGAGCAGCAATACCATGCTGATTGGTTGGGGAAACTAAATTCAGCCAGTCTCTGTGATGAGCATTCAGATCACCAATGAAAATGAAGCAAGATTTCTTGTCCTTCTCCTGAATGTTATATATGAGTTTTAGAAGGCAATTATAAATACTATCATCTAAGTAGGGGTTTCTATAAAGGCGAAAAATATAAAAATTATTAAAACGGCTGCATATTCTAATAATCATGATCTCATGACATCCATATTCATACTTACTAAAATGTGAAGCATTAAATCCCGCTCGAGTATATACACACAAGCCTTGCGCTCGAGGTAAGGCGTTCCTCAGAAATTGCATAGGCTTATTAAAATTTAGCAAAAGGAGTTCTGAGGTACGTCTCCTATTTGATACAACAGTTTCAGAGCAACAAATAATATCCTATTTAGTTGAGGTAACAGAAACCTCTCTCAAGTTGCCATAGAGATCACGGATGTTGCAGTAAAATAAATTGCAGAATTTACGACAGATAGGGCTAGGGTTATATTCAATATCGCTACACAAAATAAGAATAATGCATGACAGAAACTGATAGACATAGAATTATAGAAAATAACAACAAAAACAACTACTAACTACCAACCCAGAGATTTTTATGATACCCCGACCACGGAAGGCCTTCTAGGGACTGAGGTCTTTGGCTAAATGCAGTACTGTCATATTTCGATGCAATGAATTAAGATAGATTGAAGTTTAGGTAAGTAAGGAAAAAACAAGAGACGAACGGCTGTGTCACCCAGCAGAAGAGAAGGGTCTGAATTCAGGCATTTTGGACACACAACTATGGCTATAATTCAGTAAATCCACTTCAAGGATGTGGTTGGTAGTAGAACTACTCATCTGCCTTAGCTAAAGCAGGGATACCTAAAGCCATTAAACATGAACACTCATGCGACCACTGAGGTCAGACAGTGACCGGTGGTGTTCAAGTGAGGTCACACTCAGGGATCTCAAGACGTTACCAAGTTGCTCTTCCGCTCAAATGACCGTTGGCAAACATCGTCTGCTAAGATATACCGCCTAGCACGGTACATTTACTTGTTTTACCTATATATACGCGTATATATATATATATATATATATATATATATATATATATATATATATATATATATATATATATACCAGGCAATGGCTTTGCTACTAAGATTAAAATTTAAAATCTAAAAAAAAGCAGCCGTGGTAAAAATTTTATAAATTTTCTGAACTTCGCCAATTATAATAATTTTAAAAAGGAACTCTAAACTAAATTTCCCCTTTCAAAATATCACATTGCTAAAATATAGTTATAGAAGAAGAAGAATAGAAGATACATAAAAATAAATTTTCTGAACTTCACCATTTTTTGTTTTGATATAAAAGAATTATTAGAAATAACTTTGATAAAAAACATAAATCATAACCAAACTAAGATGCAATTATTATTCGAATACTCAAAAAATCTCCTTCTAAAATTATAGTTAGTGATGATATATATATATATATATATATATATATATATATATATATATATATATATATATATATATATATATATATAAATATATATATATTGAGGAGGAAACTATGAAGATGATTAAGGCCAGACCGGACATCGTCTTTCTTGGAGTTTGTATCAACTCAAAAAAGTATCCTAAATTTCTTTATTTTAGCTACATCGCGAATCTCTGTATAACTCGTATTTCTATAAAGATTCCTTGGATCAACTTATTAACCTAGAAATAACTTCTAAATCAAAAAGTTTACTCTTCATCAACATAAAATATCCGAAGGATTTGCCAATATGAAGACGCATCTGTCCCTTTTGGACATTCTCAACATAAGGTATTTTTTTTCATAAAACCAAAATATCTCACTAAAACGTATGTATACAAAGACACACCAGAAAGCTGTCAAATTTGCGATTGTCTTTCTCAACCTTTATGGATCCGGAAAAAGTGGTTATCAACTTCTCACGTACCGCTTTAAGCTTTCGTGAAAAATTTATACTTACTTTGGGACTTGAATTTCAACTCCTTTTTAACAAAATAGCTAAGCCTAAATTCATGCTGTATTTTGAAAATATAGCACGCAAGGTTAAGGATCTACCTATTAAAGGAACCTTTACTTACTTTTGTTCTGAGTTATCTTTTCTCTCCAGCGAATTTTATTCTACAATACATTCATCTAGAACTTCGAACTTCATAATTTAGCATAAAGACAGAAACGTATTACGGACACTTGCGGGCAAAAAGGATATAATAGTTATTAAACATGATAAGGAAAAGGGTGTAGTGATCCTTGATAGGGGAGACTATCTACACAAAGCCCATACTATATTGAATGACAGAATGAAATTTGTACATACAAATGATTTACCCAAAACTATTCTTCTACGATTCG